>VNJQ01003295.1:0-382861 GCA_008042515.1 Drosophila truncata | reverse complement strand
AACAATTGACAAAATGCCTTCAGTTAATATTTAATAACTTCCGTTGTGTTTGTTATAAAATAACAATTAATATTGCGTTGGAAAGGTTAAAGAAGCACCTTTCATAATATTTAATCGATTTTTAACGATCTTGAATATTTTAATTGTTATAAACAAATTAAGTAAAAAATATTTTTTTTTTACAAAAAAAAGTGAATTAGTGAAATTAAATGTCAGAAAAATTCATGTCCCAAAGTCGCCTGTTCTCCGGTGTTCACTTTAGTCCTCTCTCGTTCGTGCACTTGTTTGTAAAAGCCGTCGTCGTTACAGTAATCAGTACTATTCGAATTACTTTCACAGTGATCTTCCTGGTTTATCGTGGTAAATTTTTTATTTTTCAATAACTAATTCACTTTAGTATTTAATGATTTTTTATTATTCTAATCCAATGAAACCAATGAAAGTAAATAAATACATAGTAGGCCTTGTCAAGTCAGCCTGCCACCTCTATCATCAAACGAAAAAAATGTATTTTTACAGGGAAAAAATGCATTTTAACAGGGAACCCTTAAACATACCATCCTAAAAAAAATATATGTAGTGTAAAATTGAGCGAAGAACGATAAAATATTTTTTCTTTAATTTTAAACCTGGTGTTTTTTGTAAAAAAAAAATATTTTTTACTTAATTTGTTTATAACAATTAAAATATTCAAGATCGTTAAAAATCGATTAAATATTATGAAAGGTGCTTCTTTAACCTTTCCAACGCAATATTAATTGTTATTTTATAACAAACACAACGGAAGTTATTAAATATTAACTGAAGGCATTTTGTCAATTGTTGCAAACATTCAATGGACAATTACTTGGAAAAGAAAATTTTTTCGTGGAAAAAAAAAGATACGTGTTTGTTTTTTTGGTTTAAACAAGCGATATAAAAATTTTCATGCAAATCAAAAAATCGAATGAAAATTCTTGTTCGATTTCCTATGGAATGACCCATATATCACTTACCTTGCTTTAAAACACTTTGCTTAGATCGGTGGAATTAATAAACACAACATTTTTTGCATATATCTTAAACTAAAATTACGAAACTAGAAAAAACTAGTTTTAATCCTTGAAAATTTGTTTTTCTTGACATGATATTAGTTTAATATATATTTAATTAACTATATATACTTTCATATAATTAGTTAAAATAAACAAATGTTACTGGCTCTAAAATTCAAACTTTAAATGGTTAGAATCCTTCGAAAATCGATGTACTTTTAGGACCAGATCTTGCCTTATATTTACTTTACTTATATTTATTATATCTTTAAAATAATCCCTATAAACTAATTATAATTAGGAAATGTTTTTTTGGGTGTAAGTATAGCAAACCAGACCAAAGGTTCAAAGGAGTTGGCCAACACCTGAGGTGCACTTATGGCATTGGCATTGGAATTGGTCGTGGCAGAGGCAGCTAAAGTGGCATTAGCATTCCTTACAGCCAACCGGCAAGCCGGCAGATAACAAAAACATGCACAACAATTGCCTCGAGACGGGAATGATGATGCCGATTCCAGTGTCGATGGAGATGTCGATTTCGATGGGGATGCCGATGCCAGTGGGAGGCTATACCCGGCATAGGTATAGTACCTTGATGGGTGGTAAGATTGCGCCGCTTGGCAGCTTGTTTGCGTCGTCGTGGATGGATTCAGCGATTTTATGGCAGGCACTTGCTGCCTTGAATATGCGGATGCGAGTGCCTAGCTGCAGATGGGTGTATGTGTGTGTGTCCCGGCAAATAAACACATTTTCAAGCTCAATGCCAGTGGTCGTCGATGGGGCCAAAGGCGAAAGGGGCAGCAGCAGCCGCCGCCACGCAGACCGGCGAGAACAAAGCCAAACAGAAACAGCAACAGAAGCCGGCGCAGAAATAGAAAATGGAAAAGAACTGGCCAGATCTAGTAGGTGAAGTGAGGAAAGGGAGGTGAGTTGCTACCACCAGCTACTCCTGGCCATACACTGAGAGAAGGCCAAAACGAATTGGGATGAATTTTGTATGGTATATTTTGAGGGAATTACTAAAAGCTAACGAAATAAATTGTTTTTCTGAGGATTTGTAATTTAATTTAAATTTTAAGTTGAAGAAGGAAGGAGTTTTTATTTCTTTAAACTTTGATTTTAATATACAAGTCAATTATTAAATAAAAAGAAAAATGTTGTGGTTTTTCTAATCAATGCAAAGGTTTCCTGACACAATATCCCTCTTTCGTGCAGTGTACTGCTTTGGCTGCTGTCTGCCAACGGGCATATAATGAAGTTTCGCAATCTCACTGCAGCTACACACACACTCAGGGGTGTGGGTTGAGTTTTCCGGTGCGCCAGTGTATGTCTGCTAGAGTTTTCCCCACGGTTGTGTGTGTATTGCTGGGCGAGGAGCTCAAGTGTGATTACATGGCCCATGTTCGTTGGCATCGAGTGTTTGTGGCATAATATTATTGTTTTTGTGCTCGCGTGTGAAATCAAACTCGATGCAAGGCAATGCGATGCATTGGCAAAAGGATTAAAAGGATACACCATACAGCCAGGCATAGGAGCAGGGGGAACAGGGGCAGTGCACGTGCATGAAGCTCTAGGATGGCTCGACCTTCTCATTTTCCATTTGCCACAGCTATCTGGAGTTCGATCCGGCAGCTTGTAAGTGTAAACAGATACATAAAACCGGGGGATATTATTACCAAAGCCAGTTTCGACTATTGTGCAGATGGAAATGGGAAAACTAAGGTGATATACCCTCTATATTGTACCCATGTTGAATGGGACAAAAAGTTTTATATTTAAAAATAAAATAGCTAATAATTAAATTATAAAACACAATAATTTATGGGAATTTTAATGGTTTCTAGGATGTAGGAGATTTAATGAAACATATCTAAATCAAATTCTCTCATAAAGCCAATCACAAATGAAATACAAAACATACTTTCTAAACAATATAAACATATCGTGAATCTCTTTAAACTATTTACTAAAACTCTTTATCTCTTAATACCTGACATAATTTAGACATCCTTGTGAAGGTGCTTCCACCAAGGTGCGTTACCAAAACCATAACGAGTACCATCATTGTCGGTTGTCGGCAGGCTGGCAGGCAGCAGTAGTAGCATCCTGTCCTGTCCTGACTCCTTCCAAAGGGATTTATGCAGCAGATTGGTGGGTTGGGGTTAAAGGAGCTTCTTCCCGTAACTTTTGCAGACTCACTCGATGGCATCTGTTTCAGCAGTTGCCACAAAAACACCCCGAAACAATGGCAAAAACAATAACAACCGAAAGAGCAACAAGGCTAACTTGAAGGAACCACCATACTACAGTTATTTGACTTTTAACTTTTATTGCTTTATGTAGTTTAGATAAACGTTTGCGGCATGCCATAAATATGCAGCATGTTGTTCTTTGGGACCAGCAAAAATGAGCGGGAAAAATAAAGGAGTTTTTTAAGGATTCAAAGGGAAAATAAGATAGGTCGGATCGCTTTTAAAACTAGCAGGAGATCAAATGCCCTTTCAGTACTAGTTAATATGTTATTGCTTAAAATATTGCTTAAATGTATTTGTTATTAATTATAAAGGATTACAAAATTATATAAAATTTATTATCACTATAAAACACTTTTAAATCCCTTAATTCAAATAGTTTTCCTTATTTTTTCGTTTTTATTAACTAAGGATAGCAGAAATGATTAATATTTTAGGTTTGCGACATATGTGTTAAATATCGATATTAATATATTGAACTATGTCGAATTAGAGCCGAAAGTAAATTTTAGATAACATTGTTGAAAACATACAAAAGTTATTAAAAATTTAGCTTAAAGGTTTCTTAAATTTAATAGGTGAACAAATTAAATATGATTTTCCGATTTTATCAACAAAATCGATATGTCAACGTTAAATGTGATGTTTCAAAATGTCTCTGTTTTAAATTTGTATAAATAAAGTTGTAAAATTAGTTGATTTCTAGTAGATTTCTATTGATAAAATTGTGCTTTTTTGGTATGATATGATATGATATGATATTTCAAATCTAGAAAAAGTTAAGTTAAGTTCAATGTTTGTATGAATATATCGTATACGACTTTTCCTCTCAATATAATTCCTTAATCAACACTATTACCCCTCCTACAATATCCCATAACCTCCAAGGAAGAGTGTAACAGGAACAAATGGACTGGGAAAAATATTGGTTGGCACCCGAGTTCCACGCTTGTCTGCTGATGGCCTTCGATGATAGACAATCGGCAGACGTTCAAACGGACAAATGGGGCTGTGGTCGGGGCAAAACTATTTCTGATTTATGCTGTAAGTTGGAATCTGTAACTGGGGAACTTGCAACTCATGTACTTGCCACTTTTGCACTTGACTTTACGGCAATTTGTCGGGGAGATGCCCAAGCTCCTGTTGCATGCTCCATCCACTACATGAGGGTTAAAGTTGCTCTTTATTTACTTCACCCTTTGCCAAAACTTTAAGCAGCGAAAGTTTTAATTAATTTCACACGCCTCGAACTTAACTTGTGCATCTAATTACAGCGGCAAGGTGTAAATAAGGCGGTCGGGTAGATGTGTGATGTGGGTGTGTGTTTGTAGGACGTAATGTGTCTGTGGGCAACCATCATTATCGCGAGGAGCCTCATAAAATGCTGAAAGCAAAAGGCAAACAAACAGCAGCTGCAGCCACAAAGTATGCAACATGTACGCGCGCTATAAAAGAGGGGCTTGCGGCGACAAAAAGGGGATGTTGGGGGGTTGGGATTAGACGGTCAAAGTATTTGGAAAAGACAAACAAATATCAGTTTGTAATATTCAATGCGGGTGTGCTGTAATTCACATATTAAATATTACAATTGGAGTTTACTTAAATCAGAGCGGCTTGTTAAAAAGATAAAGTAAGAAATTTAAGAATAGTTAGGAAAAATTTGAATCTTGTATGTTAATATTGATACTTTTTTTATATTCAAAACTATTTCATTATAATAATTACAATTTTTTCCAGTCTTTTAACCAAAGAACTTTGATAAAAGGAAACAATTTGATTATATTTAAGTTAACGAATAAGTAAAAATGTATCTTTTGCTCCTAATAGCTCCTAATATATTTAGTTAAAAGAATCATATTAATATTAAATATTTAAATAAAATTCTGCCTGTCTACGAATAATAACAAAATAAGAGATTCCTGGTTTGGCATCATGTTATCCTTTAATATCAATTCAATTCTTGCAGACGCTTTACCCATATATTACCTTATCCTTTCTTCCTATCTGTGCTGCGGTCCACAAAGTATCTGAGCAACTGCATCTGTGTCTTGCTGGTCCATTTGCACATTTCGGAATGCATTTGGAAATCCGCTTAAATGACGAACCCACGAACCACGTACGCCTCAAATCGACAAAGGCTTTCTCTCTCTCTTTTCCGGGGCAAACACACCTCCGACATGGAGTCAAACACCTGCGAAATTGAATGAGAAATATCCATTCTGTGTGCGTTGTGTGTGGCGGCGAGCTGTTGTTACGCTTTCAAACTTATTTCCCCTCAACTGCCCGACCCATTATATGGAAGACCTCTGGAACATAGTTGGCCAAAAACAATTTTATTTCATCGAAAGAATTTTAAGCAATACAAAAGGATTTTCAATGCGTAAACTGCAACTTGTTTCCTTCTTTTTATTTTGGCTGCCAAAAAATTTCAATCTAGTTGTATTTATTTTTATGAAAAGAAAACACTATGCGGCTTCTTAAAGTTGGCCAAAGCCATGAAAATCTATAACAAAACGAATTTTATATATTTAATTTAAATTGATGCCTAAAAATACAATGTGTTAAGGAGAAAATAAAATTTTAATAAGGAATTAATTTTTTTCAAACAAACGTTTTTCGTTTTTAAAAGAAATGTCTAAATATATGAAGAAAATAACATCTTTAAGTCTTAAACTCATAAAAAAAATTCAAACGCACTTTTCAGTGGCAAAAAAATTTTAAATTAAACCCCAAACTTTGCCCATCACTCTGGTAGCATGTGAGATGTAGTTGTGATTTGGCATATATCTATTTTTCTCTTGGTTGTTTTTCGGTTTTTACTTCGTCATAAAGCATCAAATGTCAGGAGCAGCGTCATAGTCAACAACAACGCACAATTTCAAAGTTTGAATTGAGTTGCGTCTGGAGTTGTATATATGGTATGTATGTATGGTATATAATATTAGTCTAGCGGGTTTGTTTGCAATAGTCGAAGTTATTCCCCAGATTCCAGTACCCGGTCGCCAGTCCCCTGGCTCGTAATCAGCGGAACGAGGCGAAGGCAGCGATAATGCGCTGGGAACTTAGCGGTTTACATGATTCATCCGACATAAGAATGTCGATATTGAATATATAGTACACTCATAAATACACTGGAAAAATGAAAATAAGAATCAATTACAAATATCAGACTGGTACCAAGAAATACATTATTAGCACATAAAATACAAAAAAAGTAATAAACAATACATAATTTTGTAAGTATTAGGAAATGAAAATAGTAGTAAGTAACAAGTACTTTTTGTAAATAGCAAAAATCATAAATCACTCAACCCATTGTAAATAACAAAAGTTATAAACTCACTACCAATATAACTAGCAAGCTGATGGCCTAAGTTGCTATAGCTCTTAACCATAAGTTAGCTCTTAGTTTATAACTATATGTTGTCTTTATATAAATACATATATAAATAAAGAATAAAGGTAATTATGGTAATTAATTATTTATATCTTTAGTTTTAAATGATATATTTGTTATTTAAAAATTTTAGCTTCTTAAATACATAATTGTTTATATGAAAACATATTTTTCTTTGTTGCTAGATATCTGAGAAGATAAAGAGATATTCATTTGTAAATTTCCCGTGATTTAAAATGTTTATTATTTTAAAGGTTTATTATAATACAATTAATAAAGTTATATATATTTTTATAAATATAATTATAAAAGTGGTAATAGGTAATTTTTTTGACTAAACGGATTTTCATATAACCCATATTTTGGTGTTGCGCAACATTTTTCTTATGCCTTGTTTTATTGAAGTTTTTCATAAATTCGAGCCCAATTAGAACAAGTTATTTGATTCCCTAACTAACTTACTAATTACACTAACTGACTGTAGCTTGATTGTTTAAATTTTATATTTAATATAGATTTAATTTATTTTACTTCATTCTCTCAGTGTGTGTTGTGCGATAAGTTTGCAAAATTGAAATACAAAATAATTTAAATTTATTCTTCCCATTTAGTTTATATTCTCCACTCGATCGTTGAGTATCGGTTGCGTCATGGATTTAAATTTCGTTAAGACTTTACGCCTAAAGATCGATCCCATTCTGCTAGTACCCTTTGGAGTTCTGTTCTCGATGGCTTTGCTGTGTTATTGTTATCACTGCCATCAGTGTGTGCGGGATCGTCGGAGAGCTCAGAACGAGAAGCGGGAGCTGCCTCAGCCCCTGAATCGATTGTCAATTAGTCCCGGTTGCCCGATCATCGCCAGCACCAAGCTTACTCACTGCAACAATCGAGCAGAGGATTATTAACAGCTTACGATAATATTTACCTCATAATGAATAAGTAAGTTGGTTTATGTAAGAATTTCCAGTTCCATTTCGATCTTTTTAGAAAATGAAAGCAGAGCTAAATTTCACAATTAAATTTTTCTTTATTTTTAGCCACAAATGGAGTCTAGTTATTGATCAAATGAATCTCACATACTTTATCTTTGCACCGGCATTTATATTTGTGATATTAATATTTTTTTACTATTGGTATCTAAGTGTCCGGGAGTGTCGAAGATCTAGAGTATGTCAAAGTATGCTTCTACTGGGGCAAATCAGTGAAGAGCCATACCAAGTTTATTAACGAAGCGTGTGAATCATGAAAGTGATAAAGCCTCAGAGAAAATAGTTTTATAACAGGATTAAAGGTTAACTACAAAAAAATAAGATACTTAAGAAGTAATTATTTATCGGTATGCGAAAACAACCAGATCAAGCTCTAGTTCTTATCACTGTGTGTACTGGGAATGTGCATGGCAAAATCAATTATAAACTAAAACTAGTTACGTTTTCGGAACTAAACTGTAAAATATCTAGCCTTCAAGCTAAATGAAAAATAAAAATATATTAACATTTAGAAACGAAATGAATATATTCTCGAATATGTAGATTTTAAACAAGACTGCAGAATAATTATAGTTTTGTTCGTCACAAAATGTAATATTAAAATTCAAACTTTTAAGTCGTCACGTTTTCTTTAATTTAATCATTTTTTCATTGCTGACATGAATTTACTTCTCTTTTACTTAAAGAATAGATAATATATTTTTGTGATAAGAATACAAATTGTTAGATTAAGTAGTATTTTTAATATATATCCATTTTGACTAGTAAAATAAATATTAGGTTACACTTGTTGCACTAGAATAATATGCAAATAAATAAATCAATGTACTTCTTTTAAAAAACTTTTAATTTGCGATATGGAGAATTTAATGACGGTACATATACAAATGGATTTAGTTTATAATTACATTATTACGTTGACGTTTGCAAATATTAAAATATTTCATACTTTCTTGTGTTAAATTGAACAAAATTGTTTTTATTTCCCTGCCCTTAAACATTTTTCATTTTTATTCCAAATATTTAAATTATAATTTTAATTAATTCATCCATTGTGTATGTTCTTATTTACAGAATATTATGATCCACAGTTTCGTCATTATATATAGTTTTTTAATTTTCAAGATACATTCCTAACATTCGTATTAGTTTCCCTTTAAATCGCATCCATACAATAATGTTTTTCATTTTACAGATGCCAAAGCAATAAAATATTTGATGAGTTCCTGCCAAGTACCAAGTACCCTTAAATACAACTTAAACTGAGAACGTGAGGTGTTGGTGCGGCAGTGTTGTTCGTTGCTTACGACGGGCCATAAATTTGGCCAAAAACTTGGCTATGCATCTTCTTCGCTGACATTTTCTTTCACGACCTGCAAAATTTAGAGCTGCACGGCGGTTTTTGATGGCCCTCGGTGGCGGGACGAAAAGCGCTAATAAATGACATTTTCATTCGCCTTCCCTCGGCAGCGAAGTTTGGCCAGGTAATAAGCCAAACTTAAATTAACTGAATTAAGTCGGTGAAAAGTTTGAAAGTGAACTTTAACAAAGTCTAATTTGATTCAATAATGGTTATTTAGGTAATTGATTATTTTATTTAGAAGGAAGGATAATTTTAAGAAAGTATTCTTTTTGCAGACAAGAAAATAAATTATAATTTTTTAAGAATATTGCGCTAGCATTGCTATATTTTTATTTTAAAAGTTGTTGGGTTTACTCATAAACCAAATAGACCAGCAATCAAGCTCTCAATTTATTTATTTTGAATTCAAACCCTGACAGACTCTCACCCCAAAAATTGAGAATACAAAATGCAAATCCAATTGAATTAGTCAACTTTATTTGCTCATCATTTTGGGTAACTTTGAAGCGAAAGATAGATAGATACATATATACATTCTTTATTATTGGGACTGCTGGCTGCCATCTCCCTTCTAGCCGAATTGAAACGCTAAAATAATTTACGGCTCAACTGACCGGTTGCCGGCTCCTTTTGGCTTTCTGGATCCTGCAGCTGTATCCTGCCATCGCCTTGATGGCTGGCACGTTAAATGCCATCGAAATGCTCCCAGTTGGAAAATTAGTTTAAAAATACGTTCGTACGGGAAAAGGATGCCGTGGCCGCTCCTTGAAAGCTCTGGCTGCTGCTCAGCTCATCTCGATGCCCTTATTGAAGAAGTTCATAGTTTTTGAAGATTCTTTTGTTTTATTTTTCTTTTTAATTACGTTTTTTATATTTACCTATTATACGTATCATATACTATAAATGGCTTCAAATTGAAATATAATAATCTGTTCTATCTTTTAACATAAGAGTATTCAGAAGTTCGTTCCCAAAAACTATTCTTCGTAGCTAGTTCTTTTTTTTTGTGGCAGCAGCACGCGACTTGCGTTCAGGGTGGCGTAAAAATTCACTTAGTTCAACTTCTTGCCCACTCCTTTTATTTTCAGCCAAGTTACCCAAAGGATAACGATAAAAGAATAGAAAAGGAGCAGGGAAAATTCGGAAGACTTTCCCCCCAATAAAATAGCTCATGTTTTACAATTTTATTAGGTGACGCGGGCTTATAAAATATTTAAATAAAACGATATATTCGACGCTCGTCCTTTATTGTTCGCTTCTTCGGTTTTTCGTTTAAGTAATTGCGTTTTAGTGGACACACGTTTTACACACTGTGGCTAGGTCTGGAGGAGCTGAGAGGGGGTCCTTAAATCATTTCGTGTTTATCTGGCGACCATAAATTAAGGCATTAGTCGTCGTCCTTCCGAATTGCATCGAACTGTTTGCATTGCGACCGTGGCACTTGGCCGTGCAGCTGCTGCCGCCAAATGTGGGATTTACACAGCGGTCGGGGTTAACCGCAATTGAAGTCGTCTCCTTAAAGAGATACCATTCCGTGCCCCTGCTCCAGCAGGATCATTAATTGTCCAGAAGAAGTGTCTGTGTGTGTGGCCAAAACTTTTCGGGGGAAATTAAACAGTGGCACTTTGATAATTGCAGCTAGGAAAAGGGAACATATTTTTATAGTTTCTTTAACTTTTTAATATATTTCAAGAAATATTAATATAATTCAAGAAATCAAGAATAAAATTTGTTAATTCTTTCAGAACTCTTTTTGATTTTTGTGCAATGTAAATATAATGGTGTAGACTGTGGTCTGAAATCCTTAATATTTCTTAAGAGTGGTTCTTGTGTTTCCTTATCAAAATTATTGCCAGTGCTCTCACATCGGCCATTGCATTGTTTGATTTACTCGCTAAATCACTTTTGCACTTGGAACTTTCGAGGATTGGGCCAAATTGACGAGGTGGGATATCGGTTCTCCTGGCGCTCTCCTGGTAGAAAGCCCGCCATCTCCTTGCCGCACTTTGTTTGCTAATGAGCCAATTTAGTTGCATTGAACGCAGTCGCATCGAGTCTGGGCCAAGCGATACTTGAAACTTTGCCAATACGTTTGGGCCAACTGACGTTCTGAGGCGGAGGCGTTCTGCTTTGAAATGTTAAGTGGAAATGCGACCAACGACCAGCTGCATGTGTTAGGTTAGTGTTTTAGACTTGATGGTTTCCGTATCGTGATGGATCTTTCAGTATCTACATAGATCTTACAGCCAACTCTTATATCCTCGTAGGATATCCCATTATGGAGGAAAATTAAAATAAGTAAATACTAATAAATACCTAAATAATAATTGTAACAAAACAGCAACCCTTTATTAAAAGTTCTATTATTTTTGTACAATTACTTTTAAAATTCAAATCTCTGTGATATTTTTAATCTGTAGGGTCTTTTATCATGTCCAGGTAATTAAGAGTACCATCACTGGTTTTAGTTTTTCGATGGAAGAACGTCATTGGGGAAACGAAGTCCTGCTAAACCATTTCTGCAGCAGGAACATTCCTCGCCAGACACATGAGTGACATGTGCTGTTGCTGCTCCCATTACCATTTGATCCTTGGGGCCACATTTAGGGCCTTAAATGAGAGTCGTCGCGGCTTATAAAGCTTATTCCATGAGTCCTTTTAATTGTTAGTCATCTTAAGCTGCACAATTTCTGGTCTCTTAAGAAATTTCTTAAATAAATGATTGTTTATTAATTATCTAAAAATTTTATAAAAACTATTCATTATGGAACTTCAGGACCTTCTGTGCATTGCCGTCATTAGATATTTGCGACAGGAATCTAATGTGTGCCGATTTAGGTAAAAAATCTGATTAAAAAACTTGCCACACTGCCTGCACTGATGCTCCCAATTATGATGGCGCATTGAACGCTGATGAGTGCGAAGATTGGAACTGTAAATATTTTTTATTATTAAATGAAAAATATAAACTTATGTGAAATACAAAATTTGTAATTTAAAAATGGTGCCCTTATTGTGACACATTTAAAAAAATTGTCTATTGCTTTTTCTTGTTTTTAATAAATGGCTGATTAATTTTTATACCCTTGCAGTGAAGGAGACATCTCCGACCCTATAAAGTATATATATTCATGATCAGGATCTACAGCCGAGTCAATCTAGCTATGTCCGTCTCTCCGTCTGTCCGTCTGTCCGTCTGTCCGTCTGTCCGTCCGTCTGTCCGTCTGTCCGATTATACGCAAACTAGTCCCTCACTTTTTAAGCTATCTGAATGAAACTTTGCAGGTAGTCTTCTATATGCTCTCACTCCTACATAAGTCGGAACGGGCCGGATCGGACGACTACATCATATAGCTGCCATAGGAACGATCGGTACATTTTTCGAAAAAAAATTATAACTTTGTCAGTTTTCAATCTATTTTCACCAATTTTGACATTTGCCCATTAATCATTATTCCAGAATTTCGATTTAAATTTCATGAAAATCAGACGACTACATCTTATAGCTGCCATAGGAACAATCAGGAAAATAATAGAGAAAATCATAACTTCGATGTTTCTTAACATATTTTCATCAAACTTTTTTTTTTTTTTTCGCGCGAGGGTCCACGCCCACCTCCCGCCCAACCGACCGAGGGGCGCAGCCGTGTGACGTACGGCACGAACGCGTTCTAGATAGACGCGAGAGAAAGAAAATAGATAANTTTAGTCACTTAATATTATTCCAGAATTTCGATTTAAATTTCATGAAAATCGGACAACTATATCCTATAGCTGCCATAGGAACAATCAGAGAAATAATAAAAAAATCATAACTCAGTTCGGGCATTCAATGTTATCTTAGAATTTCGTTTTTAATATTATACTTCAATTGCAATCTGCAAGGGTATATAAACTTCGGCGAGCCGAAGTTAGCTTCCTTTCTTGTTTAATAATATTATTTGTAGAATTGACCTTTAGCAAAATGTAAAAAGTATTTCACTTAGCCTAGTGATATATTATTATTATAAATAAAGTTTAACATTGGTTCCCCTTAGAACTGTGGTACACTAGGCGTATACTTGATAAAGGTATTGGTAAAAAATGTTTGTAAATTTTTAAGGAATAAAACAAGTTTCTTAAAAATTTTTTAAATTGGAAATCGGATTTTTAAACATATGGTTTTACTTTCTTCTGAACCACCAAAACAAATATAAGTAAGTCTTTTCTAACCCTAACATTAAACACTCACCGATCGGAGAAGGACCTTTGGCATGCTTGCTCGGGACAGACGAATGGTCGCTCGCCGGTGTGGACGCGCATGTGGGCAGCCAGCAGCCAGGAGTGATGGAAGGTCCTGGAGCAGTTGTCGCATGTAAACTGCTCGCCTTTCTGCTTCACATGCCGTCTTTCGGTTGATTTTTTGATTGGAGTTGAAGGTTCCTTCGCCTCCGCCTGTGGAGAAGTTATAGCTGGCTGCATGATTGTTTTCTGACTCAATGCTGGAGCTGTTATATTTATTTTGGGCTTTCTACCACGACGTCCTCTGGGCTTGGCCACCGCCGTGATGATTCCCTCTTTGGTATTGCCTTGGCTTTTTGGCATCAAAATGGGTCTTTGTTCTGGCATTTGCACCCGCCAGATGGTATGACTAAAGACGTGGTTCTGCGAGA
Source organism: Drosophila truncata (assembly GCA_008042515.1). Taxonomy (NCBI): domain Eukaryota; kingdom Metazoa; phylum Arthropoda; class Insecta; order Diptera; family Drosophilidae; genus Drosophila; species Drosophila truncata. The sequence continues at coordinate 369,174 of VNJQ01003295.1, read as the reverse complement.
TCGGTTGGAGTTCCATTAGCTGCTCGCCCTGTCGCTCTTCCATCTCCCTTCGGACTATAATGGGTATATCATCGCCATGGCGCCAATCATTGCTGGGATTCAACTTTCCATAATGAAAGGTGAACCTTTTGTTGATGTCTGATTCCGATTTGGTTAAAGCTCTGGCCCTGTGGCTGAAACCAGATCGGGGCTTCCGGTTTAGGGTAATGTTGGATATGTCAGGGATTATAGCTGAAGGGTGGTAATTATTAACAACTCTTGGTTTTTACTTTTGTGGACTTAAAGCTCACCCTGGTAGCGTTCGTTGAGTTCTTCCCGCTTGTTATTGTAGCGATTCGATAGAAAACGGCTGAAACTGCGAGGCATGTTGCTGAATTCACCTGACTACTAGCTAATGCCGAATTACCTGTGATTTTACAGGCTGTGCTAAGTCAGTCAGCTGTAGACGACTGGCCTGCCTTGATTTTATATTGCCTTTGGTCAACGAACTAGAAATTTACCTCACATTTAAGAAGGTTTCAGTCTGGCTTTAAACTAGGTACTTATGTTGACTTTACAAAGCGGAATTATTTTTTTAAGGCATTCTTATTAACCAGGAATATAGTTTAATAAATCTTTAGAAATGTAAATACTTTACTTTAAGCCAATTTTTTATTTAACAAACCTTAAAGTTTAGCGATTTTAAAGTAATAAGTCCGCTTTAAGAGCCGTCCATCAGTCAATGGCTTCATTGGTACGCTCAAGACGAGACACTTGAACAATTTTCTTGTTAAAAATTTGGCACACCAATCCAAGAGAAGGCGAAGATGAGAAGAGTTAAAGTAAGAAGGAGAGGTCTAGTAGTAGTAGCCAGGCAATAAACAAGGCACGAATGTGTTGAGCAATAAAATTAGTTGGCCCGAGAGTGTCTGTGTGCTTGCTTAAGACATGCAAAGACGTTTCGCAATTTGCCTGTAATCCCTGCCACCCAGCCACCCAACATCCTTGAGCTCGCTTTAAGGATCTTTCCGTTTTGCAGCTCCTTCAGTAAGCACTTAAGTCCCAGCGCTCTATTGTGGGAAACTTTTCAATTGTTCGGCAGTTCGCTGCGTTTATTTATTTGCATTTTTTATTTGCCCGTTTTTGAGTGTGTTTTGTAATAAAAGCCGGAAGAAGAAAACATTTATATGCACATACCCTCCTCTCTATGCTTGTTTCGCAAAAACCCCAACCAATTGCGAATTCGACAACGACTTGTTCCAAACAGCTTTATTGCATTTATTTGGCACTTTATTACCGCCAGCTCGTTGTTCGCCTGTTAAATGGCCAAAAGGACCACAAAATATTGGGCCAGCAAATTACTTGGGTCATTTCGGGAGTGCATCAATCTCGGATACAGTGCGTTTCATAGCTGAGAAGTGTCTAATTGGGTTTTAAATATGGGATAGGAATAGAAATTTGCTATAATGAAATTCTTAAAGGTTTTTTTTGAGCTTAATAGTGATTCTAAAATGTTTTTGTTTTGTTGGATTTTTTAAATATGTTTTAAATTATTAGGAAATATGAAAAGATAAATAAACCAATAGTAAAGTAAATGGTTCGAAACATAAATTGTTTGTTTAAGCACCTTAAAAATGTGTGCAAAGGCATTTAATTAATTTGAGGGTTAGAATTTGAGGCATAATTTTAAACACTCAAGAAGCCATATATTTAAAATTTCAAATTATTAAAAAATTTGCAAAATTTACCAAAGCTAATTCCGTAAATGTCTCCTACATATATACAACGCACTGTACCTGAGAGGAGGGACAATACGGAATCGAGAACAAAAGAAAATTGTTTCCAGTTAAACATTAATTCATTTCGACAACAGCAAATTTGCAGTGCTCACAACTCGCTCACTCTCTGTGTGCCCCATAAATACTTCATATCTGTGTGTGGACCAAACAAATGACATTTTTCATAAACTTATATTTGCAATGGCACACATGCATCCGTAAGTCTGTATCTGTATCTACAGCTGTATCTATCTAATGCATTTGGGTGTATCTTCGTGTTTTGGTCCAACGACAAAATCGCATAAATGCTTCCGACTGCCAAACAAAAGGCTCTCCTCTGGCATGAAAACAGGACGAATGCAATGCCATTGAAAAAGGAGTTGCATGGAGTCCATGTTTATTTGTTTGTGTCAGTTGGACTATTAAAAATCTATTTCAAGTACACGAGCAAGCATCGAAATTGCGTTTGTCTGCCGGAGCTAGTCGTATCTTTATGGCAGCTGGAACGCATTTTATTGCATACTCTTGGCCGGACACTAAAGCTATAGCTATAGTAATATCCCCATGCTGGCGAATTAAAAATGCATGTACAACAAATGAGATTTCCGGCTTTTATTTTTTTTGCTCTTCCTACGCTCCTCGGGACACTTGTTTGTGTCAACAATGATCTACAAATGAGACTGTGCTGGCTAACTTGTTTATGTAATTAAAACTTGGCTGGTCCTGGTTTTTTATTTATTTCTTTTAGAATATGTTATGCTAGCAGCTAAGCAGCTAAATTGAGGGTATTGAGGGAAAATACTAAGTTACTAAGAAGTTTTCATTTACCAAAAATTCAAGTTTGTTTTTATTAAACTGGGGTTTTAATTATAATAATAATATTTATTTATTTACATATTTATTCATGTTAGTATTTTCCAAATTTGAAAATATACTTAAGAAATTCTTTGAAAAATTGAAAGTTTAAGTAACTCTCCTAATTTATTATTTTACTACATCTAATATAGATCCTGAGGATATGTATCTATTATTAAAATATTTATTTTAAAATTTGTTTGGATATTAATTAAATAATTTAGATATTTAGTAAAAATTTCTTTCTTATTATATCTATTTCTTTATAACTTTAAAGTTTTCTTTAGGAAGTTTCTAAAGAAATTTGTTTACTATTTGGGAGTCTAACTAAAATGTTTTGTTAATCAAAATGCTTTGAAAACGGTTTAACGATGACCAAGATCTAGTTTAGTTCTTAGCCAAATTTTGTGGCAATTTGCGGATCTTTTGCGAAGACAATGACACTGCCAACTGGGTCATCAATGCCAATAAGTAACCATGTCCGCCCCATTTGACATTGGTTTTTATTTAGTTTTCCGAATCATGTGATTCTTGGTCCTGCCTCTAATAGATCTTTCCAAGATGCATTGTGCGGAAAACTAAAATGAATATTGGAAATAAAGACTGTAAAAAATTAATATAATTGAAATGTTAAAAAAAATATTTAGTTTATAAGTAAAATGCCAAAACAAGATGGTCTTGATTTCTTCTACTCGGATTGAAGTCAAATATAATATATTTTATAAAAAAACTGTAAAGCAACAAATATATTTAGATATATAAAGAAATATAATATAATATTTATATGTATTTATTATTATTATATTTATTACCAGTCGTATTTTACTTTTCCCCTGTATCTCGGGCTTAAGGATTAGAATTGACTCTTTTACCATCATATCCGTGCCACGTAAAATTGACTCTGGCACTCGAAGTATTCGCTTTTGTTGGCGGCGTTGTCCCAGAAGGTCAGAAGCCTTAGATTGCATAGCAAATTTTGTCATCAACATATAAATGAAGCATCACGAAGCAAGAAGGCTGTCAATCCTTGGAGGCTGACAGCAGGCTGGAAAACGAAACACGGCCCAGGATTTGGGATCCTTTGTGTAAAGACATGAATCCCAATTTTGCCAATTTAAAATGTAATTATTTTTGTTTTGGTCGGATAAGAATGTGGATTTTGGTTTCGGCTCGAGAAAAGCTCTCTCATAAATAAATGTTGTGCTGAATTTAGTAAAAACATTGCTGTCATCATTTAAAATGCAACAAATCCTGAGCAAATAAAAATTCATAATTTAATCAAATACTCATATATTGTCGGAGCTGCAACGGCACGCCTTCAGGCGCTTGGCAATTAAATTTGCATGCCGCAAAAAGTGTCAAAGCCCGCTCTACTTGTCCGATTATTTACTAAAGAAAAACACAATTGTTTGCAGCATTTGTGGTCTGTGTCTCATACCGCACCTCCAGCCTACCCATTCTGTGTATCCTTCCCATTTAATTCTATTCCCTAGCCCACCTAAGGCTAGAGCATAAACAAACTGCGACATGGGCAAATAGAACTTTATTTCCGTGCGTTTGGTAAAATTTGTTAATTTGTGCAAAAGTTTGCATTGCATTTGACCAGCCCGGTCTACGTGTCCGGCATAACAATACCGAAAAGAATGAATTTGAGTTAGAAAACAGAGTGGATTTGTGGACCGGAAAAGGGGTTAGGTTTAGGGGGAGACCTGTTGGAACTGTCCACAGGCTAACGATTTTGAAATTGCCTCCGATGAGTCAAAACAGAGAGCCGCAGTAGGCAGAGGCACAGTTACCAAAAACCTTTTTTAAAAGAATTATACATTAGATAACATTGTTTAAGTCGAAATAAATTTTTTTTTTAGATTTAGCTTTAGTAAATTATTTATAATATATTTTACTTATATTTTCGTATTTTTTTGGTAGCATCTTAACAACTTTCTTTTTTTTTAATTACCACAATTATTTTACAAGTATTATGAAATATTTTACAATTAATTTTCAATCAGAAAATCAATGTGATTTACAGATTATCTATATAATCGCTAAATGGGAATATAATAGTAAGAATTTCAATTAAAAGTTGTAATTTCTAAGCATTTTATTTACTACAAATTCATTACATTTTTAAATATTTAACTAGATAGTTTAATTAGTTGTTAATTTACTATATATTTCAATTTCAATTAGAGTGATATAATTTTAAATATTTTTTAATTTGTATATTTTAGTATCGTTGAAGGTTTAGCTTTTTGAAATATAAAAATTTCCCAAAAAAATTTAAAAAATCATTTTATCCTAGCAAATCAATGGGTGTTTATGATTCGCAATATATCGAATTATTATTATAATTATTAATTATCATTACACCACCTTATACCCACTGTTAATGCATTAAAAATTGGTTGGACTAACTAAAATACATCCATCTCCCGGTTTCTTTAGTTTACAAATTAAATTTAAGCTGCTAACAAGCTGCAAATTTGCCAAACACGTATCTCCGTTATGGGTCTATTACTTGGCTAGAAGTGCGGCGGCCAACTGTCGAGGAGGAAAATTTGTGCTGCGGACTTGTGCCCATAAAATATGGCAGGCGACCGATGAAACCAACGGAACCACTGGACTATAGGACCCTGGGACCATGGGTCCATTGGATTCGCTATCTTTGCGGTTAGTCCATAGATTTTTGCCGGCCATTGTCGTATGACAAATGCTGCTTGTTGCTTCTGTTCCGACTCCTTTCGCAATTGTTATTATTGTTGGTTTTGTTGTACTTTCGGCCATTCAACGAGCCATTTGTATGCCGGCCGTGTTTGTTGGCCATGGCGATAAGTCATAGCTGGCACGTCCCAAAATTTATTTGTTCAAGTTTGTTTGCTTAGCTGCGAAACCGGTCTCACAAAGGATATATGTATGCCGAGTGACCTCGGGACCAATTGCATTAATCGCTTGATAATTTACACAGCAATAATAATAATAATGTTTACCATTGCCATAAATATACATATACATAAAATTATTGAATTAACCAGCAAAAAAAGAGACACTCCTTATCGCACAATTGAATTATGTTTTACAAATTGGTGCGAGAAAAAATATATATACTTGTATACATGTATACATAATTGCGTTATATTACCTATACTATGGGGGAGGTGTTCAACTTATAGTCAGTTTCATTTATTTTATCCTACAGGCTTTGTTAAAGAGAAAAAAAATGGTATCAAATGATTTTACGTTTTTAAGGAATTTACATCCAGTTACATTGATATATAATTCGATTTGCTTAAAAAAAACTGGGCTTATAGAAAACAACTGTGTTTCTAGCCATTTATTCCAATAAATCCTAAATGATAATAAAAATTCTACCAAAAATTAATTAAATGAAATTAAAAATATATATAAGATACACAAATATCTATCTCAAACTATAAAATATTATATATTACATAATTTTTATTTACATAAAGTCTTCCTTTACTTTTTTTTATGTCTCAGCGCATGAAATAATAAAATTTATAAAATAAAATAACTTATATAATATAATTACATAATACATACACATATCTCCCTTCTTCCCGACTTCCCTTCGTTTATTTATTCTTCCTTTTCTTCTTTCTGTGAAGAATATGTATTCCAAAGTTCGTTTTTGTACACAAAATCCCAGTATGAGTTTGGTTGCGTTTGTTGCAATGCCCACAGTAAAGAAAATATGCGCCGTATATGCAAATTTAATTTTCCCAGGCAGAAAAAAGCACAAAAACAGAACACACACAGAGTCAAAGCCTAGGTCATAGTCAGAGACGACGTAGCATACTTTTCAGCGCCGCAGGACATTAAAAAACGGACTGTGGTCGCTCGGCGCTCTTCGTTGCCCGCCGCTCCAAGTTTATTTATATGAAAATAATCACACATGCAAATTAATAATTTCATTTCGTTCCGGAACCGCACACACATACGGAAAAAAGGAGGGCAGAAATGTTTCCCCGTTCTATTGTGGCTGCCGGGAGAAAAATAGCTTTGGTACCGAAATCAAAAATTTAGACCATAAATAAAATCATAAAACATGGACCAAAGCCTGGGGTCTCTGGCTCGCGCAGCCTGGGCTTATATAACAATAAATAGATTTTGTTTGGTCAAATCTGTTGCGCATTTGTTTTTGCTTATCGCCGAGCAAATAATTTATGGGCTGGCATAAAAATCTGCATTTCGTTTTGCGGGGCTTAGTGGTCGGGACCGGGTCTGTTGGGTGATCTATCAATTTGCCACTTTAATTCTATATGCATATGTGTGTATTTGGTTTGCATTGTAGTTTTTAAATAGCAATAATAACTGTTAATTTACATGCCGCAAGTGTCAACAGGCCGCTGGCCATTTGCAATTACGTGGCTCGGTTTTTGTTATATCCATTTTTTTTTATACTTTGTGTTCATTGGTTTCATGTTTTTCATGGCCACAAAGTACTTCATAAAATGCATTGGCATGCAAATTATGTTAAGCTCGTGAATTTATAATTTAATGAAGACACTTTGTAGCCATAATTGGCCCACGCTTATCTGCCAGAAAAAAAAAACCATGGACTCTGGACTCCACGGAAACTCGCGTAATATTGTTCTTAATTAAATAAATGAGATCCAGCGATTGTGTTCATTGCGGTGATTGCATATTTTTTACATTATTCTGGTTGCACTTTCTTTTTTTGTTGTTGCCTATCGAATGCTTTATTTAATTGCATTTAAATCGCTTGAAAATATTTTTTAAAAGAGGTCCTGTATTGCTTTTGATATGCAGGATTAAGTATCCATACGAAATCCAGCGAAAAGGTGAAAGAAAAGCGGAAGAGCTATGGCTGTGCTTCTTTAATTTATGTTGAAGTTTATATCAGGAATAGTTCTATGAAATTTACACGTTCTAGAGGCGACTATTTAAGACAGTTTCAAAGGTTTATCCTGGGTAAATAATATAAATAATAGATTTTACTAGGAAATAAAATATATATTAGAAGCTAGGTCTCCCTGTATATTTTTGTTATATTAATTTTAAACTTTAAATTAATTCGCCCATTTAACCGGCATAAACGCAGACCGACTGGCTTTTCCCCACCTTGTTGCAATCTTGCGTGTGTTTCAATTAACTTTTTGCCTTGACTCCAAAGACGAGGCGAGTGAAATGAAAATGAGAAGCCAGCATCCAGAATCCAGCTGAGGCTTCGCCTTGTATGATAAGCAGCTTCCTCGCTTGTTTGAACATAAAAATGCGGCGCTTAACATAAATTACGTATCCTGTCAGGAGGAGGACGCGTGTGTGCGTGCTTATAGCAGGTGCCAGGCAAGTTAATTGTTAAGTGTTTGCCGACTTGTAGTTTTCGTGCAGTGTAGTTTCAGCTCCAAGATTAGCAGGCAAACTTTGGCCATCGCTTTTTATGCATAGCTGGTTGGAATATCGCTCCACAAAGTTGCTTTTGCCGGCGAAATTTCCGCAATTTATGTGGCAAGATAGTCAAAAAAAAAGGAAAATTAAAACAACGACGGAGACTGTAAATTATAATTGCATATTTTCATCATATTTTACAATTGACGGCGTCATCCTTGTGGCGGCGAGTCTGCTCCTTTCTACAGTTTAATGGGAAATTAAATGTCTGCGCTTTTTGCTCTCTATTGAAATTCACAAAAACTTTCAAATTGAAAACTATTCGCAAGGCAGCTCGAAAAATACAATTTCCTCTTTAATAAATGCAAAAAATTACCAAGCTTTTTAGTTTGGTAATATATTATTTTAGATTTTTATATTCTTTCTCTATAGATACCTTTTAAGCCTTAATTTCTTACTTAAAACAAGAAAATCATACATTTCGTATACTGACTCGCAAAGTTGGTAGACACCACAAGATCCGGTTTTCCTGTCCACTTTTATTTTTCCAAGACACCTCCATTTACCTTTTCATTTGGCATTGCCTCAGTATTTTCTTTTACTTGAGTGTCTGAATAAGAAAAAAAAGAAAAGCTGAATCACAAGGCTGGGGAAAAACTCCTGGCCAAATTCTCTTTGGTCGGCGCAGAGTGGTAATGGAAAAACTTTTCAGTCACCTCAATGGACACACATTTTTATAAACATCTAATTGTCAAGAGGGATAACGAGTGTGACAGTCGAAAGAGTGGATGGACATAAAAAAAAGAAAGGATTCCGTTGGCCCGAGGGCCACTGAAATCCTGATGATTGCTGAAACTCATATCGCCTTGTGGCCAGGTCTCGTTTTCCTGCGGAAATTATTTCACACTTGAAACCATTTTCATGAAATTAGTTTTTCTTTGGCATTGTCAAGGTGGAACTCGCAATTGGCCCAAAGGAAGAATGCTGGAGAAAGGCTGGAGAAACTCGGGCACGTCGCAGCCAAATGAAGTTGAATAAATTGCCTCACTCGAGGCTTAATTCAAATACAATTCGCCAGTCGATTAATATTTTATAATTTCGAGCACGATTTTCAATTTCAACTGCGGTCTAGGATCAGTGAAAATTCACTTTCTCCTGCTTGTTTGATTTTAAGAATATACAGAAAAAACTATACAGAATAAAAATAGGAAATAAAAATTATTTGTCCTTAAAATTAATTTAAAAGGGGAGAAAAATATTAATTTATTGCTAACAAATTTTCGGGTGATTTTTTTAAGTGATTTTATTTATACAAATTTCTGTCATCAAAATATTTTAAGTTCAAGCTTTTTTAAAGGTATCATAATCCTTTTTTACATTTTTTATAAAGATTACTTTGATTTTAAATTTATTAATAAACTTAAATATATTATATACAATTTTCTTAGTGCACTTTTCTGTGCCTCAGCAGGTAACATTTTTATTTTTGCAGCCCAAACCTTAGGCTAGTAGACATGTATTTGAATTTTAAGTTCTCTCCAACACCTTTCCCTTCAGTGACATCTTTTTTGTCTAAGCAGAGAAAGGATTTTCCGGAATAAATATTATTTTAGAGGACTGCGTGTAGCCTTTGTCTCCCAAGGACTCTCAAATTGTGTTTTAAATAATTCAATTTTTAAGGACAATTGTCGCATCATTAACTGAAGTAGCTGCGGCGGCCTGCCGGCCATTAAAACTCCACCAGCAACGCGAAGTTAAGAGTCATGCCGAGGTCCTTTCCTTTGTCTTTTTGGTGGAAAGCTGCTCCTGGATTAATTTTCCATTTCGGCGGAAACTAATCCTCTAGAATTTGCCGTTGCCCGCCGACTGCTGTTGAAGTAACGTGGAAGTTTTTGCTCCTAGCTGGCGAATTTGTTGGCAATTGTTAAATGCAATTGAATTTATAAGCGGGGCATAATTAAAATTAAGCAGCCGTTGCCGAAGATGAAAGTTTTTGCAAGTGTTGCACTTCCGTGTGCTTGGTCCTTTGTTGGAATTTAGGATTTTAAGTGGCTTGTAAGTTGCTGCTGTGCGGAAGTGGTCTTTCCTGTCTTAAGTCCAGATTAAGGAGAAAACAGGATGCATCTGTTATGTTTTTATTGAAATATTTTAGCTTTAAATAATATCTCCTTCTTCCAAGTTTTCCTTAACTTTTTTTTTTAAGTTATACTTTAAAGCTTAAACTATTTCTGTGTATATTTTACCCTTTTATAAAACCAATTTTAATCTTAATTAATTGCTAAAACTGTGAATGGACAAGTTAGAATATGCAAGTCCTTTCATTCTTCCAGCTCTTTAAGAAAACTTTCCGCCTTTCAGTTGCATATGTAGCCACGTTCTCATTAGGAAATTTTCCAATTCCCAGAATGCATAAACTAATTTAGCTGAAATGTTTTTGCTTACAAATGGGCTGCACATCCCAGCAGTGGATTTCATCATTTCGTCAGAGCAGAAGCAACTCCTCGAACTTGGCATGGAAAACAAACGAATTTCCGGGAATAGAAATCAGCGAGTGAAGAGAAGGACCCGGACGGAGACGGAGACGGGATCCTGCAAATTCCTCGCACTCGCATTACAGGCGACGACAACGTCGACGACGGCCAAATGAGTCCTCGTCCCTGGATAAGGATGTCGAGGCTGACGTGAACCTGGCTGCCGAATGACGATGCGGATGCGGATGTGAACGGACGTTGATGTGGATGTGAGTGAGTTGCTTCATGATGGAACGCCAAATGGCTTGTGTCTCTTTATGGGAATTGTTGTTTGTTGTGCTCGGTTTTAGTCTTAGTTTTGGTTTTGTTTTTCGCCGGCTGTCTGTTAAGTTCAGCAGATAAGCAGTTCTATTTAGATTATGGATACCTAGGAAAAGGTTTTTAGTTCTAGTTCTGGCTTAAGAGTGTAAAGTATTAAAGAAATTCTATCTATATCCACCTATTTTCATTTTGTCGAATTTTAATGATCATATTTTTTCAAAGTAAAGCGTGGAAGCACAGCATTCCGCTTCCAGCTTTGAGTTTGAAATTTTAATAGAAATAACGTGCAAAACTTTTTAATTTAATTATGTGCTTTGTTTATATGGAAATTCTTTTAATAATTGCCAAGAAATCAGGTTTCATTGTTTAAAACTTTTTCCAGATTAGAGTGGAAGGTAAACTCTTAAAATAATTGTGAGTTTTGTTCAAATGGGAATTTTTAACCTTGATTAAACAAACTAACTATATTATTTTTTGTCAGCCTTCTTATCCAAAAGTAAATAGGTTAAGGAATTGTGGCTTAAATTCTCTTTAAGCTTAATTTTGATCTGACGGTAACAACAATTTTTCTCTTAATTTTTGACCTTTAATTTAATTTAAAATGTAATTTAAAAACAGTACATTTTGTAAACTTCTTTTATACATAATTTTTAGGATTACAAAGTCTATCCCATTTCTAATAAGCTTTCTGATCTTAAACATGAAGTTGGGCGAATTTTTTAAATGGATAAAGCAGTTTTGTAAATTGTATTTTATTCTGATTAATTAACAGCAAATTTTTTTAATAGAAATATATAAATTAAAAGGAAAGTAAAGCAATAAATCGAGTTAGGGTGAACTTAGAAACTGCTTAATCATTAATAAAGATGCCCCAAGTATTTCTTTTCTTTTTTTTTGAATAAACAGATATAAACGTTTTAGAAAAAATTTAAAATTAAATGATTAACTTTTAAAATTATTAAAACTATTTAATTATTAAAGATTAGATGAGCTGGGATGCTTAAGATATAATGAATAAAATGCGAAAATAAATATATAATACGTAAATAGAGATAAAAGCTATTATTCAAATATTTCATGTGCAAAATGGTAATATAATTGCAATTTCTGATCATTTTAGATTTACAGCGTACTTCAGTTGCACAGAGTGCGTTATTTGCAATTTAAAATGCTATTAAAACCGCATTTAATTAAGATTAAAACTTACGGCCGGGAAAAAGAGCGATGAATGGCTTTGGGGTTAAAACGAAAACAAGATAAAATAAGCGCCAACAGAAGAGGCAAATACAAAAAGAAAAAAAAGTAAAACAAACACACAAAAAAATGATAAAACCAAAAAGCAATAAGCAGGAGATTTAAATGCAGTTTGTTGCAAAAAATATTTTTTGTAAACTTTACGCATTCGTCTCGACGACTCCGAGTGCCGAATGCCACGCCTCCGTCCCGCCCCCCCTTTGGGTATTTCGGTTACGAAAGCCCGATCACGAGGCCAAAACGAGCAACATTGTATGGCCCAGCGAGGGGTGCACGGAACGGGGTCCTTGAACGGCCGACGAATGAGAGTGCCGAACCCTCCGCCACCCTCCCAGAGGCCCGCCGCACCGCCCACCCGACGGCGCCCCCCGAAACCACCCGAAGCCACCCACCAATGTGTAGGCGACAAGGATGAACGTCGTTGGTTGGTCGGTCGGCCGGAGCCTATGTAAACGAGGCACGCACGCATGTGTATGTAGGTGACATGTACTGCGTCCTGCAACAAGAGTTCTGGCAATGGCCAAAAAGGCAGCGGAGTAAATGCAAAATCTGTAGGGAGCCCACACCACCGCCACACCCACCATGTCATCCCACCCTCCGAACCCCTACAAACTGAGGTAGAAACAGAAACAACATCAGCGCAGCAAACATCATCGTCCTGCAGGGGAAGCGATTACGCTGCAACATGTTGCAAGGGGAGGAGTCTGTGTACGACTGCAGTTTTGGCCTTAATTGTTCATGGGAACACAAATATTGCACACCTGATTGCTCCTAAATAAATAACAATTATCTCACAATTCTAATTCTGCAATTGATTTATCAGTATACATTTTTTAGGGAATTTAAAATTGTTATCCTTAGCAAAAAATGGGAATCTATAAAGATATTTTAGTTTTGTAAGAACTAAATCTGCGCATATAGTAATCAGTTATAAAATATTATACTTAATTAAAACAAAATAAATTAAATTATTATTCAATAAATTTTTTAAGATAAATCTATTAATATTTACTACATTTTACCTTGCAATACATACATATAGTACGTTACTAGAATTGGTTTAATTATAACATTTTTATTGAAGTTTAATTAGAATTGGTATCGCAAGTGAGTTTTACTTTTATAGATTTCAATATATTATATTTTGTATTATTGATGAATTTATTTAATTTTCTTTATTTATGACTTCTTTCAAAATCCTTGAATAATTTTATAGTAAAAACCAAATCAGGCCTCCATGATTGAGTATTACTTGTAGTATATCATATTTGTTTCTCTATAATTACACAAAAAATAGTTATATTAAAATAAAAAGCTTGTGGTAAAAAACCTATTGTCGGAACTATGTAAAATTGTGGGTTTACTCGGATGTAAAATTGTTTTCATACCGAATTTTTCAACATATAGCCGAAACTTTTCGATATGTTACAACCTACAATTTCATCGGGATTCATTTTCAATTTTAAGTGAAAAGTGAAAATTAGGGTATTGGTATACACGCAGTTTTTGTTTTATTAGCGTTTAAAAAGTGCCAATACAAGCCATTTTTTTGGTACTTTAAAGGCAATTTACTCAAAATTGGTACGTGATGGAAACTTTTCGTTTTCAAACAAAAATGTACCTACCAAGGAATTCGACGGTTTTATCCTCCGTAACTTTTTTTCGGCCTTTTATTTAAGCCATTGTACAGTTTTTTAACAAATGATTTTTCATTTTTCAAATGCTAGAAAATACTTATAGGAAAATTATCACTTTATAAGATAAATGAGAATGTTAATAGCCTTTGTTTTTAAATAATAATAATAAGAAAGCATTAGCGGTTTCTAATTAATATAAAATTAATTATATTTAAAAGGAAAGAAAGCCCCAACAGACTGCTGCCATAAATGAATAAATAATATTTAGATTACGCCTCATGGCTGGCTAATTCCAGTCAGTTTTCGGCGATTCCCCCGACTCTGGAATGACTCTCGAATGTATGCTACACTTGATGGCATTTAAGGCAGACCCATAAGGCTGGCAATTAAAACGAACAATCAAATTTGTCCATTTTCATTCGCCAAGAGCAAGAAACAACCGACCAGCAATACCCGACGTGCCATATAAGGGCCCAAAACTATATCCATCCAGCAATTCGCGTAGGTGGAGCACCGACTTATGTAATACTTGCTTTTTTGTTGTTCGCACTATTTTTGTTTGTTTATTTTCTTCATTTGTTGTTGTTTATTGGGGTGGGCAGGGGGAAAACTGGGGAAATGTTAGACGGAGACGGGTAGTTGCAACACGTTCGATTGCAGGGCGGTGGAAAAAAAATTAACTGCTGTAAACAGCGCAGGCCTTACAGAGAGAGAAAATCGGGCGAAATTGCATATCGACACATAGAACTTAAGAGAGTGAGAGCGAATCCTGGAGAAAGGCTTCGTGGGAATGCCGGCCACGTGGCTTGCAACGAAGCTATTAATCAAAACAGAATCAAGAAGGTCGCTTCTCAGTGTGTGCGAGAGAGAAACACGTGCCGGCCAACTTAACAGAGATCCTTTAACAGAGCTCTGTACCCGACGCCGGTTGGCAACTGGCGAGCCAACTTGGCTGGGAACTTTCCACCGGTCTAATAATAGATTTTATCAGCGCCCAGTAACCGATATGCTGGGGATTTACTTTGTGTAATTAATGGTCTGCTGCTGAGCGATTGTAAGGTGATTTAATCAAGCAATTAGTTTGGCAAATGCATTTGCAATTGCTCATTTCAATTTGCATTTTGTGGTGATCCATTCGGAGGGGGCAGGACATCCCCGAAGGCAGCCCCTTCTGGCCCAACGTCGAATCAAGTCGATTGCCAAAGTGTCAGAAATGTATTCTGGCTTTAGAGCTCAGTTTGTTTGTCCAACACTTGGCACGCACACGCAGTTCCTTAAGTACAGGGAGGTCCTCTTAAGATGATATTTGTATTATTTTAATAAAAAATAATTAAAATTAATGTGTGATAAAGGTGAAGAAATATTTTTAAGGATTAGAATGTTAAAAGAAGAAGGTAAGACCCGTGGATTTTAAAAAGTGTTATAAAGTTCTGCCTTTGTGAAACTTGTAAATGTGCCATAAAGCCCCTGACAGTTATGACTCTTGGAGTTATATAAAAAATAGTAATTAATTTAATTGTATTTATTTATCTTCAATTTCAGCTTCGGCCTAATATTTAATATATATTTTGGCATTAATATAATAAAATAATACTATGAAACTCTTAAATATGGCACTAGGCTGTATGCAGTATATTATTTTATATTACATTAAAATTAAATTATTAATATAAAAATACAATTATGTTGCTAATATTTAGTTTGAAGTATATTTTTAAATCTTTTGCAACAACTTTTATAATTTAATATAATAATATATATTTTAACATAATATAAGCTAGATATTCTTGAATTTTAAAGAATTTTAAATTGAGAAATGCATGACGTGACATTATTATTATATAATTAATACTAAATTAATATTAGATTACTAAATTTTCTCCAACTCTAGCTTTATTTCGCTTTCAAGTTAAAGCAATTTTACTAGCCAAATTTATTTCAAAATAGTATTCCTCCCCATACTTCCCTTTTAAGCAATCCCCACTGTATATGGCAGTGTCCTTGTACTTTTACATAATAAATCAAACCCCTCCGAAAAGGAAATGAAAGCAAAGGCAGGGGCGCCAACTGAAAAGTGAGAAAATAAATTGCAATCGCAGGCTAACAGAGTCCTGTTAGCATTTCAGTGATAAGAGCCGGCAAAACGAGAACAGCTGTTCGGGGAAAGCGACAGAGACAGGACGAGCGATACAGAGAGTGCATTTGGTTCCAGAGAGAGTGTCAAAGGAGCAGGACTCTCTGCTGTAAACGGCCACTGTAAAGTTGACTGGGAACTAAGCCAATTGCACAATGTGGGCCGAAGGTGAGGTCGTCGTGTTGCTTCTGCTGCTGCTGCTGTGTGTGTTGCAACTACAACTGCAGCTACACAACCCTTCGTCTACGAAGGACTTCGTGTCGGGATATACATATACATATATATAGACAGGACAGGCCGTCCATGTATAGCGTTTATGTGTTGCTGCTGTTGGTTTTGCTCCTGCTGGTGCTGCTGCTGCTGCGTTTTGCTGCTGCGGCGACAGCAGAGTCGTTGCAACAATCGCAGCTTGCACATCCAGCAGCAGTCAGTTGGACGCGGCGGCTCCTTCAGCAAGGACGCATAGCTCACACAGGCCCTTCAAAGGACACCGACAAGCCAAAACAGTCAAACAGCCAAGCGGCTAAGAACCAACAACCAAACAGTCCACCGACAGCCAGCCAAGTCCTGTAAAGTCCTGTTTACATCGATGTAGTCAGTTCTCTGTAAAAGGAGAGCGCTAGAAACGCTAATTAGCCAGACATGTTAGCCAAGTTTTAGCCAATGTTTTCGCGTTTCACTGTGTGCGCCGCCCGCTTTTTGTTTGTTCTTTTTTTTTCGTTGGTGTTTTAACGTGTGCCGTTTTTTGATAAGAAAGAAAACCCAGATACAGATACTTTGCCAGAGATACGCCAGCTAGCTACACAGACAGCTAATTCATATTAACTTGTTGTGCATTGTGCGGGCATCTCGTGTGTGTGCGCCGCCAGCCAACCAGCCAGCCAGCCTCTGAGTGCATTTTCATTAAAGTCAACAAGTTGCAGCCGCATAAGGTCAAATAAGAGCAGGTGAGTTTGTGTTACCGGGTTTTGTTGGTTAGTTACTTGAAGTGCTTGTAAAATGCTTTTCTGCGGAGAGAGACCGAGTGAGTCTTCGTGTGGTTGGAATTTTATTAAGTGGTTTTTGGCTAGAGTAACTTGAGAGCTCAGCATAGAAAAATATTAAATAAAATATATATACACAAGGCTCTATTGCAGTTGAAGGCAGAAGAATCAGAAAAAGCTTTCCACAGATAGTTTATTTAAAAAAATGTGTACTTAAAATCAAATTTCTATAAGAAACAGGAAGTGAAAAAAAAACTATGTGTAGGGCTGAAAAATATATTTTATAAATATTAATATATGTTTCAAATTTCGTACTTAAATTAAATTCCTAAAGTTAAATAAAAAATGGTACATAAGGTGGTAGTAATAAAAATATTATTAAAAGCAGCAGTACGAGTTTTACATATTATAATAATTATATCAAGTAGCTGTATGAATTTATACCTATATATTAAGAAATTTGGCAAAAAATGAGTTAAGTCCGCTCTAATAATATTTAAAATGAGATTTTTAATATGTGTAACATGCTTTAAAATAGTTTAAATAAATTCCTAAAGGTTTCAGTTAACTCAAGCCATTTTTTTAAATCATCATAAATAATATTTACATTCATATTTAAAGTTAACTTATAGTGGATTATATTTTAAATATGTTTCAGGTTTAAGTACAATTTTTTTTAAATTAAAATTTTTAAATATATTTTCTGTCATGTTGAAATGTACATAGCTTATAGTAGTAGTATAAATACTATTTATTTAATTATTTATTATTTAATAAGGGAAATACAATATTGTCATTAAATTCGTTTTTTGACTAAACAATTTTTAGTAAAAATAATACTTAGCCTATGCAATATATTTTTTAAAAAGAGTGCACAATTAAAATTAAACAAATAATAGCTTTTTTAAAAGGCAATTTCTATAAACAACCCTTACTAAATAAGATAACAACAACTAATATATTTAGTGGTTATTACATCCCCAAGCAAACATAAATAATCCAAATAACTTTGCCAAACTCAAAGCTCTGTGCAGTCACTATTTTCACAGATTAAAAGACAATTCCGACGGGAAAGATATCTATTTTCTTAATGATCTTTTGTAACATTCGAATGCGTGTGGCTGTGTGTATGCAGGTGCAAGTGCAGGCAGGTGAATTACAAAAGGCTTAAGTAAGTAAGCAAAACGGTAGAAATCGAGTAATCGCTCTCAGGGGCATAGTTTAATATTGGATTTGTAATGGAAATCAATATCGCCCCAGGAAAATTTATGCAAAGGCCAACAAAGAGAGAAAACTATCGAGTTTGAATTGAACCAAGCCAATAAAACTGCAGTGCGAAGTTTGAGTTGTGCTGAATCGTCAGCCTTGGCATTGCCAATTTCATTAGGGCCATAACGAGAGACAGAGAGCGGCAGAGTCCGCTTGTAATTGCAATTAGTTTTATCGTAACTTGCAGTTAAATAATCAAAACATTTTCCCAAGCTTCCTTCCGTTCGGCTGCCTGTCCTTTCGTCGCCCTGCCACCGAAAACTCTTTGTAATGCAAAACTTTTTAATCCGACGCCTTGGTTTGTTTACACGAACTGCCAACGCCTGCCGCCCACTACGCCCTTGATTCGTACAAACACACACACACACAACACCAACAATAACAACAACATTGACAATAAAAACAGGATTGACAGGATGAGCTCAGGATGTTGATATTTTTTATACTCTTATTTGGAAATTCTTTTGAAAAACCGAAGATAATGAGGGTGTTATATTAAATACATTTCTTTTAAATATCTTCAAATTAGTAAATTTATCCTGTTTTGAAAGCTATAAAAATGTATATTTAAGAAATTTTTTTTTTTCATTTGAACACCTGTGAATAGTTTATAAACTTATCCTCTTTATCGTGTAATTCTGGAACCTAGAAAATAATATAAGCAATTTTTAAATTAATTAATTAGGGAATATATTTATTCTACTTCTTATAATATTTTAGGCCTACTTACTTAATTAAAAGATTTTTTAAAAACATGGAAAATATTCTTTGTAATATATTAAATGTAAATGTAGTCTAATAGAATTATTAATATTAAAATCGTTCATAATCTATAAACTGTATTACATATACAATTTATGTAAGTTCATCTTTATTTTTAAAGACTGTCATACTTTTAAAAGTTTAGAATAATATCTAAGTTTATTATTCATTTTTATAGTAAGTTTAGTTCTAATAAATAAGTTCTCTAGAAAATTTTTTATTATTTATCATTTTTCTATAATTTGTAATGCTAACAAGTAAACATTTATTTTAATTAGTCATTACCTGAAGTTCTATTCTGTAAAGTATTGAACTTATATAGAAAATGCATTTTTTTGTAATTAAAGTAAATTCAAGGATCCAAGAATTACTGATATAACCCCAGACATAATTTGTCTACATATAAATATATTTATTTTCATAGTCTTCTGATAAATAATCGAAATCGAATGGTAAATACTGTAAAAGTCAACAGTGTAAGCCTTTTATTCAAGGATTAAAATATTTCTAATATTCTATATTACCTACAAATAAAATCAGTGCACCATTACAATCATTATTTGAATATTTGCATGAGCTTTGCAGAGCCAGCTAATTCTAGTTATGGTCAAAGTTTTTATTTCCTTGGCGCCAGATAGAGTATGAAAAATAAGAAAAATTTGCATATTTACACAAGACAATTTACACACTCTCCCAGCCCGACGCTGACTGAGTGACTGACTGAAGGGCCTGCGCTATCCTGGGGCATGAAGGGTGAGGCCTGGGGTGTTATCCTGGGATTGAGCGAGAGTGAGTGAGTTGAGGTTATTTTGTAAATTGTGTGTAAGCCGAACTGCTGCGACTGCAGCCTCTGATGAACAAGCCGACTACCCGTTGGAAAAGTCCAACAAGTTAGTAGGGAAAAACTGGGGGCAAAGCGGGTGTAATTCTGTGAGGAAAAAGGGCTGCAAGGGCTCGGGGGTGTGTGTATGTGTGTGTAAAGGCTGACAAGGACAAGTAAAGTGTCGAGATGGAGTTGCAGTTGCGGGGCGGCCTGAATTGGGGATATACTGTATGTGGATGGTTCGAATGCGTGTTGCCACAACATACGGAAGTAATTCGATTTCGTTGCCATTCTGATGATGATGATGTTGATGGCCTCCTGGCCCCAGTGACATTCTTGTACGAGTCCCAGACCAGCAGACCTGCAAGATCCACAGGATGACAGCATTTCGTGCACATTAAAAACAACTTAATATCTGTGTTGTGTATTTTATTGGGTCTCCTTCCGGCGCAAGGGGCCCCATTATGATGCATGCCCGGCAAAGTAATTTAATTATTTATTTACAACATGGAAATTAACAAACATAACTCGCTCGGTCTACTGGCGACACATTGTACAAATTATGCAATATCAACATTATATAAGTTGAGAGTGTGCGAGGGGAAATCGTATCTGCTGTGTGTGTGTGTGTGTGTGTGGTTGGTGTTTTACAAATTTCATTTCCATGCACTCGACAATTACAGGATTTTATGTTTTTACACTTTATTGTCATTAACAGATTTTATTCGAAGCGTGTGCTATTGGCTTCCACGCGATTACGTATGTCTGTGGGAGTGTTTACATATGCGGTTTTGGCTAAATCGGAAATGGCTATAATATAGTATTATGGGCTATTTGTTCAGTGTGCATTAGATAAAAGCATTGCCAAAATCATCTAAATCAGCTGGTTAAATTTATTACAAATTAACAAAGCTATAAATGTGGGGGCTGTAAATGTGGCAACAATTTCATATTATCCTAGTTTACACAACCCATAATTCGGCTTATTGAAATAAAGATAGAAAAGTATTTAGTATAATTTCGGAGTACTAAGAGAGTTATTTACAAAGCTGTAATCTGATATTCTTAAAAAAAATTAGGAGGATATTTTGGGGTTATTTTCTTAATTTTAATAAATTGTAGGTCCATAAGAGTAAGCTAAAATGATTTCTTAAATTCTGTGAGTGGTAAAACATTATCCAAACAAGAAAGGAAAGCTAACTTCGGGCGGAGCCGAAGTTTATATACCCTTGCAGAATATTCTGTAAATTATATTTTCCAAATTGAATCATATGATGCATTCTTTACACCTATACTTCCTTTGAATTTGACATATCTACCCTTTTTCGTCTGGACTTTTTTATAATGCTGGGATTACATTACAACTAGTTCATACTAAAAAAATATATATATCGACGCTCATAAAAAAACCGATTAATCAGATATATGGCAGCTATAGGATATAGTCGGCCGATCCTTATGAAATTTGGTATGTCGTATTATGTTGCCAACAATAACATTCGTACAAAATC
This sequence comes from Drosophila truncata, assembly GCA_008042515.1. Classification (NCBI taxonomy): domain Eukaryota; kingdom Metazoa; phylum Arthropoda; class Insecta; order Diptera; family Drosophilidae; genus Drosophila; species Drosophila truncata. The sequence goes on along the minus strand of VNJQ01003295.1, from coordinate 348,027 downwards.
TGAATTCTCTAATTTTAAAAACACCGAAGTTATACCATTTCCGATCAATCAGTTATATGGCAGCAATAGGATATAGTCGGCCGATCCCGGCCGTTCCGACTTATATACTGCGTGCAAAGAAAAGAAGGGTGTGTGCAAAGTTTCAAGTCGATAGCTTTAAAACTGAGAGACTAGTTTGCGTAGAAACAGACAGACGGACAGACGGACAGACGGACAGACGGACAGACGGACAGACGGACAGACGGACATGCTTATATCAACTCAGGAGGTGATCCTGACCAAGAATATATATACTTTATAGGGTCGGAGATGTCTCCTTCCTTGCGTTGCACACTTTTGACCAAAATTATAATACCCTCTGCAAGGGTATAAAAAGTAAACAGTTACTACAACTAATCTACTACTATTTCTCTACACATAAATTGTGCTCCAAAATTTATAAGTATTACTATAATAAGTTGCACACTAATGGTAAAGACAATACCCAAAATAGTTTGATTTTTAACACGACTAAGTTATCTTGTCTTTAAAGCCTGCTTTGTTAGACTCGTCATGGTTTTTTGCTTTCAAAGTAATTTGTAAGATTTCTTGCCTTCTTTTAGCATTGAAATCTGCGCCTAGTAGTCGTAAAAAGAATTTTGATTAATGAAAGTAGTTGAACAAAGCTTTTGGTCTTCTGTTTGTTTTGTCTGAAGGGTTTATTTCCCTTCACACCCTTTGACCTTTTGAATTGGTCTTTGAATTGTAGAACACTTAGCTGAAAAGGTAAATAATGTGAGAATAGTTTTTGTTAATTCTCACTTGGTTTTTAATACGTTATTTTTTTAATTAATATATTAATCATTCAGAAAGATAAAAGTAAGTAAGGATCGTTAATCTCTCTCAAAATAATTAAAAAAAACCATTTTCACTCTAAAGTGAATTGAAATACCTATGACAGCAAGGTTAAATAAATCTTAATAAATTTTATAGGCTTATCAAAAGGTTAGATATATACCTCTAACATTTTAAAACAACTTTAAGCCTCAAAATACTTTTTCTATAATTTATACATATTTCCATTTGGCCAATAATGATGCCTGAAGTCTCTCTAATTCCATTTAAATTGGGAATAAGTGCTGTGTTGTGGTTGTTGCTGTTGCACTCGAGATATGCAAATATTTGGTTTATAATTGCCAACCAATTTATTGGTTTGCTTGGACACCTCAAATGTATACATTTGGCAACTTTTATTTCTTTCCTTCTGGATTTTTCCTCAAGCTTGCTGCTTTTTTTTTTGGCAAACAATTAGTAAGCAAAACCACAAATTGTTAAATGAATTTCTATGCGCAACTTTTTGGCCAGCCTAAGAAGATTTTACAATCCACTCGGCTCTCTTACATAAAACTGAGAATATGTAGCAGCTCAAGACTACAGCTTGGCCGCCAATTAAAGGAGACGGAAAATGTCTTTACTAAGCCAGTTGCTTCATAATTGCTTCAATTTAAAAATGCATGAAAAGTATTTGCCCAAATGCTCAAAAATGCTCAAAGTAATAAAATGACTCAGACAGGCTCTCAAGGCAGATAGATGGGACAGAGTTGAATTTGTAAAATTGCGTAAAATGCCAGGACTTGGCTAACATCTTGATTACCTAATGCCTATGAGCAGTTTTATTCGGCTTGTGGTTTTCGGCCTTTCCGATATTTAGATATTCCGTATTTTTCTTGGCCCGCAAAACGCCTGCATCAATATTTAATTTCATTACAAGCCAAAAAAGCCGAAAGAGCATCAACAATGCCACACAGCACGACATTTGGCATTTGATAAATTATTTAAAAAATCTACATCCAGTATCGAGTGTCCAGTGGCAAGTGGCCAGTGTCCAGAGCTTGGGCGCCACGCATCCTCTCTTCTCCCCCTGGTCAAAGCCTATTAGATCATGTGTATCTTTGGCTCTGGCTCGATTAGTTGGACACATTGAGTGCCTGTAAATACTGTTCAAGTACAGTGAGTATTCATGAAGGTAAATTCAAATTAAAAGAGCCTCAAGAGCAGAAAAAAAGATCAAGACAACCTAGTCAAAATTTTCCTCACAGCCTGCATTTTCTTTACTTAAAACTCGAAGCAACGTTTGCATGCTTTAAAATAATTCCACTTTTGGTAATTGAGACTGTAGGTGTTCATGCTCCATTTACACCTTTTGGGTGTTTTTTTTTTTTTTTTTTGGGTGTAAAACCACTGGCTTTGGCCATATCCAATTTTACAGAATTTCAAGCACTTGGTTCCGAGTTGTTTTCGGCTTTAAACTGCAGTGCAGTCCAGTCCAGTCCAGCTGGAGGAGTCCCCTCCAATCGAAACCTGCCAGACGCCAGAGACACACGGCCAAGTGCATTTTATGTTCAGCCAGCAGACTGCCCTCCATTCTTGGTCCTTTTCCCTTGTATCTTTCCCCGCTTAGCGCACGTCTCCTGGCGTGTACTCGTCCTTGTTCTGGGGACAGAGGACATGGGCACCCTGTGCGCCTGCTTAAAATGATAACGTTGAAAACGCTGGCCCGTCTACACAAGACAAATGTGCGCTATTGAGGCGTGAAAATATTCCACTATAAACACACATACAGCTCAGATCAAAATAATAGAAAGGAAAATATTAAGGATAATAAACGGGTTTAATTTTATATATTAACAAAGGCTTTAGTGGATTGCTTTTAACTGAGACTTTAAAAAAGCTTTACACTCTGTAATTTTTAATAGGGAAAAAGACGAAGTACGTATACGTAATTTAATGACTTTAAAACTTATATTTTTGAAAGAGTTTTGCTGATATTTGATTTATTTTATATATTAATTTAGTTATTAAAATATGATAAATATGGAATATATTATTTTATCCTCAACTGTTCGTAGTATGTCTTTTCTATATTCCCTTGTTTCTCCCTTAAGCCGTGTGTAATTTGCCGTGTAAAAATGTGGGTGGCTTGGCTGTGTGTTTATTTATGGCCTTGTGCCCGGCGACTTCTTAAATTATCTATGGAAATGGCCAAAGCCAAACGCTAAACTGGACGCTAAGTCGACACTGATTATGGATTTACCACCAGCAGAGAGTTTGAAGTAAAAGAAATAGAAAAATGGAGAATTGCAGAGGGGAGAAGGCGAATCCTTCGAGACATTTGCCAAACGGAGACCAAAGGGCGCCAGAGAAAAAAACCGGAGTATTTCCCTCTCCAGTACTTGAATGTGTCAGATAAAAAGTGTTTCGACTTCTTTTGTCCTCGAACATGTTTTTTGGTAGTCCCTACAATGCTCTGTACAATCATTATCATTGTGCAATAATGGAAGAGATTTGTAAGCTCAACAATTGAATTGGGTTTATCCGGGAAAGTGACAACGTGAACTTGAAGTTCATTGTAAAATATTTTAGTGGTTAAGGAGCATAGGGAACCTTTTTAAGTTAGGAAAGTGTTTTTAGTATTTAAATAAGTTTTAATATATTTATTTAAATACAAATATGCAAATATTATATTATTATATTTGTAAATATATTATACAAATATTATTGATTTTTAAAAAAGTACAGAAGAACAAGAGAAGAAGAAGAGAACAAATCAAAAAGTTGTAGTATTATAATAAAATATTTTAAAATCATGTTTTATAATTAGGGTTAATGTTCAGATATATTTTTAATATTATAATATATTATAAGTGTAATCTAGGAAACTGGACTTATACAGTTTTAATTTCTCTTCGATTTAATATCGAATATTTTTAATCTTATTAATACTTTTCGTTCCATCAACATCCTTAAAGGATCTGGAACAAAGCTTTCCCATTTATTTGACTATTTAGCACTCCGTATCGCTTTATGATCTGTTTGCATATTTATTCAACGACCGAATAGTTCACTTGTATAGAGTAAATTGTATGGAAATTCTCGCCAGACAAATTTGTACTTCATTCCCCGCGACTTTTCTTCTGCTTTTGGTGTCGACTGCCAGGAAAAAAATATATATTAAAAAAAAAGAAAGCAAAAAATGGAGCGACAACCGAAAAGAAAGAAAACAAGTATGGAGAATAAGGGCTCCAGTAAATGGCAGCAGCCGCCAGTAAGTAAATGCAAAACGAGCAGTTTTTCCACAGCATGAAAAACAGCTAAACCAGCAGACGAAGAGAAAGAGACGGGTATAGGTACAGGAAGAGAGACAGCAACACAGGCGGAGACAGAGACGGGTGCGGGTGCGAGAGCGGAAAACAGAAACAAGAGCAGCGACCCAATTTTCCCAAAGTAAAATCGCAGTTTTCATTAACCGCAATGCCAGACGAAGACGGCGACGGGGGCTAAAAAAAGGGAGGGAATGAAACGCGGTGAAGAGCATTGGGGAGGGTGGGGCTATGTTCAAGAGGAAAGAGACAGGTGGAGCACCAAACTGTCGCGACTGTCGCCGGTGTCGTTAAAATTACAACAGCCACGGCCGCGACTAGGTGGCCGCCTGATTGCCACAGAGATGTCACATTGATACAGTGGTAACTCGAAAACTGGTTTTAGGTTGTTTTTCAAACTATTTGAGAATGATACCGATACTTTAGAGAGTTCTGAATTTGTTTGCAGAATTTTGTAGCTGTAGCTGTTTTATAACTTTTTAATCACAATAACGACTGTATTTTTAAAGTTTCTGAGATTTCATTGAAAAACGGTATTTCTAAAATTAATTTTTTAATCAATTTGCTTACGATCTGAATTTACTTGCAATCGTGAAGACATAATCCCAGTAATTTCTGTAGGATATCCCATGAGGTATTTAAGTTTTCATAATGAAAATAGAAAACATCCATACAAAGGTAATACCAAAGAGTTTTAGTTTAGTTAGTTCGTTTGATTTACAAGATTTTAAAGTCAAATCAAATTTCAAAAAAACGTTACTACCTAATTTTGAGATGAACATTTTATTAATTAGAAAGATTAGTCTTATATATCTGTTTTACTTCAATAATTATAAGGTTTAATTCCATTTATCACATCTAATAATCAAATCACACACCAAAAGTAATTTAAGCCATTTATTATTTTAATTCTACTTGCTAAAATTATATGTATTTATTACCTAGTAACACTGTACCAGCAGCTGGAACCCTTTAGCTTATTCCATGTCTGGCTTTCCCTCTTTTCTTTCCACTCATCCTCCCTCATCCTGGCAACTTTTCATGTATCGCCGGCCAGCTTTGTTTGCTCGGATTATTTATATAGTGGGTATGCCCGATGATTTGTTGGTGTTAGCCATTCCCGTAGTTTGAAAACTTCACGGATATAGGGCTGCCGAGAAAGAGTGTGAGTGGGACAGAGAGGTAAGACTAAAGAGGCCAGAAAATTTGGCTCACCTGGCTGGGAATGCGGCAAGTTTCCACGGGCGAAAACTTTGCGAGAAAATGCCTCCGGGGCAGCAGCTTAAAGTTTTTGGCGCCAGCACGGAAATTAAATGCCATCGATGACCTGGCAAATGGCACTGGGATATATCCGGTTGGCTGGGGGAAAAAAACTTAAAATTGAAAGGATATCCTACGGTCAAGTGTTTGTCATTTGCAATTAATTTCCTTTTGACCAAACGGCTTCTTCCGCCGCCCGTTTTGTGCTTTTCAATTAGCAAAACTCAAAGTTTTCCCGGCTCGAGATCGAAGGCAAAGCGATTCCAATAATTTGCCGACCAACTTCGTCCCGATAAGTCCTCCCCGCTCCTGTGGAGATTTTGGCAGCGCCTAAAAGCCGGCTGCATTTTTTATCAGCCCAAGTTAAACGAATTATCCCCGGCAAGAGATATCTCAGCTCATCTATATCCATGGGCATATCGATGTCCGGCACATTTATAAATAGCACAAGCGGCACAAAAATGTTTTCCTTTTACTTTTAATGCGACCCGAAAAGAGGAGAGAATATATCTCTGAAGTATCTTACATGGGCGGGGCGGCATGCTGACTGTGGACTGCTGACTGTGGAATGCGGACTGCGTACTAAGTGGGCTGAAGGGGCGGCGTGGTATCACTCCCTCCACCCCACCAACTGTGACTTCAATATCCTATTTATCGTGTGCGTTTGCTTGTGTAACCTTGCCAGGAACCAACTGTCGCTGGCATATGCTAATGCCGAGCGGAGAAGCTGCAGCTTGGCAGTGCATGGAGAGAAATTTGAGTAGCTAAAAGGAATTTTATTGGAAATATTTAAGGGTAATGTAGAAATTACACCAAAAAAGGTGTCCAAAACTCTGGGGATACATCTTAAATCATTTAACGAAACCAATTTACATGGAATTTGGTACCTTAAGAATTTTATTTCTTACTATTATACATAGTTTTAAAGGATTTCAGCCCCCTAGGAATTATTTTAACCCTCCCAATATCCTAGTAGAAAATATTAAGTTTTTTTATGGATTTATAAAATTATATAACTTTTATAGAGGTGCTGTGGCCTTTTTAAAAAATCGAATAAGGTATACAAATTTGACTAAAAAGTTTTATAACTTACAACAAAAAATTGTGTCCTATATTTGGTTACTTACAAATTTGATACCTTTACTTGCATTCTTAAGGCTTTTAAAAGCCCTAGTAATTTCTCGATCACTCTTGATTATTTGCTAATCCTCTCTAATTTATAAATTTATGAAACATACATTTTGTAATAAAAACACAACTCTCACCGCAGTGTAGGCTCCCTTGGCTGTTTGGCAACAACTGCTAAATATGTATGCCAAATGCGATTTGCATATAACGTTTTGTGAAACGGTCTGCGAAGTAGTGGAAAATGAGGAAGCCTGACAGGAAGGTGGGTGGGGCTCCTGTTGGTCCTCGCACTGGCTACTGGCTACTACTGCTACTGGTATGCCTTTCAGCCATGTTACGTCGGATTCTGCCTCATTTTTCGTCTTTTTCGGAAGGGGGGGACACAGGGTTCCTGGAAAGGCGAACCATGACTAAACGGTGCGTTGGCCATCGTCTGCATGTCCGTACTTTGTGCAGTCACTAAGGATCAGGTATGTGGAGCTAAGCCCCCTCAGGAGGCCCCACTGTGTGTTTGCTGGTCAAACACCGGATTGTTGTCAGTTTTGATAGACAGAAAAACTGCACTGGGAATAATAATTAAAATAACAATCAAAATGAGAAATAACAAATATGTTTTCATTAATAAACGATCTTTTTATTATTTTTTAGATATAAATTTATATTTAAGTGATAAACTTTTCGAATTCTCACCTCTTCTTCGAGTGTAGCTACCAGGCTCTGCAGTTATGCCACAAAGGCTTGCCATCTCTATGACAGGTCGCCCTTTTAACTGTCCACCTGTTTCCTTCCAATTGTGCTTCACAGGTGGGCGTAGGCGGGCAGAACGGGGCGTGGCTTATTTACATGAAAATTAGACGAAAACACGATAGATTGGCCAACTGATTGGCCATGGCGTAAACATCTCATTAAAATGCTAAAATCTTACACCACATGCATACAATTATCCTGCGGCGAATGGAGAAATGCCAAAAATTTATTCATGCCCAGCCCAGCCCAATCCAATCGATTTGGCAATCAAAATAACTTTCAATTCATTTTCCCATCATTCGCGGCACCATCAATACAGTGCCAAATTGCCCATTTTATGCCTCGGTTGAAGGGAATTTAAAGAGTACAAATATTTTTAAAACACATTTTTATTAATATTATAAAATTTAGAGTGTAAAAATCTCATTAAAGACTTTTCAAAATTATAGATACAGTATAGAAATAGCTTACAACCATTAATCTTTTCATTTGAGAAATAAATCAAAAGTATACAGGTAACGGCGAACATTACTAAATTCTCATTTTTCGAGTCACCACTGCGCATAAGAAATTAGCCCCAAATGTTTTGTCCTAAAGGACACGGGAGTGTGTCCAGATCCAGGACCACTGCCACTGCCACTGCCACGGCCACGACCAGATCCAGGTCCATGTCCACCGCCAGTTCCAAGTCCGAGTCCCGGCCAAAGGCATTGCCTGAATTCCCCGGGAACCCATGCCTTGCCGGGCCCCGAACTCTTTGGCCAAGTTGCACGATAGCGATAAATCTCAACCGAAAAGTTGTATGTTATGCGGGGGCCAAAAAGGGGGCGGAATACGGATGAGGCTGGGCATTGCAATAGAGACCAGAGGGGCTGAGGGGGGCAGTTCCAAGGATTGTGTAAAATATGCACAGATTTCGGGTGCACAGAAGGCACTGTGCACCCGGCCACTTGAAGCTGACACAACGTCACAAAGCGCATTATGATGATCAACTCGATTATGGCCAAAAAGCAGAGACAGTTTTGGCTTAAACCCGGACACAAAGAAAATTGTAAGCAATAAAGTATAACTTTTATGGGTTTATTAAAAGTATATTCAAAGCGGCCCAAAGTGTTTTTTAATATTTAAATGTTATACTAAAGTATGAATATTAAATGGGAAGCTTCAAGCCTCTCTAAAGATAATACATATATATGTAGTATTAGATGTAGAGGTATATCAGGTACTTAAACCATTAATTTCCAAGTCCTATTTCATATAATTCCCCTAAAAATCCTATTAGCATGTCCCTTATCTATTTTTAAAACACAGAAACCAACAACTTTGGTTACCAATAAATAACGGCTGAAATCTAAATAAATTTCCGGAAAAAGTTCCGCTTTCTTGCTTTCAACTAAACACAAAATAAAAAAAAATACAAGAAGAAAAATTGAAATAAAGCTAAGCAGACTAACCTGATTTAGGGCACAACAATCCTCCAGTTCAATCTCAACACTGGCGGCAAGTTAGTGCAGTAAGTTTTATTGGTATTTGGTTTTCTGGCCCTGCCACCGCCTGCCCTTCCTTAACCCCCTCATGCCACACACACTCGCCGGCACAGTAAACAGTCGGACAAAAGGAATTCGATTTTCAGCTATTTTCTATGCCAAAAACGAAGTCCTGGAAAAGCTGGAAACAACCTACTTACGACTTTCAGAGCCGCTCGGAATGGCGTACTGAAAAAAGGGAACGGACGGGTTCGAGGGCCATAAGCACGTGATAAAGGCTTTACTTGCAATTTTAACTTTGCCGTCTGAAAGAGAGAAGGAGATAGAGAGAAAGAGACAAAAATACCAACGGACTAGCTAGATATTTTCATACCCTCTCATTATATTTATAGAAGGCTATTCATCTCGGACTTTGCTCCTCTTTTAATATAAATATACATTTATCGATCATAGATGCTGCTAGAGGCATAGTTAGGCTGTAAATGTTTGTATTAAGCAATTTTTAATCAGTTATGATTGGGGGGATTTTTGAAATAAAAGAGAAACTCGGTAGAAGGCCAGAAGGATTATTTTGCGACTTTCGTTTTTGAATAGAAAGAATATAAATAAATAAATAAATTATTAACCTGTTGACAAGCACATGTTGAAGAATAATATTCAATTTATTTTCCTTCCTAAACAAAATCCAACACAGCGTGTACTCAGCTCTAAGCCTAAGCTATGTTTTGCCCTAGGACCTACGCGGGAAGTAGCAGAATTAGACGAAATTATTTGATTCTAAAAGCAATTAAAAAAATAAAAAAAAATTAGAAGAATTAGGAACTCATTAACGCCTTAAACAATTCTGAGAAGTATAGCAAATTGTCAAAAATCATAAAAATATACGTACAGTAGTGGTAACTATTTATTTTTAATGATTACTATTTAATCAGTTCATCGATTTATATAACATTATCAATTTTAACTAATAGTACTCATTTAAATTTATCTTCTGGGCTAAGATGAGGTATCTCTTAGTCTCCAGCTTCTGGCCTACATGGTTTTTCTTTGGTTTTCCGTCTCTTTTTATTGTTTTTCTTCTGGCTGTCTGTCTGACAGTTGGGCGTCGCTGCGGCGCCAAGGGCAGCCATTTTTCATCGGCGGGCGTATGTGATGTGCCAACACAGTGCCGACGCTTCTCGACGCAGTAGCAGCGAGCATCGCAGCTGGCGTTGCAGTCGACGTTGCAGTCAACGTCGCTGTCAGTCAGCTAGTCAGTTAGTTCGTCAAACCAACAGATTGTTTGTCTGTGGCCCTGCATTTCCATTCCCATTCCCATACCCTCCACCCACTTACTTCTGCCAGCGTCCTGCAGCCACAGTCACTGCATCCTAGATTCCTCCATTGTTGTATCCTTGGGCCCAAGGGATTCCTTTTCAGTTAGCTGTCTGGTGTCCTTTGGCGGGGGTCACTTCCACTTGGTTTCCGACTTGAACTTGTCTTCATTTGGGTTTTTCGGTGGTTCACGAGGCTAAATATGATTTTGTCAGTATTTGCTTATACATATATATTTTTGATGTGCAAATTGTTGAATTATTTTCTTTGTTGCGTCAGAATAAACTTAATTTTTCTGCAAATAAATCGAAGGGGCAACTAAATGCCAAATACTTACTTAATGATATGAATAAGGTATTAATAATAAAGGAAAACTTTAATAAAAGAAATTTTAAATTAAAAATAAAATATTTAAAAATATATTCAATAAATTTAGATGCATTTTATTGCATATACATTCTTGAAATTACTTTTGGCAAACTTATTTCAAGGTCTCGCTAAAGTTAGCTTTACTACTCTCCTATTTTTCCAACTTATTCAGAGATTTTTTGTTTTGTATTCTGTTTTCTTTGTCTTTTTTTTTTTTTGTTGCCCTGCTTAACCACACAGCTTTTTATAAATTGAATAGATTTTTATTTCGAAAGCTAGGAAAAACAAAGAGAAAAGCTAGTTTTGGAGACGGAAAACCCACAAAATGGGCGCCACCCGCCAAACCTCGCAAGTAATTGGTCCCGGTCTCGGTTTCGGTATCTGTCCCGGTCCCGGGTTCATTTCGATTCCGGTCTGGATTCTTTTTTGGCACAGAATCAAACGCGGTCGTCGTCTTACATAAATATGCCACTTAACAAGCCACCAACGTAAACGTTTTTTATTTCCTTTGGCTCATTGATTGCCTTCCTCCCCTTCAGCTTCGTTTTAAGTTTAGTAAACAAATGGTTTGGGGTCGTCCTAACTATCGCCACAACTATCGAATGGCGAGGCGAAAATGTAAATTTTTGTAAAGTAAATAAAGTGCTTAAAGCCGTTGGATAAGTTTAGCTTTGGAATTTAATTTATTAAGAATATATTCATAATATACTTTTTAAAGGAATTTATACTCCTCAGCCAAGTATAGAGCTCCCTTTTTATAGCTCAGAATAGACCTATATTTATTTTCTATCTTCATAAAATTATAAGTATTAAAATAATTTAATAATATTTATTTCCCGTGTACTAAGAGTAATAAGGATGCAACCATAACCGCCCACATGCACATCCCATTCCCATTGATTTGAATATGTCAGCAATTTGTGTAGTTTTGTGCACCAATGCGCCAAGTTCCCTCTTAAAACCCAGCCCACCGAGAATCCAGGCATCCCCTCCTCCTGGCTGGGGTGGGGTTTTTCTGCGTAATGCAATGTAAACCAAACCGAACCAAACCAAACAATTTAAAATCATGGCATGCATTTGGCTTCAATTCAATTTAAACTGAAATGAGCGCGTGGCCAGCATGCATCGGTGTTGTCGTCCAGGCCAGGACAGGATGGGCCAGGACAGCCCAGGAAAGGGTGGAAAAGGAGTTTGAAAATGCTACGAGGGAGGCTGTTTGGTGGGCTTTCAATTTTCGCTAAGAAAAAACGGGAATGGAAACACTGTGGTTGCCCATTCAATTGGTAAATGGGAATCAGCAAATGAATTTTAAGCCTTTTACTTAAAGTTGTTAAATAAATTGAATAAGAGGTTATTCTGTACAAAGAAAACAAAATGGAAATAAATAAATAATGGAATAATGATATAATAATAATAATTTAATATATTATAATAGAAACTTGAAAGAAAATTATAGATTTATCATATCATTTTAATATTTAAGTCATTAAAAAAATAAACAACGTTCTTACTTAATAAATTTAAGATGAGAACCTTAAAGACACAGCTAATTAATGTCGAAAATGCAAAGAGAAACTATCTGAAAGCTATCTTTTAATTTACTATTTAAATAATTTATTAATTTCAAAATTCTTAGCGACCTAATTATTTCCATCTGTTTTGAGAAATGCCTTCCCCTTCTTTACTTTAAAAAATGTGTCTCTATAAGAATGCCTTTCTCCGAATCCATTACTCAGGAAAAACTTTGGAAACTCGGTACTGGCTTTATGTGCGTCCCACAAATGGGAAGCAATTTCATTACGAAAGTTTTCGCACAGCTGCGAGCACTGTAATGCAAGCCACTTACAGGAAGCTGTAAACGGAGATGTTAACTTCAATTTAAATAACATTCCGACAACATTTACGTAAAAGGCTGAAATATAATACAACTTGGGCGAATAGAGGCCGTGATTGTGGCCCGTAAATTTGCCTTTAGTTATGCATTTTTAATGCTAGCTTCTCGAGCTCGGGAGAAACTTGCAGCACAACAATACCACCCTCGCTGTATTCCATTGCACTTATTGACACTTGGTCGCAATTTATGGACGCAATTTCAATGGAAGAAAATATCCTAAAGGAATCCTTACTGCCTGCCTGCTTGGCTGTCACCTAACGAACGAACACATGGCTGAGATACACTGATACACTACTCCTTGCTGGCAGAAACTATATTCCACTCTGACCATTATAAGCCAAAGACTCAAAAAACAATTGGCATTTGCTCAGGCCAATTAAAAGTTTGCCCGGGAGGAGAGCCACAAAGTGGTGGCCAAAAATATTTGACACTTGCCACCTTACGTCGGCGCCTTGTTAGTAAGTTTATGCCAACAACTCTATTTGGTTATTTGCCATGGCAATTTAATGAGAAAATGTAGGACAGTTGTTGGCTCCATTCAAATTTACTGGCTTATCTCGACGGGCGGATCACCGGATGGATGTCTGCCTTCCGCTCCTTAAAGGACTCGAGCACTACTCAAAGGCAGTCTGAGTGCCCCGCCATTGACTGTAAATATATATGCATATATATTTTTACTATATAGAAAAACACAACTTGTTTACATATATAAAACCAATTTGCCGGTTGGCCCTTTTGCCATAAATCAGAGACTCGAATCCGCAGATGTCAACAGATGTACGAGCAACCCAGTTGTGGCGACACCGAACAACAACGGTGACAATTTTAGGGGAAACAAGTTGGTGCGCAAATTAATTTTGACATCAGTAACTAGATGGCTAGGTTTGGGTCAAATAAATAAAATGATTTCCTGTTAAAGAATACGCTTAATCCAGATTAAAGCCAATTTTTTGGTAAAGAGTTTGGCCTTAGTTTGATGGCTAAGATAAGTTTAATAAGACCTGGAAAATATACTTTAAACAGTTTATATTTATATTTAATAGATATTTATGCATATTCCTTGATTTTAATATTTAAATTAACCTTAAGCCAGCACAATCATGCATTTTCATATTGTTCCTATCTCAGGGAAGACCTTCTCTGCCTGAATTTTTCCTAGTTCGACGTAGAGAAGACCTTAAAGTGGCGCCCGGAAAGTCAAGAGCAAGAAAGGCGTCCACCGTGACCTCGATACAGGTGGGTGTGTGCGTGAGGTGTGAAGGGAGAAGCAGCCCTCAATACTTGTACCTTAACGCCATTGCTATAAACTTTTGTGTTGTGGCCTTTGGACATCTTTATAACTTGCTGTGGCCAGCCAAGCTGCTTCCACTCAGCTGCCTCTGCCTCACCTGTCCTCTCCTTTCCTCTCACCTGACTGCGGCCGCACTTTAAATGCCTTTGGCTTTTATGAGCGGTGCTTTACGTGCCCCACAGCAGCAGGAAAAACACCAACAAAGCGAAAATCGACGCCGGCCAAATGAACTTCCGGCTCATGAGACGAGTATTTAAAATAAAAAATACTGGCAAAAAGGGAGAAATATATATGGATATGGATATTTTAAAAATATATATATTTTAACATTCGTCGATTGGGGGCTTAAAATGTTTATGGGCCAATTCATGGCGACCAACACTCAATTGGTTTTCCCCCCAAAAAATAAGAAAAACAACATAAACATGCATAAATGTATTTTCGGGTGTTAACGGGTTTTTGCGCTAGTTTCAATTAAAATTTTCATTGAGTGGATTTTGGTTAGTTGTAAAGCTAAAATTGATTTGGCTTGTATTCTATTCAACCAGAAACTGCCAACAAGAAAAAATAAACAAATATATAACGAGATTAGAGGGGAATATTTTGGGGAGAAATAAAATATCTTATCGGATTTCGGGGTACTCTATAAAATTAATACAACACTAACATTTAAAGGGTGTATGCATTAAGGCTTTAAGAAAATTAAATGCTGATAACTTGATTTTAAACGGAGAAATTAACACCCTTCAGATTTGTATAGATATTTTATTCCACTTAATTATTCTTCGAGCTACAATATAAAAGCAGGCCAAGCCAACACAATTTCAGTCTGAAAATTATTTGGCTAACACTACAACTTGGCAACTTGGGTGGCAGTACAGTGAGCTTAAGGCTTTTGATTTCAATAAAAATGAGTTTAATATAGAAAAGTTCAAATAAAAATAAATAAATTTAATATTAGGATAAGTATTATCTTGTATTTTAAGCAAAATCATATCCCAAAAATGTTTCATACAAAACTAATTTTCTATTTGGCTTAAATTACAAATCAGAAGTATTTAAATTGGCAGAAAATAGTCATACAAGATATTTCAAATATAAAATAATATAAAATAATATTTCAAATTAATATATTTAAATATTTTATATATTTTTATTCCACTGTATCTGATAGTCAGACAACTATAGAAATATAGCGCTTACGCCCGACGCAGCTGCCAAATGCTGGGAGCCCGTGTCAAGGCTTCAAAATACCAGCCAGTGTCGGTTGGTTCTTCGTCCATTTAATGTTGTTTTTGTCAAATTATTTTCACTTTTATTGGTACACAAAAGATTCCTCTTATTTTTTGGTATTTCTTTTTTTTTCGTGTCTGCGAATTTTTAATTATTTGTAGCCGGGCTGCTGCTCCTGTCTCAATGTGTCTGTTAAATGGTAAATGCTAAACACTGTTGAAATGCAAAGTCTGAGCAGTCAGACAGCCAAGTTAAGAGCGTGAACTAATTAATGCATTAGCATTTTGGTGCCACAAATTTGGCGCCGACGGAAACATTCGTTGGGATTTAGGTTAAGCAAAGTTTACTTATTTTCTAGGTTTTTTTTGGAAGGGAAATATCTGGGCACTGGAAATAAACTAAATAATCAAGGATAAGATTTGTATTTTCAGTACAATTTGCAAATTTACTTTAAGAAATGATTATTAAAATAGTATATTTAATATTTAAGAATTGAAGGTTTAAGGCCCAAGAGAACCAATTTGTTAAACATTCCCACTTGAAATTAAATTTATTTAGACAAACCAAGGTTCCTAATCGTGGACTATTCAACCAATTATCAACCTAATTTCAAATAAAAATTTAAATGTAAAAAATAAGCACCCATTATACACATTTTCTCTCAATGCACCACTGACTGCTGCTGGTGTAATGCTTGACACATTTGTATATGTAACAAACTGGTGATGCGGTTTATGTTTCTGGTGCTCATTAAGTCTGCATATCCGATGGATGCTTACTTATGGATGTGCCGGATTTAACGCTTCTCTCGATGCCTCAAAACGTATCGATGATTGATTAAAATTGCCCTAAGTAACCATGATGAGCTCAGCCAACCACGCGCCGGCAATACAATTAGCAAATCAATTCATCTGTGCAGTCCTGCAATTGAAATTTAAATTTAATAGCAGACAGGAGTTGATTTTCATGTAAAACAAATATCACTTAATGTGGCTAGTGGTCGGTCCCCAGCCCCCAGTCCCCAGTCCTCAGGCTAATGGCAAAACAAAAGGGGAACGTATCCCCGACAGTGGCCGGTGTCCTTGCACTGCCTGGACGCTTGCATCTGGGCTGGTAGCCAGGACTCTTGGACTTTGCGGCACGTGTGCGTGTGCAGCTCGTAAAAAAGTGTGCATCAGGTTGCAGGGAGGGGAGATGTTGCTGTTGCTGTGTGGCATTAATAGCAACTGTCGACAAACAACAACAGGCAGCAGCCACAGCAGCACAGCAGCATCAGCAACTGCAGCAGCAATAATAATAATATGGGAACAGGAAGTCCGGGGGCGTTTGAGGTCCTGGGACCACCTGGTGGTCTAAGCTGATGATGCTCCGCCGTAGGAGACACTGGACACTGAACAGTGCAACCAGGGCTTATAGAAGATTGAGATGGTATTTTAATCTGGATGTTAATTACTGAAATCTGTAATTATCTTATGACATTTCAGTAGGGTTTTACTTGGGAAAATTAATGATGAGTAAACCGAAAATCTGTGTAGAAGGAACAAAGTGTAACCACACACAAATTATATAGAATATTATACAGATCATTAGGGCACTCCAAAAATACAAATATCTTTAATATCTATTACCGATTTCATCTCGAAATCCTCTTTCTATTGCATACGAACCACTGTTCTTGGACAAAGCCCATGACACTTAATTTTAATAAACAAAATACTCGGCGCGTGGAGGATGGTTAGACCGGGTTGGACAGGTGTGTAAGAGTGTAAAAGTGCATGGGCGTGTGGGTAAATTTCCAGGGATATGTGTTAGCTTCCGGTTTAAGCAAAGGCAAGGGATGCCATTCTCTGATATGAGTATTTTTTTACTGCTCTGACGGAGTTGTAATGAGCCGCACGAGAAATGCAAAAACTTTTTGGGAACGTATGTAGCTTCAGCCCAGCACTGGCCCTGGGCTTCCCCTGAGATCGATATCTAACTATAACTCAGCCAGAGCCGGAACCAAGTTGGGTTTTAAATTCAGTGAGGGTTAAGAATGCACTGGGATAAATTTATATACAAGTGTAATTTGTTATCTAGAAAAATATATATCATATATTATATGGTTCAGAAATACAATTATCAAGCAAAGCATTTTTATGTTTATGTATTTAAGTTATTTGTATTATTAATACTTTTATGCATTTTTAATATTGCTATTTTCTGCTCTCTTTTTTCTTTTGTTTTTTATCAGTGTATCGTAAGGTAGACGACGTAAACAAACTCCTTGAATTTCGACTACCTGCGAAACAGGTCGCACGTGCTCTTGTCATTTTACTTTTAAAACTTTTGCGTTCCGCTGTCGTTGTCGATGTTGTTTTGGCTCTGTCGGCTGTTGGCTGTTGGTTGCTGGTTGCTGCGTTGTTTTGGCTGCTTTTCAATTTTATTGTGGGTAAAACAACTGGCACTGTAAAAGGCGTCAGAGTGCTACGTGATTTACACCTAGCCAGGATGTGGATGTGCATTTTGTGGGCGCATCATTTTATGATGGCTCCCTGAAACCGAACTGTGTTTTCATCCTTTTGCTTTCGTTTCCATTTCCCTGCTTCTGCTTCTGCACTTACCACGCGTCACGCCCTTTCACGCCCTCTTGAATCCCTGTCCTGATACACTGAGAAAAATTGACAGATAAAATCAGGCAATCGGAAGTAATTGAGTAATTGATTGAATAATATATTAATTAAATGTATTTTTGGAAGGAGAGTATAATTAAATACAGATTGTATTTAATTTGGAAAATACTATAAAAATTAATAATTTTTGAATATTCAAAATTTGTATATAATAAAGTTTACGATATAAATATACTATCGGTATTTTTCTCTCAATAAATTAGCAATCTGAATAGCTTCTTTGATTTTTTGAATGATATTAATATTTTAAAAATGAATCTGACATTCTCAATTTATAATTATGTTTTGATTTTCTCAGGCATTACCTTATGTGGGTTATTTATTTATAATTTTTAATGTTACTATAACTTTTTTGTCACAGTGTTCGCCTGCTAGCCTTTGCTGGCTTTCCATTTAAAGTTTATAAGGTGCTGGCTGCTTTTAGCTGTCGGTCTGGATGTTTGTTTATATTTTAGTTAATGCTGCTCATCCGCAGTCACAACTTCCACATCCCAAACGGCGACAGCGACGACGACTGGGAGGACTCCAGTGCCGACTTGCCATTTTACAGCTCCAGTTGATTTGACTTTTACGTACGTGTTGATGCGATAGGTCGAGCCGCAGCTTTGGTCACGGGGCATTGCATTTGAAAAATATGGTGTCGGACTTGGAAACGATGCGTCCTGCGACCTGGGTCCAGCGTTCTCCGTTCAGGCGTCCTGCGTAGTCCAAAGTCCTGGCCGCCGGCCATGTCAAAGTCAAAGCCACGCGCCACCATTGTCATTACACGCGCGGCCGCTTACACGATTGAAGGTTTGGGATTGGGTCCCAGGACCCGGGGGCCTGTGCCACCAGCCGGAGGACCAGAGCCCACTACTGCTCTCCCAAGGATGCATTGCATTTTAATGAAGATATACGGCGCGAGCAGTGAGTTGACTAGAGCTGAGTTTGCAGTGTGCGAGTGTCAGTCGCTCTGCTCGCTGTGGCTTAGTTGGAAAATTTACACGCCGCTTTTCACCCGCCGCTTTTCCGCCATTTTCCCAACCCACGTCCGACCCACCCATTTGCACTATTCGCACTGGGCCTGTCAGTCAGCCAGGCTTGGAAATTCGTGTTTTCACTCTCTTATATATTTTATACGCTTTCTAGAAGAGCTTTGAATTTGAGAATCGAAAAAAGAAAGTAAAAAAAATAAGAGCTTAATATATAAAAATTAAAATAATATTTTTTATATTTGTTAAGTATTTTTAATTATTCACCAATGTCACAGAACTTTTTTCATTAAGCTATAAATTAAATTTGATGCCCTTTAGCTCTTTTAATTATTCCATTTGTTTTACAATCAAATTTGGAGCTTTAAAATGTCTTTTATATAATATAATTTATATATAATATATAATTTATAGCTTTATTTAAGGGTATCTCAAACCTTGCATATAACTTCAGTAGTTTCCTTTCATTTTCCATTTTTTGTCCGGTGGCAGGGCGCGTGCCTTTCATTTTGAGCTTGGCCAGCGGCGTTCGTTCCGCCAGCGTTGTCGACATCCACGAGTTAGCAGTGTCACTTTCTCCCAACCATTTCCTACCCTTTCTCCGCTTTGGCTGTGTGTGGGTGCGAGTGCGTGGGAGGGTGCAATTTAGCTGCCATTTCGGTTAGTTTTGTAAAATATTTGAAAAATGCAAATCTGATTTCGTTGCGGGCATGAATGTTTATTAACACGGAATTTATTCATATTTCCGGTCTTTTTTTTTTGTTGAGAAATTTGATTAGTGCACTTGCCTAAAAATAAATTAAGAGCCATGGGCTTATGATTTAGATTTAATTATTAGTTGTGATTTGAAATAATATAAAAATATCTAGAAATATAGAGAAATAGAAATTACATTTGAATTTAATTAAAAAATAAAAAAAAAAGACTATCAGGATCACAGAACCAAAATGAAAGGATGATTTAAATAAAAAATTGATTTTGTTTGTTAAGTTTTTTTAAAGAAACCAACATTATTTAAATCTTTATAGGATAGAATAGATGGAATTTAATACTACAGTACAAATAGCACCCGCCTTTAAAACGAGACATAAATAATCGATTAATATATTTCCATTTCCATACCTTCGTATTTGCTATAATTTAATTTTTTACAACGCTTCATTTATTGTTTAATTGTTGACAAATTAATCATTATTCCTTTTCATTACTTTTGTAAATATTTAAAAATTGAATCAATTCACAGGCTTATCGATTTAAGGCTTACCCACTGACGCCTCTTAATTGCCAAAAGCTCTTAAAGGAAATGACAGCACATCGCGATGAAAACTCTGCTGGTCGTCGTCACATGAATAATGTATTAAGCCTCTTGCACACACACACCATTCCTTTTTTGGCCAAAAGTGCAAGAGAGCAGGATAAAAAAGGCGGCAAATGCGACAGGAGGAAACTTTAACTCGGCTCTTTGTCTGTTTGATGCCTTGAATTCCCTCTGCTGTTTGCTTTGATGTCGGGGCCAACTTCTTGTGGCTTTGGCCGTCATCTCTCTGTCTCTCTTTGCCATTTTGCCTTTGTCTTTCCGGCAACTTTTCGCATTAATTCTGTTAATAATTTTTAATGTCGGCACAGAACGGAACGTAAATTTCAACAACTATTTGCACACATGGTAATTAAAAATTTAATTGCCTTGCCAATATGTTCTTCGAACTTTCTTCACTGAGCCTATTAACATTTCTTGGTTGTTTCATTTATTTTTATTTACTTTTCGACAAGAGTTTGGGAGTGTTTCTTTTAAATAGTGGGGCACATTTGCATTACAAATTAGACAGTAAATGGGTGTTATTTCTAGAGAATATTTTAAGTATTTTTTTGGGAATTAACTTATATAAAAACAGTCCCTATTTGTTTAAAAACAAAGTCATTTAAGTGCATAAATTGAAATGCACAGTTAAGTCAATTAAAGAGTTAAGAACAGTTAGCAGCAGGAATCGTCCTTTACATCATTGCCCTCCCTCTCTGTCTTCCTCTGTTCATGTTTGCCAGTAAGGACCTGCTAATAGGACCCTTTAAGGACCTGTCCAAAACAGCAGGCACTTCCCATCTGAGGCGGCGCCATGTGGGAACTTTTTGGACCTGTCAATGCAGAAGCCGCTTGACGTGTTAATTCACCAGCTGACACACGCACACTAGAACGTACATCCTTTAGGTCCTTGCATCCCTCGCTCACATACACACACACACACACACACACACACAGTTAAGGGCCAATGCAAATGGCTAATACGACATGCCGGCATTTTTATTTATGGCAGCAGCAGCGCTGCCTTTGCGCTTTATTAGCCACGTGCCGGCATTTCTCAAATTCCAGCCGAACAAAAGGTATTCCATATAAATGCAAATACTTGCATGGAGCTGCCATTAATGCATATTTTACAATGCATAAGTATTGCATACTGCCAGGCGCACGACCTATGAGCCACCCTTACTCCAACACATATCGAGGGGTGAACCATTTGAGGAGGCTCAAAGAATGAAGACTTCAATCGACCGAAGAAACCTATAATTTAGTTGAACAAAAGAAATTACTTTGCTTGGATGGATGTTCACTTAAGTAATTGAACTTGTAATTTCTTAATAATATATGGAGATTGTTCAAAGGGAAATGTGGGTTAAAGTATAGGTAAAATTTAAGATTGTATAAAAAATAGTTGCGTAGGATATTTGATTTTATTATTATTATTTCTATTCTTTTGTTCTTGTTCTCAATATTTTTTCAATAAAACTCCCTTTAAATACTGCCTCTTATTGGCTCTGGAAACCAGTCAGCTTTCGTACCAAAGACCACCTTCGATGGCCAGTATTTAGGGCCACTTAAATCTGGCTTTAATGCTTTGGCCATGGACGACGCAAGAGTTTAAAGGCTTTAGCGTGACATCGCAATGATTTTCAATGGCAACAGTTGCGGCAACATGTAATGGTCCTTCCTCCTGTTGCCACAACAGATGTTTTGGCAGCAGCGCCGAGGGGAAAGTTGAAGGGGGAAAATCAACGAGGGAAATTCGTGGCCATATAGAGGGAAATGCATGTTAAATGAACTGCTGCTCTTTGGCTCATGGAGCTTGTAAACGGTTTGGCACTCGCAAATAAATTACACACACGCAATATCTGTAAATCGTTTTACAATCGAAGCGAATTGAATATGTTGTCCGGTCGAGTACAGATTATATTTGGTTAACTTCCATCCGAAGCTGGGGGAACTTTTCCGTCTGCGCAATAGTTTATTTATGCCGCATGCCGCTTGCCGCTTGGCCCTAGGGAGGAGCCTGTGACAGCTGTAAGTGCTCGGGGGTCTTTACAAATTGGCAATGGCCAAAGTTTGGCACGCGTCTATCGATAAAAGTTTCGGCTCCCCAGATCTCCGGTTCAGCTTAATTTGAAACTCAAGTAAGGGCCATGGCTTTTTTGCATTCGGCGCCGGCTGCTGGCGTTTGATTGCCTCGCTTGTGAGGAGCCAAAAAAATGTAACCTCTTTCGTTTTGTATTCTGCAAGACCGCTTTAATAATTGCCTAAAATATCAAATCGTGAGACTTTTTGGAAGATTTTTGTTAAGAAAATTAAGGTTTCGTTTGACATCAAAAATAATTTTGGATAATTTAGATTTAAGCTTGAGACAGCTAAACAGTTTCTTAAATTATTTTTCCAATAAAATATGAATTAAAAACTAGATAAAGAGCAACAAAAAAAAATGGTTTATTTTTATTATTATATTCTCATTTAGCAAATATAAATCTATTCCATAATAATCTTTATCTGCTTAATATTTTCTTATGTTTTTATTCCCTTAAAAATAAAATGTAATATCAGAAACAAATATTATAAATATCGTGCTCTAAACTGCTCCCATCTGTATAAATATTTAATTACTAAACCTATTTTATTTATTGTTTGTCCAAAAGCTCGCTCTAATAGCTTTTAATTTAGATTTTTAAAGTCATTTAGTAAACACATTTTAAACAAAGCAGCACTTTGTTCAAAGCTAATAAATACAACACATAAAAAAGAAATTCAATTTTATAAACTAATGCAGTAACAAAGGGTGTTGGAATAGATGAAAGAGGGGGCTTGATGGTGGCGAAACAAATTTGCTGATGAAATCGCAAAGTTTGAGAGGCAAGCACGTGCGGCTCTTTGTACGTTACCGCGATATGGATCCCACTATGGACATGTGCCAAAATGGCCACCTACATGGACATGCACGGAGAAAAATGTATTAAAAATATATCAAAAATACCCAAGCGAGGGTGCTTCGAGAAACCTATAAGTTTGCTTCCTAAAAAATTGCATTGGATATTTAAAAAAAATTTCTAAAGAGCTTAAGAATCCTAGAACTCTGGAACCTTTCAATTTTTTAATTATATAAGATCATCATTACATCAATTTTTTAGTAATGTTTTTCTTTGAATTTCGTTTTATTAATAAATAAAAATATAATTTGTTTTTTTTTTAGGAGAAGTATATATATATTTTTTTTTACTTAAAATGTATATCAATCGGCTTTAAAACCGTTTAAAACTGTCTAAGAGTGCAATTAAATATTGGAAATACTTTTATTAGACTTATTTGTTGCTGAGTTTTCCAGACAAAATGACTCCTGAAGAGCTCTTAAAAAGGTCTAACTTTACAGTGTACTCGGTGTGTGGAATTTTAGCCAACACGTAATTGGCCATTAACAGATGGTCGCCGGACAAAGCACAAAGGACGACACCTAATATTTTTATCCACGAAATTGAGAAATTGAATTAAAATGTGCGAAAATTGACTGCAAATTTGATGAAAGGCTCCACGCCCCGAACTAAGCATAAATGTAAAATTAATTGAATTTGCATATTAAGCGCACACGTGGCACAAACACACTGTGAGCAAGCACGCTTTAATGACGCCCGATTTAATTGTGATTGCGGGCGCGGAGACCCTGGGGTTGGACACACTTTATAAAAATAATCCCAATAAAATGCATTTTTCATGTCAAACGCCTGAGCCGGCGGAATAACCCGAATGCACGCACAGGACTTTACGGAATTGCATGCAAACAAACCGGAACAGCACATCAGCTGCCACGCACATGGCTGGCGTCCAAAAATTGTCCAAGGAAGGGGAGCGGGGCCAGGACTTTACCCAGAACAGGACTTGGTGGCAGCACTCCGCACTCCCAGAGTGCACTCTTTGTGTATTATGTAATAAGAAAAACGAAATCACATTTCCAGTGCGGCTAATCAAATAGTCGAGAGAGGGCAAACATTCAAAGCCATTTGGCAAGCGGTCTCTCCGGGCCAAAGGAACACAAAGAAACAGTCCATCAAGGGGGCTGAAGGAGCGCAAATCGGCTAACAAATGAAGCATTTGACTAAACAAGTGCCACAGCTGGCAAATGGTGGCTGGAAACTGAGGAAGCACTTTGAGAAAATAGTAGCTCAATACATTGAGATGTCTTTATAAAATCAAAGATGCTCCAAAAAAATTAATAGGACTTTTAAAATCATTAAGAATGTATGAAATAATATTTTGTAGATTAAAAAATCAGCTTAAACTTGTTTTTATTAGAATGAAAAAATTGTAATTTGGACACCTCTTAAAAGGCGTTTAAAATTCCAAGACAGATATTACTTTCTTAAAATAAGAAACTTTTTAGAAAAGGTTCTTACTGGAAAACCTTAAAGTTCTTATGCCAAGTTTTAAAAATATTTCCAATAATGGGAAGATAAATAAGGTAGCTTTCAAAGATATATATATGTGTATGTATAAATGATTCTTAATTATTTTAAATTTCTAAAAATTCCTTGAATTAAACACAGTTGGCCTATAAATATTCCTTTTAACCTAACATTATTTTCCTGAGTGCGTGCGGGCAAGACTAAAGAGATTTTCCCTGGCCGCAAATTCAATTTATTTGCGTCTTAAAGCGTCACCAGAGCCATAAAGCAATAAAGCGGGAAAAAGGATTATCTGGGTAGTCGCATGCTTTCCCCTTTGGGTCAGCAAATGTTCTCCGGAAAACTTACTGCAGAGAGAGAGAAAAAAAAACATAAGAAACCGCGGCAAAAGTCAGCCAAAGTTGCACAGCCCTCGCTGATAGCAAGCAACAAAGAAGTTTTGTAACCACAAAAAAGTAAGAGAAAGCTAGCGAGTTATAATGAAAAATAAAAGATGCCATTCTTAAACGATGGCAAACTTCTTGGCCGTCGTCGCCGTATTTTGAACAAATTGCTGCACGCCTCCCCTGAAGTGGTTCAATTAATTGCAACTCACACAAAATGCATAATGAGGGCTGAAGTCGCGGACTGGCAATGCGGGACTCCAGGCCCTTAGCCTCCAAGTTGCAGAGTTACGGATTTATTATATGCTTCCCCCCACATATGGCCCCTTTTGGGGTGAGTGTATATCATGTATTATTCAGAGTGTGTCGGGGGTAAATGCATCCATCGAAGCCACAACAAAAGCGGCGAACGAGTGCGTCTCAACAGCGAATTTGCGATGAGTGCGTGAACACGTTGATGTGTATCAATTAATCCCATCTGCGATAGGTACTTCCAAGAACTAATTAGTTGGTGTTTTAATTAGTGCGTTTTATATACACTAACTATTAAAATAAAGTGTAGAGGCTTATTGTGTTAAATAATAATATGAATGAACTAAAATGAGTTACGTGCTAGCACTTTCCTTTACTATTAAAAAATAGTTTCAAAACTAAACCAGGTGACCCTGAATTTTGCTATATTTTGTAGACTTGTTCGCTTTCACTACTTCGCCATCACTAGTCATTAAAATAGTTTGAATATATGCAAATGTGTTCAGAACTCTCAATCTCGGCGGCGCACAAAAGTAGGCAACAAAGACCGGCGGCCGCCATTGTTGCCATCGTCTAGCGGCTTTCAACTTGACGCCAACGCACTTAGACCACCACCCCCCACACGCACTCTTACACACAGCCCTACACACCCAGACGGGGACACACCCAACCCCCACCCCACACACACACACGCATCATATCTTGACTCATTAACAGCCCCTGAGCGAGGCGCTGTAAAAGCGTTCCAGTGCAGAGATTACTTTGCCTGATACAACGAGCTCTTTGCTGGGCAGAAAGACTGGCAGAGCTGCTTTTAATAAAGATTTTCACATTTAAAATAAATTATATATCAATAGAGTTAAATGCAGTTAATTTTCTATAGAATAAATACTAATAAATAATTTAAAACTCTTGGAAATATATTTTTAAAGAAGTTTATCTTCAAAATAAGTAATAAAAAATTTCTTTTAAGAAAACACTTTTTAAGAAAGTATGAAATATACAATAAATAATAATATGTAATGAAACAGTTTTCTTACAAGTTTTCCTCTGTTTAAACATGGTAAAATATTTCCTCATCACTGGTGCTTGGTGTGCTCTGGTTTAGGTCTCAGGCGTCTAGCGCTCAGGATTCTGCGTTCAGTTCAGTAGGTGACACCAATGCGCCTAGGTGTTCTGGCCGGCCCACGACGTCTGGCCTATATAGCGGCCTAT
The DNA here is from genome assembly GCA_008042515.1 of Drosophila truncata. Taxonomy (NCBI): domain Eukaryota; kingdom Metazoa; phylum Arthropoda; class Insecta; order Diptera; family Drosophilidae; genus Drosophila; species Drosophila truncata. Next base: position 321,963 of record VNJQ01003295.1, on the reverse strand, counting down.
AGGAATATAGCCTCGCCATCATCATCCTCCGACTCTGCCACCCGGGCATCCTCGATGCAGTGCAGCAGACTGCGTGCACTTGACGCTATTGCTCCACTTTTCTTCCGGCTGCAAGAGTTCGTGTGCGTGCATACAGTGGAAGTCATGAAAATAGGTATTAGCCGTCTTATATTAAAGAGCTAGACGTATAGAATTAATATTTATAATTCTCTAACTAAGTTTAGTCAGCCTTTTATTATTTCTTTTAAAGAAATATCTTTTTAATTCATTGAAATATTAAAAATACTTCCTTATTTCCGACTATTGTGCTATGGGGTGGGACTACATTATCCTCCAAAAACCCAACCCCATTCACCGCCTTAGGCGAACGACACTCTGGGGGTGTGCCATTAGTGTCGCGGTGCGTTGCCATAAAAAAGTTGGAGCCAAGTAAGTTAAAACAATTCGCACAGTGCGTGCCGCTGGCTCTCAGATAGATTCCCGATATCCGCATGCTGATGTAAAGTTTTCATCTGGCTTTCGGAACTTTCGGTTCCTTTCTTACACGTAATTATGCAAAAGTTAAAAGCAGCCATCGTCTCGCCTTTCAGCCAGGTAGAAAATCAGTCAGCACTTAAACTGTCGCTGCCGCGTTAAATTATGCAGAGAAGGCGAGTCCTTGCAAGGTGAGCCCGTGAAAAATGTAGGAAAATTCAGAGAAAAGCGTTCATTAAAAACAGAAAAAATTCAACACATTAGCATTGGTCATTTACTGTCGGGAAAACCCTTTTCGGGCGCTATAATTGCTTCCTGCTTCGGCCTAAATGTGTGTTTGCTGGCCACTTGATGCCAATTGGTTGGAAATTGCGTAAACACGTCTAGGGAGTGTGTGTTTGAGGTCGGGGAAAGCATTCCCACTCGGACCACAGCCTAGGCATTTAATTGCAAGTGACTTCAAGAGCAGGCCGCCGATTTGAGGGGCGGCGGGAAATAATAATGAGGCGATTATGCTCCACACGAGCCCTCATTGTGGGGGAATGCTGCTGCTGGTCGGGATTGCCTGGCTCCCAGGAATTTAACGTTTGATGTTAGCCCTAATTGTAATATGTTATAAACGCTAATGCGAATAATTGCCTAATTGAAATCTGTAATTTGATTATGGCTTGAAGGAGAAGCTATTAATATATTGTGGCTATTTTAAAGCTTTGATTAAGGGTGCCAGAATAAATTATATGGAATTGAGATGCTCTTTTCTTTGCTTCATTATATATTTAAGTAGTTTTAATGATATCACACTTAACTTTTACAATTATATATTGGTTGACTGAGCCTTAAATCCCTTAGAAAGTAATTTCCAAGGGAAAAAGTATTGTAAATTTTCAAATAAATGTACTGCTCAATAAGGTGACATGTTTCTTTAAGTCCCAGTCATATATCCAGGCTTATTTATCACTTATCAGTTATCTCTTTACCCCCTCAAGTACAATGCATAAAGCTAATGGCTATTGGCGCCTCGTTATGTGTTCATGGCAATTGGCCGGCACTTTATATGTATAAGCGACGGCCCGGCACTTAATTACATGTGTACTCCGCTCGCGGCATGTCCTCGGCTGTCAATTATGGTGTGTCCGACATGTGTACTCCATCTGCAACTGCCTGGAACTGGAGGAGTGAGCGGGTTAAAGGACAGCTTCTGCTACGGAATGAGTATCAATCACAGCGAACATGTTAAAATAATTTCATTTCACAACTGAAATTAAATGCAGTCGCGTGCCGGACCCATTTACATGACACGACTATTAAATTAAAAAACATGAATGAACACAGACACTGAAGTGATTGTCGTCCAGGGGGAGGAAATATAATGTTACAATGCGAAAAATATTTTTAAATAAAATTTTAAGAATACATAAGAGCTGGGCCCTGCAGCGGGATCTGAGGGTATTATAAGTGATGTGAATTTTATGACTGTACAATTTTTAAATACTATTTTAATTGTTAATGAAAAGTATAGTTCGGATACGACTCAGAAAATCCTTGTAAAAATCATTGAATGCCAAAATATGTTATCTACCTTCTTGATTCTATGATACAAATTATTTGAAATGCATTTGAAAAACATGAAACCAACTATTTCTCCAAATTCCTTCAAGAAAAACCCAAATTTTTTTACAGTGCCCCTGTAGCACATGCCATCGTTTAGTCAGTAGCAATCGGTGGCAATAAAAATGGTTTATTGACACGCCAGCGCCATGGCTCAATGTTTGCTTTTAATTTCAGCCCTGTCATAATTTGTCAATTGCCAGCTAATTGTTTTCTCATACCCGCTCGGTTTTCTCCTTTTATTTACTTTCAGCCTCGATCAAAATGATGGCGACGTCACAGGATTATTTTGGCAATCCCTACGCCCTTTTTCGCGGACCGCCCACCACATTGCGTCCACGCGAATCGCCCGTGGGCGTTGGCCACGCCCATACCCACGGCCATGGGCATATGCATGGCCATGCCCACTCGCATGCCCATGGGCATGGCCATCATGGTCACGCCCACTCGCACTATGCGGCCTTGGACTTGCAGACGCCGCACAAGCGGAACATCGAAACGGATGTGCGGGCCCCGCCGCCGCCATTGCCGCCGCCACCGCTTCCGCTTCCGGCCGCATCGCCTAGGTAAGCCTCCCCCCCGAAAAAAGAAAAAAATAAATGAAAAGACGGGGGAGGAAGATGAGAAAGTGGATGGAGATGATAGAGAAACACCAGACGAGCAAAGAATTGAAGAGAAATCAAAAGATAAAAATGCATATCATCAGCAATACACCCATCAACACTTCTCTGCTAAGTCTGCAATCAACACAACAAATTCAACATCAGTTTTACGTTTTCTTTGAGTTCAAGTTCGAGTTCAAGTAAAAATTAAAAAGAAAAATGCCCTTAAATAATCACGCCCAGAAGAAAGTAAACTTAGAGTAAAGTAGCCAATCACTAAGAGATACAGCTTTCATTTTCGATTTGCCAATGGACTTTGAACCCATCAAATTAAAGCTTAACTATTAACTAGAGAAATATCAAACAAGAGAGAGAAATATAATTAATAACCTAGATATCACAGAGTAAAAGTGTTTGCTATATATTAAAAAATAAATGTAACTATAGTGTTTATTTTCGTGACTAAGTAGAAACCATCACACTGCAAGAAGTAACACCAATTTAATGAAAACGAATACTCGAAATAGTATCCTAAGATAATCCTAGACCTAAGGCAGAGCATTTCAGAAAGCACTTGTACCGTTCTAGACCTAAGTAACTCAACGTATACGTAATACAAGCAATCCAATAACAATAACTAAGTAGAGACTTTTCTTCTTCAAAAAATAAACCAACTTTATTCAAATAATTTACATACTTAGAGGTATTAAAATATAGCCAGAGCCGGACAAGGAGTTGTATACCATAGAAATCAAGAACTTGAATATATTTAGTAGATAAACACAGCTAGAGTGAAGGGTCCACATGCTACCCTGTAATTACTTAACCACAACTAACCACTTAGTAGCGCAATAATAGTTATTAATCAAACAGAAGTATACGTAAATCGAAAACGAAGAATTTCCCCAAGCCCCAAGACACTTATCTTCGAAAGCAATACGATAAACAATAATTAACATATGCATATATATACACCGTATACCACTAAGTTTATGCCTAACCACTATTAGTAGCCCTAAGTCCTAGGCATAGACCGAGCACCATGGCGAGACATGCACCCAATGTAAAATGCAGAAATTAATTACCACGAGTACAAACTGAAAAGGAAAACCCCTATTGAAGCTCAATTGGCCAGACCACATAACTTTTTCCCCCTAGTAGCTTAAGCCTAAGTAGTCCTAAGTAAGCAATTGTAAGGCAAACACTTTTCAAGTGAGTGAAAAATCAAGCAAACTGTGACAATTCGAGGCGTGTGACGATGGAGCAACCCCTTAATGATCATCAATCAACATTCCGAAACCCCTCCCGGAGGAGCTGCTCTTCAATCAACACTCAACCCGAACTGGTGCCTCACGGCCCGGCAACCTAAAGTTAGTCCCAAAATCTAATCTAAAGTAACCAAAGTTATTTAGCCACCAATTTCTCTCTCATAAGTCTAGTCAGAAATCAAAAAGAAAAAAGAAAAACTAATATCTGCAATCAACAACCCACAAAAAATCCCCACCAACTGGCGCGGTAAGTGAAGAGCCATTTTAATCTTAGCCTTAAGCCTTAAGCCTCTAGCCACCGACTAGCCAAGTAGTGCCTTTCCTCGTAGTGCTATCCACATAGAATTCAACTGCATTTGGATGACGGGCGGCATAGAGCCCAGATCGAAGGCGCCACCGATGATCGCCGCTGCATGTGATAAGCAAGTGTACGAAAAAAGCAATCCGTAGCTATATCTGGGCCATAGGCCATCGAAAAAACCAAACTTAGCTGCATTGTGCGCATGCCAAACCAAATGAAAAATACGATACATTAAATTCAAACAGAAAAAAACTGAAAATAGTAAACACTATCCGCCGCAACATGCAACGAGAATCGCGTAATTAACATGCAATTTCTTTGGCGAATTTAGCCTCACATGCAACATGGGCGAGAAAAAAATTGAGTAATTATTTTACAAGGCCCAGGGAAGTCTAAATGTAGGTATTTCCTTTAACCCATCACGTTACAGGATCCCCTGCGGGGCGATAATCAAATCAAACGGAAATGTCTCAACAAGCGTCTTAAATATGCACAAGGTGCAATGGCAAGTTCACATGCTAAAGTTCCATTAAACGCGTACCTGTAATTGTGGTAACACCTGGCATTTGAATTGAGCAATTGGTCACACCGGACGAGACTAATCTTAGCCCTTGGTCACACTCTAGGGAGAAAGTTTTTACAACTTTTTACTGCTTGAGGGGGCTTTCTTTTAATAAAGAGTTGCTGGGTTTTAACAGAGTAAAAATATAGAATAGGAAATATAATGCTAAATCTAGTTGGTCAAGCCTTAAGAATTAAAGCAATTGATTACCCCGGACAAGTATAATTCAAAGTCCTGATCACAATGACTGGGAAAAGTAGTGCATTATTTTATACTTCTTTATTTATTCAATGAAATATTCTTATTTCGGACACTGAATAAAAAATTAGACAAATTAGGCCTTACTCTTTTAGGAGTAATTATAAGAATTCTTAAACTATAATTAAAATAATTACCCTCTGACTTTGAGCTCTTGGGAAATAAATTTATTCTTATAAATTTAATAAAAATATTCCTGTATTTAAGTGAAGAAAAAAAACTGATTTAAAATAATAATAATACCTTTACAAGAGTAATTCGAATGATTTAATGCTCATATATACATAAATTTCAACTTCCACCTAGGCAGTTCTACTCGCATTTGATATTCAGTCAGTAAACGGAACATGTTCATTTATTGAAACCGTCGTCGTTTTGAGCGTGTGTTCATACATTCGCCAAGTTTTATTTCCCTCGGCTCGTAAGCCTGACGTGTTGCATGGCATGTTGCCAACTCTGGTCATGCATTTCCGTCCCAGCGATTTACTGCCGCCATGTGATTAAGTTACACGTGTAACTGCCAAAATCGCTGGCTCCGCCCAGGTATCCCAGAGGCTGAAACATGGTAATTTGCCGCGAAACTCATAAAGTGAATAAGTCTGGCCAACCAAATAAATCTTGCTTGAAATTAGTCTGAGCCAATATCCAGTTTTAAAGGCGATCCTAAAAAAAAGTTATTTGCCCTTTCTTTTCACTATTTTAGTGCTAATAACATAGAGTCCTTAACGCCCATAATAGCCTTTTTCGTACTTAAAGCAAGAAAGACCACCTTATAAGCAACAAAAACTTGCTCTTGGGATTCCTTAGCTTTCGCATTGTTAGCTAGGAATCTGTACCTAAGAAGGATTCCTTTAACTAATAACTATTAAAAAGTAATCATAATAATGAATAAAACTTACTTAGGGAATTTACATCGCTCTAATTTTCATAAAATTTACTAGAGCTCATTTTGTCCAGACTCCTTTCGTTTGTTTTGGTCTTATCCTGGCTAAGCGACATTTTGGAGGCGTTTAAGGACATCTCAGCATTAAATAACTGACTGAAGGCCGGGAGTAATCATAATAACCATAATAATAATGGCACGATGGCCCCAAGTCATGTTACACCATTAGCGCAGAATGCAGAACCCAGATTCCAGAGTCCAGCCTCCAGAGGAGACCCGACCCGACGCGACCCCACCCAACCCGTGAGGTGGGCCTGTAAATGCAATTTAATTCTGAGACTGCGAGCGCCACTTGGCCAGGTCTAATGAATGCAGCAGACTGTGGAACTGGCACAGGACGAATACAAAAGGCCGAAGCTTACTCCGGAGTCCGGAGTCTCGTCTCGTCCCTCGGTGTTGTTAGGGTTGCAAACAAGCCGGGCAGCTTCCTGGCGATAAAAGTGCGTATCTCATCCTGCCCCTTTTTTTCCCTCGCCTCTTTAAGTGAAAAGGAATCGCCCGTGGTTATGGGCAGGTCTTAACCTGTAATTAAAAACTGGTTAGCCCACATCCTTCCTGCGTTGGAATTATGTGCACTTATCCGACCGAGCAGGAAGCCCAGGCAATCGAGTCCAAATTGTTATTGACCTGCTGCAAGCACTTTTGAGTGTCAAGTGTAATTGCGGAAGTGTCAGTAAAAATGGATGAGCCACCCTAACACCTGCGGCCTTACACACACAGTAGAGTCAATAAATCACAATTCAGAAAAGCAGTTAGCTATAGCCTAACCACTTTAAGGCCAGGCGCATGTTCACTACCAACAATTCCCAGCACAGCTTTTGCCACTTGGTTTTTGCCAGTTACACGGTTCAACTTTTTGCGGGCTAAAATGTTTTGAACCCCTTTCCCTTTCCGGAAACAAAGCCAACAAGCTGGTTTTTGTTTTTCGCCCAGGCCAATACACTTTAAAGAAAAGAAGTAGAGATATTTGAGGTTAAACAGTATAAGAAATTATAAAAAGACATATTTAAGTTTAAAATAAACGGATTTTAAATTAATTAATTGAAAAATCATTTATGTTAGTTTCCGTTTTGATATAGAGGTTTTATTTGCAGTGTATTTCCGCCACATTTTGCCCTTCCTTTGGCATTTCCTTGTGGGGAAAGTTTGTCTGTGGAAAACGTGGTGCAAAACGCAGCGTGTCGTCGGGCAACTCCCGCTAATTGGATAAGAATCAGATGTTGGCACTTCATAAACTGCCAGCGCGGGCTCATTAGGGTCTAAGGTCAAGACTGAAACAGAAAAGCAGGCAGGGTTGGTCACCAAATTAAAGAGATGGTCAGCAATAGATATAAAAGTTCATTTAACAAAATTATAAATGGTTAACGGTGGATATTTTATTTTTGACAGCACTCTATATTTCCCAAACTCAATGATTTCTTTCAAAAGAAAATAAAACTCTCTAAATGTATATACTTTTATTTGATTCCCCCACAAATTCTGACTAATTGCCAAGCAATCTGTGTGCAGAAACTAACAAATTGGCAGTGAATTTAATTTCAAGCTTGGACATTCGGTTGCCATTTAATAATTTATTAAAGCAATGCCATCAAAGAGAGGCTTAAGCACAGACACAAACAGTTCGAAGCAAAGGTGCTGCTGCAAAGCTGCAAAGAAATACTCTTTGTAATTAACTTTTGACAACAGGCAAGTAAGGATTTTCCACAGGAAGAGCTTTCCGAAGATGTCACCCCGCATGAAAATGAAAATGAAAAGGCGGCGAAAAGAAGGGAGAAAAAGGATGATTTTCGAGTGCACCTGAGTGTGGCCAACGGCACAAATCATAATTTCAAATACATATTTTTGGCAGGGAATGTGTTTTCCCAAAAGGAAACCGAAAAGGCTCCGACTTGCCTCCCTCGGCTCATCACCAGCTTTTGTATTGTGTGACAACTTTTCACCTGCAGTTGATGCTTCACTTGATTTACTGCTGATTACATATTATTTGCGGCAAATGTCTGTGGAATCGGTTCTTCTGGTCGATGTGGAATAAATCCTCTACTAAATATATCCCCCCATTTGCAGCTCAAGATTTTGCAATTAGAGTGCGCACTGAGACCGGGCTTAATATTAATCAGGTGTTTATTTGCAAATTGAATTAGTTTAATTAAACGGAAAGCGACCGAGTCGAAGGTGTGTGCACTTGCAAATTTAATTACATTATTTATAATATGTCCCTAAGGCCAACGAGTCGGGTTTAGCCTCAGCTTCAGCTACATTCCCAGCACTGGGTGCGGCTACGTGATTACGCATACGCACTGTGGCCGCCAAGACAGAGCTGCAATTGGGGGAAAAATATACATACATAAATTACATTGCTTGACAACAATTTGGGTCACTTAGCGCTGCAGAATGTAATATGCGTCGGACTTTTAAAATTGCCAGACAAATGTGCGTGCGCCTGGTGGCTTCTCGGTGACTCCACAATGGCAAATCACAAGCACTTGACTTGTCAGCTTACACAGTCACGTGCATCGCCCTGGAAGTTGAGAATGATTACACGGAAATGGAAAAACCCAAGCCCCCCACCCTCAGGCAGTTGTACCCCATCTTGTTCCATTGGGACATGTCAGCGTTTACTGAGAGAAATTAAGTAAAAATTATCTGAGAAATCCTTTATTACAAGTAGAAGTTTTTCTGGGGAATTCATTTTTACATTAAATTTCTAGCTGTTTTTCTGACAATTTTGTGAAGATGATTAAATGTCATTTATTAGTATTATATATCGCAAAACAAATTATTTTAGGTGTTTCAGAAAACATTAGAGTTTTCAAATGTTTAAAAGATGATTTAAACAATTTTTTTTAAGCTGCGTTGTAATTTTTGAATTTGGAAATTTGGTGTAAGTTTTGACACATTTTTTGAGCTTATAGAAACCATAGCAATTTTTTACCATCCCATATTATGCAGAAATATGATTAAGTCCTAAATAAACTTTGAAGTTTCATTTTTATGGATGTTTTTATGTGTATTTAGCTTCTTATTGTACACAATTCTTCTCCCAGTGCACCAGACGATGCGTCTGAGTGTTGCATATTTCATTAAAAATATTGCATGCCATCCAGCAGCAGCGCAACCCTCGCTTCGTTTCGGTTCTAGTTTAAGGCCCAGACCGATGTCAAGCAGTGGCAAAATGGCGCACACCGATGCTCGACACGCACACAGATGCGTAACACTTAGGCGCCTTGCCAACAAGAAGTGCGTAAGTGCGTGAGGGGATGGTTTAGAGGGTGAACACTGAGAGAAAGCGAGCCTAAAAATGTCTAAGCTAAACTAAAAAAAAACTTAAAATTTTTATAGATGATGAAAATGTAATAATTAAAATCTCTAGAGCTTTCAAAAACCTCTTTACTGTACGTATTGTTAATTTTAAGAAGCCGAATTTAGAGTAAATTTATGTATTAAATTTCTTAAATCATTCGAGGGTTTAGGGTGATTTTGTGATTGCTATATAAAAATTTCATTATTTTTATAATCAAATCCTTAACTTCTCCCCAAATTTTCCCAGTTTCCTTTGGGGTGGCTTTGGTGCTTCTCGCATTGCGTGAGTGGGCAGCCCCATTTCACAGGGAGAAGAAGTCAAGAGGGCTGAGCTGCGTCATTTGTGCGTGGGCGTTCGAGTTGCGTACCGCCCTCATACCCGCCGCCATTTTCCACCCCTTGCCACACCCCCCACAAAAGCAGCGGGGGAGGGGGGTGAGGGCATCCCACCTCCATTTGTTCATTTGTTTGTTTCTTCTTCAGTTGCAAAAGTGAAACTTTTTCCTTTGGGTGCGGGAGCTGTAAAACTTGCGGCCAACGAGTTTTCTCGCAGCCTAATGCAACTTATTGAATTTTCGAGTGCATGGCTTAGTTGATTTTCCTCCCGCTTTTTTCCTACATCTTTTAATTAATGCAGCCAGCTGCACTTGAGCTAGTACACGCAAAAAACATATATACATACATACATATACCATATACATTTAATAGAAGCAACCGCCTTTTGTTCGGCCGTCCCTCGGGGGCCAGGGGAATTTGTTGCCTACTTTTGTGCGGCGTCTCGAGCCTGCCTCAAAGTATGCCCGCCCACTCCGTCGCACCGCGCCCACCTGGTGGCATTGGCAACCACCAAACAGCGGAATTGAGTGAAAAAAAACAAACATTATGAGCGGAATGAATAGTAAGAATAGAGAAACCGCCAAGGAAGAGACGCAAACACAGACGGAGGCAGAGAGATGGACGAACATGTAACAATATTCCAGCGCCGGCGAATTTAATCTAATTAACTTATGACATTTAGCTTGAACTACTGTGCCAGAAAGGCAAAAAAAATAATAAAAACAAAGCACCTGCTGAAAATAGGGGTATGAGTCGTGAGAAACGGGGTGTGAATCGGAAACTAAATTGACTAAAAATGACTGACAAACATTTGGAATAAACATTGTTCAAGTTGAGGTTTAATTTAACAAAAATTAAAGTTGGTTCTTTTTGTTCTTTCCTTTTTTTTAACTTGAATGTATTATTTATAATTTATTTCCCTTATTTTCTATATTTATTTAAGAAGCGTGAGACAAGTTAAGAATCTTCTTATTAATAAAATTTCTATTAACATATAGTCTATAGTCTTTTCCGAGGACATTACTCTATGACTCTTCTATGACTTTCAAAGCACTTCCATCCTCTTAATTTATAACTTTACCTGTTTATTGAAGTGACATTAAACCGGAAGTGCTTAGAAAATAAAAAGAACACTTGTAAAGTTTGAAGTATTATGAAGTATTATTTACACGAAGGATAAGTTTAGTCAATGATCAAGTATTTTTCTATAGATCAAGCCTTAACTTAAAGATAACTCTTTAAAAATCTAGATTATATATTTAATGCATAAAAATTAAATAAATATTTATATTTATTTAAACTCACCTTATTTTTAATAAACATTTACATTAATAGCGAATAGAAAAGAAGATTCGTGGAACTAAAGCAAACTAAATCATAAAGTTACCCAATTTCTTACATTTTTAACCGTAAAACTTCTAAATAATTATATAGCTACCTGCTTGATTTTGTAACTCTTCTAAAAATCTAGAATTCCACCCACAGTGCGCGACATTTGGCGACTCACGAACGCACCGCCAACGTGCCACAAAAACGAAATGCGAAGCTGCAACGAATTCTATACCTTTCGCATTCTCCATAAGCGGCTTTAGTAATTTTGAGCATTTTGCCCCCCATTTTGGGGGCACTTCTTTGGCGCAGAGAAAATGTAACCTTCAGCTGCTGTCACAGTTACCTGGTCGCCCACATTTACCTTTTTGGCGCCATGTGCGCAGACCATAAATTCCGCTCAGGTGCCCGAGTTTGGCGAATTTTACGCTTTTACTATGCCCCAGCTTTTTAGCCCAGCACTTATTGTCTTTTGCACTCATGGAGAATTCTGCCGATGGACTGCCAATGGTCGCATACGGTTAGTAAATGTCGAAGTGTCGCGGTCATAAAATCACCCAGCTCTCTATATGCTTGGAAAGGCTCGGGGAAGAAAACCGAACTCAGTTCACAAGTGAGTTGTTTGTGGCTTAAAAACAAAATAATGCAGATCCAGGAGATATTCTTATTTGGGAAAAGTTACTTCGAAATCATAAATCCATTCTGAAAATAAATAAAACATATTGATTTATTGTTTGTCTTTATAGTTTTATTTAGCAATATTTTTAGTTTGTGAATTTAAATCGAATTAAATGCTAATAAATGTTTAATGAATTAGCAAATCAACTATTTAAATAAAAATAAGTCCAGAGCTTCAGGAAACACTTTAATTTAATCAAATAAATGAATAATTATCTAATTAATTTTATGGAAAAATATACAAGACACAATAATGTAGATAAGAAAACCAAACCAATCCAATTCCCATGCCCTGTTGTCTGACAATTAAGTGTTTGTTTAGTTGCAAACTTAATTGATAAATTGATGGACATTTAAATGCCCAGCCAGGAGCCATTAGGGAATCGCATCAGCAGCATAATAATGTCAGGCCATGCCAACGACCATTTTTGGCCAATTTTAAGCCAAAGCCAAAGCCACCGACCGGCCAAAGACCAAAGACAATGCAAATTTCAGGCCAGATTCCATTCCATGACATGGCTCGGCCACTGTGCCTGTTTCTGTTTTCAGTTTTCGGCTTTCCGTTGGCCATTGCCCCTTGCCCGTTGCCCGTTTTGTGGGCCCACCATCAGGTTGCCCATTTTGGCCACTGGGCACTGGCATTGAAATTGGCCAGGCCAACTGCCTGCCTGCCGCCGGGCAGCCCAATGAAGCTATTATTTGTGGGCCCGCAGAACACAATTGCTGTCCCAGCTTCGCTTCAACTCCTCCAGGCGGCCTCCTCGTAGGTGTCACTTACATAAATGGCAAACGATGCAGTAGGAGAAAATGTATGGCAATTCTTAGGTGAAGAATTGTACAATATGTGATTTGTGTTAAAATTTTAATAAAAGAATCAATTTTATTGTATTTTTAGTATTCTTCTGAGACTCTCATGTTTGAATTTATTATTTTGCAAACTCATGGGATAATTCTTCTTTCTGTGAATCACACCTTTATCTCTTCTTTCAATAAAAATAATAAGTTCTTCCTCTTCAGCCATAAATAATTTTATAAGTGCCCAAATATTATTAAATTATGTTTTCGTTCATGGAATATAGATAAGACTTTCAGTTTCCCTGAATTATTTAATTGCATTTCAGATGTTTACAAAATAAGTACTTTCAAAGCCATAAATTATTTTAAATCTTTTTATTATCAGTAAATTTACTTATTTGGTATTATTAATTATTTAAGAACTCTATTATCAGATCAGAAAGAAGCGAAGTAATCCCACAATCACGCTTATTCCAATTAAGAATACTAAAAATTACATAAAAACAATGTTTAAAATAAACCATATTACAATAAACAATAAGTTCCCAAAATATCTTTTTTTTCCCAAGTGCATGACTTGCCATGGCTTCGAGGGAGTATTGGCTAATCGTGTTTGGGTGGGGGACTCCCATTGCGGTGGGGAACTCCTTCTGATCCCCCGCCGCACGTGCGCCGCTGTCTTTCACTTGTCCTGCTCCTATGGCCTCCGCCACGGGAGCACTTTTCGCAATTAGCCCGGCGAAATTATCTCCGACTATCGGGCCGCTGCATCTGTATCTGTATCTGTAGTTGTAGCTTTATCTGCACTTGTATCTGTATCTGCACTTGTATCTGTGTCGGCTAGTCAGCGATTGTTGCATGCAACAATTTAACTAGATTAGACCCCATCGTCGCGTCGATTGTTCTGCAGTGGCTACTTGCTGCTGCTGCTGCTGCTGCTGCTGCTGCTACTGCTGCTGCTGCTGGTACGGCTGTTCCATAAAAAAGTGGCATTCCTGACGGAAGAATCGTCTCTGGTCTAATCTAAATGTTTAGTCCGGACATTTGATGGCCAACATGCGCCGTCTGCCGTTGAGTGGCAGTTTCAGCTCCAGCTTTAGCTTCAGCTCGAGCTCCAACTCCTGCACCAACTCCGAATCCACCGAGTCCACACTGTCAATCCGTCGTCTCTTGGCCCCCGGCTGAAAACGGTGGCACTTACAGTTGCACTTGCGGACTGCCGGCAGTGGCAATTATTGGTTTCCACTCGGCATTCGAGATTCGGGATGCCATGGGGAGGTGTGGAGTGGCTTGGAGTGGCGTCGAGTGGATTGCTGGACCACCGAATCAGCGGCTTATGCCGCATTAACCCATTGACCTTGATACGGGGCGGAGGCGGGGGCGTGGTCAGATCTCGCCGGCACGTTTTTGCGCCACTTTTCGGTGGGCAGACAGATTTCCACAGCCAGGAAACTGGGAAGTACACTCAATGAAAAATAAGTTCTTAACTAATTTAATTCTTTTTACTTTGTTAAGGAAAAAATACAAAATTGTATAGGAAAGTTATTAAAATTTTTAAAGGACTTTATGAGTTATTAAACCAAATAATTTATATTCTCTGGTAAATATAAATTCCCTGGCAAACAAGATGTTTTTTTAGGTCAACAATTCTTAATCTGTTCTTCAGTATTCGATTCATTACATGTACAAATTTTATTAATTTATTCCATTTCCTTACACTAAAAATAAATCAAGAAAAAGAGCGAAAAAAAAACTTCTGTGGACAGTAGAAAGGAAACTCAAGTTAGTAAGAAAAGATGTATAAATAGTGCTCGTTTTCTACTGCCTCTTTTTTCTCTGTGTGGCTTAACAGCAGAATTGACACCCAGGAAAAATCAATCGCGCAAATCTTATCATTAAAACATCAAAAGCTGCCAGTTGGCCAGCATGTAAATGTTAGCAGGCAGCAACTTAATTTGCGGCAGACGATGACGATACAGGCGACACAGCTGCAAGACATCAGCGGCAATCAACGGCAGACAATCAAATGGAGAGCCAGCAGCAGCGGCTGAAATTGCAGCACAAATAGCAGCAGCCCCCAAATGGCCAAAACGGCCAGGATAAAATCAGCAGGTGCCATCCCACCAATAGCACAGGCAGCAGCAGTAGAAGCTACAAAAGCAATAGCAGCAAACATCAAAACAACAGCAACAACAATCGGCAAAGACTTTTCCATCAAATGGTGACAACCGGTTTTAGTGATTTTTCAAAATCGCTTTCGTGCCGGCAACTGTAGATGTAGATGATGAGCAGGATTAGCTGCAACATTGACAGAGCCTCCTGCCATCTTCACCTTCTCCACCTCTGGTCCCACTGGCACCTTTCCCATCTGCAAACACCTTTCCCCCGAAAAACCTCTAGCACCTTCGGTGTGCTCGTCCTCTTTGGCATTTCACCGACTGAGTGACTGACACGCAGAAATTATGTTTTGCCACATGGCAAACTCATTAGATGCCTTTGGCTGCTTAACGCCCAGTTGCATTGGCGTGCAAATGCTAATCAGTGTCAATTGCAATTAAATAAATGTGAGGCACACTGGTTTACGATGTATTTAAATTAAAAAATACATATACATGTATTTTTCGAAGTGATTAAGTTGTGTCAACATACACAATAAATGTCATTTGTTTTCGTTTTACAAACTAAAAATACTAAAAACTGTTTCTGAGAAAAAAGACATAAATCTTACTAATGTTCTTAATTATTTGTTGCGCTAGGGATACATAAATTTGCATAAATAAACTGGTAAGATTTGAAATAATATTTAAACAATAATAATGAAGAAAATCACTAAACTCCCCTGTTTTTCTTTTTACCAAATTCGAAACTATCGTAAATCTTTTAGATTAACCTAATTAGCCCAATTATTTACATCTCAATTTAAACAAAATCCTTTTTGTAGGACCCCAAAATTTATCAGTTTTCAAAGTTGAATGAATTCCTGAAAAAATCCTCACAGAAAGTGTTACAAATGTTTTGTCCAATTATAGCTGCAAGCAAAAGCTTTGTAAAGTCACTTTAAATTTATAGAAAATTTGCAAATAATTTTCAGCTGGATGCCAAGCAAGGTTGTATGAAAGCAATTTCCTGCCATCAAGTAAATTGAATTAAAATTCTTGTTAAGCTTTGTCATTACTCTAAATCTTGCCACGGATTTCAAGCCAAGAAATGGTGAGCGAGGTGGAAAATAAAATGTGAGGAAATGCTGGCGACACGCTTGCGAAATAAGTCGCCTAATAACTTCATCTTCATTGGTCAGCGATTTGTTGACTGTTATATTTTAGCCAGGACAAAAGCCGTGTTGTCAGCGTTTTACAGTTTTGTTGCAAGTGTGCTGGTGGCTCCGCTGCTCTGCCGTTGCCGTTGCAAGTTGATGATGCACCTGCAGCAAAAGTGGCTGGCAATAAATCTCAATTTAAATGGCGCCCCAGCAGCAGCATGCGTGGCCAAAACGCTAGTCGCTTCTTGGCCTTCCACATCCACTCCATCCAGTGGTTTTCCTTCGGCTTTCTGCTTTCTTTAGCCCCCTTTTCTTTGGCTTTTCCTTGCTGTCCGCTCATTTGTAGCAGCGCGCGTCAAATTTGTTGCCGAACCAGTTTAAAATTAGAAAAGAGAATACCCAAGGAGAATACCCTTCAATATTGTCACAGATATTGGATAAAATTTATATAAATATATGAAAAAAAGCTAAATTAAATATGTAAATAAATAATTTAAAATATCTCTCGAATTTAATAAATTTCAATGCATTTCTTTTATTATAAAACTTACTTAAAAATAACTTAAAAGGCAATCCAGATAGGCTTTAAAATTTCCTAAAAACTCTTATAAAATTTACAGAGATAATGCAAACTTGTACATCGAATTAAGATACCCTTTTAGTTAGTGTATCAAAAATAGAGATAGGTTGCACATTCGAACTGTACCTCCGGTGTCCGTTGCATTTCGAAATGCGATTTACTGTGCCAAAGCGCGATCATTATCCTAACGCAATTTATGCGCCCCAGCCGCGCCCCACGCCCAGCCTCTAATTGCAGCCAGTTTGTTGATGTTGCACAGTTGCAAGTGTACCAGTTGCAGTTGCATTGTTAGCTACCTTTTGTGCGGTAG
This sequence comes from Drosophila truncata, assembly GCA_008042515.1. NCBI lineage: Eukaryota > Metazoa > Arthropoda > Insecta > Diptera > Drosophilidae > Drosophila > Drosophila truncata. Next base: position 305,360 of record VNJQ01003295.1, on the reverse strand, counting down.
TTGCAACCGCAATCATCACAAAGATGCAGCAGCAGTTCCTGTAATGGCGATAATCATTGCAACAATCGAAGACGATGCAGGGAGCACTCTGGAGAAAATAATATTCAAATCAAAAGGAAAGAAATAAATATATTATATTTCCAATAAATATTTTATTCAATGCCTTAAATAAATATTGGTTTTTAGATGGACCTACTTTGGTCCTTAATTTGGACTTTATATTCCTAAACTTAATATAATTTTTTCCCAGTGAACAGAACATGTTAACAAGTTCAACTGGTTCTGCACGCGTCGCAAAATAGGTTCTCGATCTGGCATTAACAGGCTATCTTAGGTCTTTGTCTTCCTGCCATCAATAAGATCGTTCGCGACCGACATTGATCCGCCTTCTCCCGCTGCCAGCAGTTCCTGCTCCCAAAGATCGGCCACTCTTGTGTGTATTAACATAGCCATCAACGGATTTGTCGGTCTTTATCAATTACGCTCGCTGCACTCGAAGTCCTGCATTCTGCATTCTGGATTCTGCACTTGCATTATTCGTTCGAGTACAACAAGTGCCATCGACAGCGACATTGACTGCGACATTGCAACGCCACAAACCCGCCACGATGATGAAGAGGATGCCAGCCCAGGCTGGATTTCTAATCTGGTATGCCATAGTGACAGGCTCGGCTGATGTGTGATTGAGATTTATTTGGGAAATGTGTAGGTTGCCGGCACTGGAAATGGCAGCTAAGAGATAAGCCCACAGGAGAAGGCCAGATGGAGATTAAAGCAGGAGTAGGAAGTAAAGTTTTGTGTAGAAATCAATTAAAACAATTAATTGTGCCCGCAAATAACAAATGCGGAGATCGGAATGGAGCACAAATATAATAATCTGTAGCCAGTTAACCAAAAGACATTCTTTTTTACTAAAGGTTAAGTCTTAAACTTAATTATTATTACATCAATCAGTTTTTATTTAATTCAAATTAAAACTTATACTTTAATAACAATATCACTATTATTTTGTTCAATGAATTCAAACAATTCTATTATAAAAACAATTGTAATCACACTTAAGCCTTCGTCGTAAATCATACATTTCCTTGTGTCAACAAATTTCCGCAAGTGTCACAGCATTGATTCCTTTTCTGTGGCAAATCAAATTCCTTTTTTTTTTTGTAGCATTTTTTGCTCCCCCACCTGTGTGTTTGTGTGTGACACCTGAACTATGGCAATCTCTCACCGATTTGCTTATCCGCCCCCAATCCAATCAGAGCTCCCAGCTCGTACAAAGCCACTTTCGGCTGTCGGGATCAGAGCAATATAAATGTAACATCCGCAAATCTGTGTTACATGACACTCTCCCGGGTCACGTCACCGAAAATGGGATGATAGATGACGGAGCCCCGAACTTCTGGCAGTTGGAGCAATACTTCCAATTCGACTGCTTGGGAGTGAGGGGAGTGGAGCCTTCCACATCCCTCTGCCGCTCACCTGAGTGGATTATAATTTCCGCAATGGCAATCGTTAGGGGCAGCAGTAGCAGCAGCATCAGCATCAGCAGCAGGTGGAGGCACAAACAGTTAGCCAGTTAGAGATCTTTCAAGGACACATAACGGCCAGCCGAGCAGTCGAGTGACAGCTGCGATAGCGGTAAACGTCACACACAGAAACACAGATACTCAGATACTGAGATACTTGGATGCATGGATGCTCGGATACTCAGATGTTCAGATGTTCTGAGGCATATACACAGGTAGAAGCGGCGACTGAATGAGAACAACAAGTGCAGCTGGGAATGGCAATGCCAATGGGAATGCACTTAAAGAAGTACTTTTAGAAAATCTACAAAACTAATCAAAACAAGATGGACATACAGTCGGGTGTCCCGACAGTAGAATACCCTGTACCCTGGACCGCTCCCCGTGAATTGAATTCGAGACAACTTACAATTACTTTAACGAACGTTCTAGAAATAGCTGTGACTTTGTTTCGCTGTATGTATACAGGCAAAGAATGTGACCATTGCAAGTGTATTGGTGCATGTGTTATTTGGAGCCCTTTGCCTTGATTGCCTCTTGTATACATAATAAGTATAAAGTAAAAAGACTATATCTCCGATATTTATTGTACGATCGTAATGAAATTTAGACAATCTGTGTATTTTGATAAAATACATCAAGGTTGTGAATATAGTTTACCTAACTTTATAAATTTAGGAGATATACGTTTTTTTCAAATAGCTCCCCAAAAAAGGGGAGCAGCAAAAATTTAAAACAAACTTGATCTGCGTGCAGATATAAGAAGTCTAAGTCCCAAGTTTGGTGTCTCTAGCTCTTATAGTCTTCGAGATCTAGGCGTTCATACGGACAGACGGACAGACGGACGGACGGACGGACAGACGGACATGGCTATATCGACTCCTTAAGTGGTCCTGACCAATATTTAGGTAACTTTTGGGGGTCTGCCACGCCTCCTTCTGCCTGTTACAGAATATCGCACAAAATTATAATACCTTTGTACCTTTGGTACATGGTATAAAAATATAAATGAATATTATTAAGAAATCCCTGAGTTTAGATGCTTTTCCGAATCTCCGAATGAAGCAGAACATGTATTTATTATAATAGAAAGAAAAAAACATAAATTACTTTCTATTTGCCAGGAGAATCATAGTCCCAATATTAATTCAAAGGCAAATTACTTCTTTTGGAACCCAATTTACCTCTTCTTTTTTCCTGTGTGGAGGATGTCATCTTCAGGCCGTAAGACAGCCCAGCGGATAACTCACTCTATAAAAATTTGAACAGCCAGCGATCCGAATGAAGCCAAACAAGCCGGCAGCAGCGGAAAAGCAACGTGCAACATAACAGGGAACAATAACGAGAACAAGCAGCAGCCTTGATAGTCGAAAGGCGATAACAGGCACACAAAAAAAAACTAAAAACAATAACAACAAAAATGGGGAAAATGGAAAATCTATATGAACATCGGGGTGGAAAGGAAGCAAAATCGAGGAATTTTCAAGTGGATTACCCAGTTTTTTGTTCGCTGTTGCAACGTGAAAATAAATAAACTTGTGGCATGATTGGCTCTGCATGATTAGTCACATGCTGGATGGCTGCAGAGATGGGAAAGGGGGAAAGGGGGAAAGAAAGGCTGCCGAGCTTAATAGAATTGATACGAGTGGAAGCAAGGCCGGTCATAAGATGTGCAAGAGATAGCCAACATCGGCGGGCAACTTGCAACTTGCAGCAGCAGCAGGCTGGCGGCAGCAGCAACTGCAATGCCATTTATGCCAGCAGCGGCAGCAACAACAGTTATTGTAACAATAAAATTAGCTAACGATATAAAGGCAAGGCAAGGCAAGGCTAAGCAAGCAACAATAACGGGAGAAAGAAGCCAACAGCAGCGGAAAAGAGCAAAAACCTGAGACTGCAACAGGAACAGGTGGCAAACGTGGCACGACCATACGAGCCAGAGAACGGCAAATGCTCAAGCTGAATGTGAACACTTCAAGAAAATAAATAGAAATTTTATATTAATAATATATTACTCTATAAAGATGTAGGGCAACAATTATATTTAATAGAAAATAACTAAGGTGTCGAGGGTCCTGAAAATGACTTAAAAAATACGATACGAAACGAGTTTAATACCTATAAATTATTTTAAAAAATAATTCATTCAAAAACATGAAAAAATAAAAACAGAAACACATTATTTTATATGTATGTTCTTGTTATTTTGAACTCTTGGCAGTCATTCAATTATTTTTCAACTAAAACTCCCATTTTTTGTGATAAAATAAATACGTATCTCAGAGTAAGAGTTATATTCTGTTTTTTTTTGTTTTTAAGCAAAATTCTCTCAGTGCTCTAGCTACTGCTCCCATCGAGTGCAGCCTGCTACCAAGTCAGTGCCGCATGTAAATCATATTCAGGCCTGGGTCCTGTTTTTTGTTTGAGGCCCCTGACTTCTCTGCACTCTGTTTTACGGCGCTTTATTTGGTATTCAATTTTCAAGAGAAATCTTTGAAATTGAACCCAGCCACAGCCACAACGACTATGAGGACAGTCTAGGGCAATCCAACAATTGGCAATTGCCTTTACCTGTTGCCACTACTGCTTGTGCCTGGCGCTTTAAGCCAGATATTTATTGATTGTCTACTTCACGCTTTCCTTGTTCGCCTTGTTCTCTGTCTTTCCATCTCGCAATCTCTGCATCTTTGAATCTTCTGCTCTTGTTCTCGTTCTCGTTATTGCCACACATTTATGCCGGACCGAGCTTGTTATTGTCATGTACTTCAATTATTTTATTAACTTATTCCCAGGCAGGTGAAAATGAAGACATTCCAAAGTGCAAAAGCTGCGATACACAGGGCGTATGAGTAATGTTTGGATTTTATCTTTGATTGTTTGATGTTGGCTTGGGTTTTAGGTTCAATTAAGTTACATGAATTTAATAAAATATTAACTGGAGAATTAAAATATATTAAATTATGAACAACTTATTTAAATTCCTTATAATTTGCAATGCAAATGCAATGCAATGCAATGTAAGATTGAAGCTTAATTTAATTTTATTAACTTCTAGAGCAGCAGACTTACACGTTTATTTTATATACTATACCTACCTTTAATATTAATTTTTCCCAATTTACCAAGGGCTGATTGACCATAAAATTAAATAAATAATCCAGGACAATCTCTGTGCTCTTAAACTTTGCAATTAAAAAAATAGACAAGTTTCGCTCCCCATTCTCTAGTTGTTTATGTCGTGTCCGCTTATATTAATTGAATATATTTAAATATTTTCAAGCATCATCCGTCATAACTAATGACAGTCAGCAAAAAAAAATATATCAATTTACATAAAAAATGCATAAACCATGGCGCCCAGCAAGCAAGTCTTGCAGTTTCGGGCCTTGAGAATAAAACAGGCTAGGAAAATCGAGGAAAAGTCCGCTGCTGGTCCACTCGCTGGTCAGTCAGATGGTCATTGAAGCGGCAAATGCGATGCAGATGCAGATGGCGATTCAGATGAGGCGATGCCGATGAGGATGGGGCTGGAGATGGAGTTGAGGATGGGGCTGGAGATGCGTGCGCCATTAGAAAGATCCGCAATGGGAAAGGGGAGGTGGTTATATGCACAGGGAAAAATATAAAATTAATTCGGTTTCTTCCTTTGTTCAGAAACATATTGATTTATTTTTTATTATCCCACAAATCGAGATCAAATTATACATGTATGGTAATTATCTTCAAATATTTAACAATTTTAAAAGATTAAGAAATCAAAGAGTTACTGCCTCTTAAATGGAATCCTAATTGATTATTATAATATGTTATACTGAAGGGATCTATACTCCCTAAATATTCCCTATTTTTCCCCCTGTGTACTATGCCTCAATACCGTTAGCAAAGCGGCGTGAAGCATCTGCAACATCCGCCAGGTTTCATTGATGCTTGGGCCCAGTCCCAGTCCCATTGCCAATACCAGTCCCAGCCTCAGTCTCCCAGCCTCAATGTCCAGTCTCCCTATCCCCTCAAGCCCCTACCCCGAATCTAAGCCTGATCCCGGTCCCAGGCCAAGTCAATCAGGCAGTCAGTCAGTCAGTCAGTCAGACATGCGCAGGGAATTGCTGAACAACGACGACGACGACTCCGCTCGACTAGCAATTGCTGCACGAGAATGGAGCGGAAAAAAAGCTGAAGAAGCCCAATGGGACGCCCCAAGGATCAATGGCAGGTTTGTGCCGTTATTGGCCATTGCCGTTGTGTAATGCATGCTAATTTCATTTGCCCAGCCAAATTATGGCTATTATTAGTCAGTCCACTAAATCGATTCAGGCGAATCTTCAGCGCTTTGGTGTTATTGAATTGAATCGGTTGATGGAGTGGAAAAAGTTCTGAAGAGAACGATAAATCCTGATAGTTTTAAGTTCTAAAACGGGTGTATAAAAGGGGGGATATATGAAGAAACTATATATAAAAATATTTGTAGAACATTAATAATCTTTTTATATTTATTACAAAACTATTATTGAAAGACCAAAATAATTCACAATTTAATTTATTCATAAACTATCCAATAAGTATTTTTATCAGATTTCTTTATTCCTTAAACCCACAGTAGCTTATAAATAAAATCCCCTTATTATTTTGGCCTCTTCTCTCGCATATCTTTTGAACAATTACTAAACTGATTTATTCGGCCCACTAATTGAAGTTCCAGCTGCGTCGATTTTTTGACCAAAAACACCTGCAACCCATAAGCCGATAGATAGATACTTTCAATTGAAATGGCTAACGAAAGCCACGGCGGCTGCAGCTTTAGCTCTGCCGATTAGTGTGCAACAAATTGCTCAGATTTATTACGCGCGCGGCTGCGCAGAAGCACCAACTTGCTTCAACAACAACAACAAAAACAACAAGCGTCGGCTTATCAAGCGTCTTGCCAATTTTGGCAACGGCGACGGGCTGCGTTATGAATTATTGGACACTATTGAGTGCCGCCGTGCGGCGTGCTACCAAATTTGTGTGCCACGCTGCCCGGAGGACTCTCTGGCATATCGGATGCTGCTGCTGCTGCTGCTGTTGCTGCTGCCTGCTGCCTGTTGCATGTTGCACGTTGCTGGCGACACCAGCAACAACAACAACAACCACGGCAATTTGTCAGCGCAGTCGCAGCGTGTCTAAGAGGCAAAGAGTTTGGGCAAAGCCAATGCCAAATATGGCCAACCCATGGCGAATACTGCAGTCAAGGAGTGCGGAGTGCAGGCCAAAAAGCGTTGCCAATTTGGCTATTTCTTTTAGTTTAACTTTAAAAGGAATTTCCCATCACAAGAATGAACTTTTTTTGTTTAAATTTACATGTCTTTTTTGGTTTATTGAAACTTTGTTAAAAGATATATTTAAAAATTTCCAAAATGTGACTAACATTGATCTTAAATGAGAAGAAATAACATTATTATTAGTTTATTTAAACAAATATTAAATATTTGAAATGTTCTATGCATTTTTTAAAGCAAATTAATATTTTTATTTGTTTAGAAAGTTAAATATTGTATACTTTCCTAATTTTGTTGTAGAGCTTAAGAGTTATTTTCTGATTCTTGTTTTTATAAATTTAGTAATCCTAAAAAATACTTTGATTTTACAGTTTTGACCATTTTAAAGGGTTGTTCTAGCTATTTACAATGGCACCTCCGGTGGCCAGCTGCCTGGCTGCCTTGACTCTCCTGGCAGCCTCGGGATGGTGGGGCGACTGCACTTGCCTATGCGCATTTATCGTTTACGTTATTTCTCGGCCGCTAGTTTTCCAGTTAGCCGCAGTTAGTTGTGCTGCATTTGGCTCAAAGTGAAAGATTTACGCGGCCTCTTCCGAAGTCTCTAAGACTGCAGCTTTTTTCCTCTATTTCTTTTGCTTCTCTTTCTTTTGGCTCCCTTGCCACGGCGCATGCGTGCCGTTATGGTTTATTTAATGCGTTTTGAAAGTGCATTTTCATGTTCGATGAGATTGATGAGAAAATTTGATTTATTTTTTTCCCTGCTTGGATCTTCTATCCGCAGCTACTCTGCTATATATATATAGTTTTTTTTTTTTTACCTATGCCCGAGCTGACCAACTGTCTGTGTGTCAGTTACATTTGCAGGTTGCGGCATTTTGTCAGAGGGACAGTTAGAAAACTGAAGGCAGGTCCGAACGACCGACTGCCTGCCTGCCCGTTAAATTGTTCACCGATCTCGGATGGATCTTGCGACTGGGATCTCTTTGGATCTCGGCAATCGACAATTGGCAATCCATATGCCATAAATGGGCGGGCATGAGAAATGTGCTGTGGCATCCGTTCAATGCAATGGGAAATGTATCGGATCGGCTGGCAGCCTTGGCCGATTGGGCGATTGCATAACTTTTGCCATATAGAACGCGCCTCACATTTGACCGCAGATTGTGAAAAGTTCAACAGACTTTTAGAAATGTTCAAAGGAATTTTAAACCTTTAAATGCCCAATGACAAAAGAAAAGAATTAATATCATTTAGGCATCTTAATTAAAATAAATAAAAATATTGTTAATCAATAAATATATAAATATTAACAAAACTGCATGAAATATAGTGCATCAGTTAAGACCCACTGTCGTAGGTAGGCTTCGCATCTTTCTCCTCCCTTCCGGTTGTCTCCTTTCAAATTGGCAATCATTTCGCTGCCACTTTAGCCACATTGTTGCCAATATTAGTTGCCATGACCAAGGTAATTACACGATCGTAAAATAAATTTCCGAATGTATTGATAACATAGATAAAAGAGCATTAAAGAGCGTATCCTCTTGGTTCCCGATCACGAACTCCCTTGTGGCATTAATAAACGCATCGTTAAATGCTGCAACAGTTAGTTAGCCTGGCTTGAATCTCGTTATAACTGCGATCCCTCCGCTAGCCGCTTATTACTAAAAGAAAAACAAAAAAACAAAAAGATACAAGAAAAGAAAATAGCTTCACACACCACAGAGGGGGTCAAGTTGCAAGTCGCTGGATGCTTTGTCAAATGGAATAGCTATGAGACAGTGGATCCAAAAGAAAGAAATTAGCACTGAGAATAATTCTATTACAGCTGAGAAACTTATTTTAGTTAGTTATTCTTTAACGTTCAGATACATTTTAGAAGGGTTTAGAAATCGATTTATTTTACCATCAATTTATCGTTGATTAACTTTGAGGGTTTGAGGTATAAAAACCTAGACTGTCACACAATTTTATTTAAAAATAAAATCCCAGACTATATTTCCCAGTGTAAAATGGCAAATGGCTTGCAGAACCAGAGTGTTGCTGGCCGCAGCATCATTTCGCTGTCGCATATTGCATAATGTTTATTAATGCACAAATTTTTACGACGCCATGTGGAACCTTTAACGATCCCTCTTAACGATTACGCCCCGGTTCGGCCGGCCAATGGCTCCTCAATAGGTGGTTTCAGTTCGGCGATATTCCTCCTAGCAAAACAGTTTTTCCTTTGGGCGTCAAACCCGCCAAGAATGCGAATTGTGGGCTTTGCTTTACGACCAGCCAGCATGTATGTATGTACGTACTGCTAACCGTTTGCTGCTAACAATTTAAATTGCAACAATTTACAATTAACCACGTTTGTGCTCCATTTCGCTGTCGCTGATTATTGCAAAATGAGACAGCGATCCCAATCCCATACACACTTGGCCATCGCGCGTCTAACGGTCAACGAAAAAGGAAGAAAAACTATGGAAAATGGAAAAGAAAAAATGCACAAATGCAACGCTCTTCGCTGCCACTAAGCAATTAAAATTACGGTCTCCAGTCGGTTTGCCTGCTAATTGCTCCCGGCATCGAACTCCATCTACAATATTGCCATCTCCTCCGCCTCCACATGCCAAAGCCACGCCCATTTTCCTTCAGGCCACCCCCGAAAGATTCGCGAAAAAGCTAAGAGGAAGAGGTGGCTTTCGGGGGACGCCTTTGTCTGGTAACTTTAACTCAACTTTGGTCGAACTGAAATCAATTGTTCGTCTCTATTGAAGTCTCAATCGATTGTTAATGCACTGAAAAGTAACGATAAATTATTGATAGATCTTGGAAAATGTGGAATTAGAATATTTTAAGAAGATCTAAAGCTAAAAATGTTTTTAAACTCGATAAATTATGAATTTTTGTTCGAAGTCTTTTAATATTATTTTTTTTCACCTAACAACTTTTCTGTTTGCTTATTTTCTCCCAGTGCATCACTCCACTAAATCACTCCACTGACTCTCTTCTTCTCTGCTGAATTACTTGGTATTAAAAAAGCGTTTTCCAACATGGCTGGCCGCCCACTTGGGCGTCTCGTTTGGGCGTGTTTGTAAGTTTAGTTGTTGGCTTTTCCATCTTTCCGTTTCCTTCCTCATCACCGATTCCGCTTTGACCTTGACCAAGAAAGTGCACTCATCGCTATGTGTGTGTGTGTGTTTGTGTGTGGGCGAGTGGGCGTTGCCATTGCGTGAGCTAGCAACTTTTCATTACATAATGCGAATGCGGGACCTTCAAATTTTCCAGGAAGCTGGGGCACCTTTATTTTTCCATTTTTTTCGCCAGAATGTCAATAATTTTACGTCTACGTGTTCAGTTGTCTCTCAGTCGTTTTCCCTCAAAAGCACTTAGAAAATGGGAAATTTAAATAATTTATAAATCTAATTATTGTTAAAATTACTGAAAAGTGTCTTTAAAAATTATAAAAATACAAATTTATTGATGAAATATTTAATAATAATGTTTTGAACGTTCTTACTTAATTATTTCTTATGGTTTTAGCACTTTTATGAATTCTCTTGGATTTTTAGCCAATTATTCGTTGAAAGCAGAAAGAATATTCCACAAAATAATAACTTACATATTTAAAAAATTATCTAAAATTAGACACCATTAAAAAATAGGTTTCTAAATATACTTATAACGATTAATTTTTTATGGCCGTATTTACGATTTGAGGCCAATTTTTATTTTACGAGTGTAGAGACGACACTCTGCACCGCTGTAAGCTGCAATTTGATAAACGTGCCGACATTAATGCCGCCTGACATGAAAAGCCAGCCGCCTTGCAGACTTGCTCTAAAGTTGCGGGGAAATTGCTGCTCAAGTCGCCAGATGAGAAAAATAAGGACACCAAACAACAAAGACAATAAGGACATCAAGGACACGCCTTAGACTCGGCTTCATTTTATCCAAAGATGTACAAAACAGGCATTTTTATTCAGGATTTTCAAAGGCGAAGTCATCGTTATTAGATTTTTACAAAATCTATTAAAATGTGTTAGGTTTCAAAGGCTTTGATTAGGTTGGAAATAAATAGTTTCAAGAGGTTAAAGTAAAATAAAATTCTAAGAAAAGTATCTACAAGAAACACAATTTATAATAATGATATTAATATATAAAATATCCTAAAAATGAATTCAAAACCGTCTTTTCTTTTGAAATCATCAAACATTAACCTATAAACTAAAAATATTAAATAAAACCCACTGTCTGGGATATCGCTTTCGGATATTGCTCTAATCAAAAAGAAAATTTGATAATTTGACACTCTAATTTCCCAAAATACATTGCATATGATTAGCGGATATCATATCTTCAAGTTACGACTATAAATTTCGCCCATCAGCTCGGCCATAAATAGTAATCTTAAAGTGTTCAGTTTCGTTCAAAATATCCTGGCTTAAAGTGTTCATAATTTGTTAGAAATTGTTGCCTATGCCGAAAAAAGAAAATTTCGATCTCGTGACAAGTAGAAAGATCTCCTTTTTTCTTACAATGTGTATTAGAAGCAATTAGAGCATTTATTTTTATGCCGAACATCATTTGGCTCATTGCGGCATTTTGGCCGTGTTGCCTGTAATTTCGGGCTCTCGGCCAGTTTACCGCTGATGACCCTAATTAAAAGCACAACCCGCGCACAACCCAGCAGAATTTCACGACGTTGTATGATGGGAGTAAGAAGAGGCCTTTACGATCGCCGAGTGGCGGCATAAACCGCAACTCTGGCATCTTCGACGGCATCAGCATATGGGGTTTTTGGTTGTTGAAACCTGCAAGTGGCGGCTTTTACGACTGCCATCGCCAGTTACAGTTAACATTATTAGATCCCGGCCCCGCCAACAACTACTATTGCACTGGGGAAAAATTATGCTATACTATAGTCTATTTAATATATGAAAGTATATAGAAATACTCAATTTTCAGTATCATATAATTAACATAAAAGATATGTGCTTTAGTTTGGTTGAACACGAATTTGTGTTAAATACCGGCCATTACAACATGTTTTTAAGGAAGAGTTGTTTGAAAACTGCCTGTAAATATATCCTTTTGTTTTACGAAATGTTTTTCTTTTTCAATCCTTAAGTTATTCCTTGTATTATGTACCAGGCTATATCAGTGTCCTGGGGACGCTATTTTTCCTGTGTACTCCTAGCCGCTTAATGACTTTAATAATCCTGTCACCGATCATTAAAAAATCTCTGCGAACACACAAAAGAAATTCCATGGCAGCTTCAATCAAAATAAAGTACACACTCTTCCTGCTTTTTCCACTTGAAACTTGGCCCCTGGTTTTGACCAGGCCAACAGAGGCTGAGACCAGGCAGTGAAAGAGAAAAAGAGAGAGGACGAGGACGGAGATCGGTCTCTGTTTGTTCTCACGTGGTATTCAAATTTTAACAACATTTTAATGATAACCTCGGCGAACATTAAAACTCATTCGGCCGTAATAAACATTAATAACACTTTAATCCGTTGCACCGAGGGGGAGGGAGGGTAGATGCTGCTGTTGCTGAGGCTGCTGCACATGCGCACAACTGGCGACTCTCCTGCAGCTGTGCGCCTGTGCTATCAAAATAATCAGCGAACAGAAAAACCGAGAGAGAAAGAGGGCAACCGGGGAGACACAAAGACGAGCACTGCAGAAGACAGGGACAGGACGGAGAAATGCCTTTAAAACAGTGCAGTGCACGCACAGAGAGAAATGTAGTTAAAGTTTATTGTTGAGAGATTTGATAGTATTTGGGGAATTTTAAGAAAGTTATCATAAGATTTGATTAATGGAAGTTATATTATTTTAGGCATTTTTAAAATCTAAATATCAAAAAGCATCGCAAAATGTACATGAAATATCGGAAAAATAAGATGCTTTCATATTTTTCTCTAAAAATTTCTTAAGTTTAAACCTAAGCTTCCTCGCGGTATATTTTGGCCGTCAGCTTGGAATAAATAATAGAGAAACTTGTTGCCGTTGTTACTGTTGTTGTTAGCTGGGCGCGTTGTAAGGCTATAAAAATGCATGTTTGCTAAATCAATGCAACAACTTGGGGGCATGGCAGCAGCCGCGGACGGAGCAGCAGCAGCAGCAGCATCATCGGCATGAAGGCGTCCCACATGGACCAACCTTCCAACCTACCTGGCAACCAACCAACCAGCCGACCAACAGACCAACCTGCCCACCTTTCGCCTGGCATCCTTAGAGGCGACTCCAACTGCGGCTGTGTGCGATCTTGCCACTTACGTAGGCCGCGTGTGGCAGGTTGCCGTTGTCTTTACAGTGGGGATTCTCTAATTTTAATGAAAATTTAAAATTAGATTAAAGGGTAAGAAATTTATGTTAAAAGTCTAATAATAATTATAAATTTTAAACAAAAGAAAAAGTAGCTAGGAACTCCTTTTGAATGTTAATACATTTATTCTATAATTTTGGTAAAAACAATTTCTTTAAAACTAAACTTTAAAACTAAATAATAAATTTATTAAAACATGTTATATATTATATATATTATATATTATTAATGGTGCAAATTCTTATAAATATGAATATGATGATATTAAATATTTAGCTTGGGATCTCGGTTATGCAGGACATAATGATTTACTAACTTTATAATTATATGTATCTCAATTTAGGAAGTATAGCAATGCTGCTCTAACTGCAAACCATTTTAAAAACAATTATAAAGTTTAGAAGAATGATTTTATAATCCCGCTAGATTTTGCTATGCAACCTTGTAATTATTAGAATTGCCTAAGCTATTTAGTTTAATTTTCTTATTTTATTTTTGTTGTGAACTTTAAATCTTTTAAAGTTTTTTCAAGGAAAGTAAAGTGTAGGATATCTTCACTGTATCACCCGTTGTTCCTTTGGCTCTGGGCCCCATACCAAGGTCTTTGAGCGGTTCCTGTTGTTGCTCGGTGCTAGCTGGTTGGTCGTTGCTGTTGTTGTTGCTGCTGGCAGGCCAGATCATTTTGCTTCCTAGTTGCATGTGGCCCATGTAATTGTGAGCCCATATGCTGGAGTGTGTGTGTTGATAAATGGTCGGGGGAGATCTAGCCAAGGGGGAGAGAAGAGGAGAGGAAGAAGAGAAGCTAGAGATCGAGGTGGAGCTGGAGCACCACTTGGCCACTCGCTGTGAGCTGGCCTAGCTGTTGGATCTGTTGCTGGTGCTCGGCTCCCCTGGTTGGTGGACTGTGGATTGCGGCTCGCCGATTCTGAATGTCGCTGTCCCTTGACTTTGGCTGGTATGCCAGGCTAATCGAATTTCCGAGGATGCATTCACTTTGTCATGACAGTTGGACAGGCAGGTTGAGGTCGAAGTGGTGGGATCCGGAACCCACAAAAACCAATCCCACTCCGTGTGGAGTGCAGGGCTCAGATGCTGGAGGCCCAAAACCTCATATGGCGAGGAAAATTCGAAGAGAAATTGGAAAGCAACAAAATTTATTAACAATCTTTTTTAACCCATTAAAATATATTTGTGGTTTTATATTTTTGATTGATTCTTTTATTTGTGTTGCTGTTTATTTGACTTAAGATTTTGAAAATAAGATTTACTTCCTACATAAATTAATTTTTAGTTCTGACTGCATACTTTTATGTTCTTAATATATATTTTTTTTTATTTTTAGCATCTATTCTTTATATGCGGAAATGATTTTTAATAACCTTAACTAATTTGTCTGCATTTTTATGTGGCAAGTGCATTAGCAGTTCGTGGTTAATGGCTAGTTCGCCCGTTGGATTCCATTAATTTTATTTCATTTATCAGCCGAACATGTTGCCGTTGTTCCACGTCCTCTTCACCCCGGCCATCTGTCTTCCCCTCGCACTCAGAGTCACCCAGAGACCTAGGGTCCAAGGAGAAGGCCTCGATTGTGGCCAGATTCCGGCCATTGGTCCTCGGTCCGGGGATCGCACTTAAAGGTTATGTGCAGGGCTGGCTGCCAGCTAAAGTGTTTGCACTGCGTAATAAACATAAAATTCAATTTTCATTAAGATGTTGCCTGATCCCTTGCCATTTACCGTTAGCTGGCCTCCTCTCTACCGTGGTTTTAGACATTTTTTCTAGGGCCTGCCATGCCGCAGCAACGAGTATTTCAATAATGAATTCGAGATAAGCGCATTGGCTTCACTTGCCCCAGGTTGGGGGCCATTCACTCGCATGCTCGAATAACACTGGAAAATGGGGATAATTAATTGGGAAAATTCTACAAATTCCGAAAACTGAAGATAAAAGAACTGAGGTTTAGTAATATAATTTCCTTTTGATATTCTAATTTCAGCAGAACCTTTTAATGTAAATGACTTATGATATTGTAAATAGCTATCATTATTAGGTCTGATCTTATTTATTTCTTAGCTTTATACTAATGATTTAAATTCTATACCATTTATTAATAACACAAAATTTTCCCCTAGTGTATGGGCAAGGATGTGGCTATGGACAAACATTTGTTGTTAGAGGAATTTTCATTTTATATAAGAGGCAATCGCAGTGAACCGGACCAGCCCCGAAGGTTTCGCAGCTGAGGAGCCGAGGAAAAGCTGAAGCTGAAGCTTGTACCGAGACTTGGGCAACTTGGGCCTCTGCTCAAGTGCGCAATTTTCTCACATGGCAGTCGTCGAAGCGGGTCGTCCCTCGCTTCCGCTGCTGTTGTTGTAGCTCCAGTGCCAAGTACCCCGTACCCAGTACCTCGTACCATTCCCATTCCCATTCCCATTTTGAGTCCCAGTCCCAGTCAAGTTGTCCCTCCAAAAGTTGTAGATTTAAATGAACATGGCGCTGGCCAAGAGACTGGACAGCCAGACATCGGCTAATGCCCAGGCCCATGCGTGTTGATCTTCCGCTTCTTTCCAGGCCTTGGGTCCATCTAGAGTCCCTGTATGGGCACTGGGAAAAAATTAGGGAGACTTGGGCTGAGTTTAAGTATTTTTCTTTCAGAATTTTCTGAGGGTGATTTTAATAAGTATTTATTTTTATGATTTTTTAATTGTTTTAGTTTTTCTGACGTTATTATTTAAAATTATTGTATAAGTAGAAAATTTCTGGATAGTTTTCTTAATTTAATCTTATATTAAAGGAGTTTCCTCATTATTTACATAAAGTAGGATGCTCTGAAAATACTTAAAAGGTATCTAAAAGTATGGAATGTAATTTTTGAGATACCGAATTCCGAGTGAAAAGGGTTTATTTTTCGATAACAAAAATTTGTAGCCAATGTTTTGTGAACTTTTAAGCTTTTTTAAAATCCCTACTGTTATCTGTAGAAGTTTCGTTAGAAACCAAAAATGTTTTTTATTTCTGAGACATTTCTCTATTAAATACTTATGGAAATTTTCTTTTTGTGTGCATCTCTACATTCCCTCTTTTCGTCTTGATCCCGATTGCAGTTAGGTTGCCCATAGCTGACACCGTTGACGAACACGATGATGAGCATGTGGATGCGGATGATGAAGATTAGCGTCGGCAGGCCGATTCAGATTGCAGATGCATCCGTGAACTTATCTGCACGCGGAAAAATAAGCTTCTCTTACTTATAAAATATTTATAGATATTTTTTTAAATATATTTTCATTACAGTAAATTAAACCTTTACAAAATTACTGCATGTATTTTGAGTCAAATTTTCTAAGGAATAAATTTGATAGAATTATAAAATATTAATACTATCCTTGCCGTGTGCCAAACGAGTTTCCCCCGCTTATCCTCGACTGTTGTTATTGCAAGTGCAGCGGCAATATTTAAATTGTTTTATACATCGTTGTGCTGTTAGATGGAACCACCACCTCTCTCAACCTCCAAACCTCCCCAGCAATCTCTTCGCTGAGTGGGCCAATGGATGTCCTAATGCGTACGAGGGAGGCGAGGGGATGCGAGCCATAAGGATGGTGTGGTGGCATTTCGCTTCCTAGTTGGGCCGCAATTTGATTTTCGTCGGCCGTCGTTGTATACCTGCTTTAAATTTCCGTTTATGCCTTCTGAAGGCTTGTAAAATGTTAAATGAAATTAAAATTTATTGCCTTGCCAGCCGGCGATTGACGTCTGCACATGGCCAATAGCAGCATCGGCACCCAGCCGATGGTGGCTTCCAGATGGCCAGGCCAAAAGCACTTGGCCAGGAACTACTGTTCGAGGCGATTATGAGTCGTCGTCAGGTTCAATCTGTGCCTTCTCCTCCTAACGGTAAGCCAAGCGCAATACCGAATGGTTTATTGGGCAATGATGTTGGGGGGGGGCTAACCTTTTAGAATTGTTTATTTAAATTTTAAGCGTTTGTTTATTTATTGATACCGAAAAGAGGGTTAACTTTTCATTATAGACGATGTAACAGAGCTAAGTGGTTTCCGGGAAAGTAAGCAGAGCAAGCAATTTGATTTTATTTCGTAAATTTATAAAATTCCTTTGGGCTTTCTAAGTTACTTCCCATCCTATCGTTTAAAAATGTGGAAATTAAGGAAGAGGAGAAATCATTTTCATTGCTGGACAGACAGGAATTGTTTACAAGTTTGTCAGATTTTCTGTGTTGTTGGATAAGGTAAAAATTCTGAGTAAATAAAAGTCGAATTGTTATCGTTCTTATTACAGAATAAATAATAAAGAAATATTTTTCAATAAATTGCGATTGCAGTAGCTGCAATCTTGTAGAAATATGTCCCTTTTCTTGTGGAAAGTCTAGTACCCATACGCTTTTTTTCTTGTCAGCAATCTACTAAAATCATGTGCCTTTTCTTTTAAAATATATACGGGAAATGTATATGTACTTTTTATGTAAAAAAGCTTTAATAAATATGTTCTTTTTTATTTGATAAATCAACTTGAAATATGTCCATTTTCTCTTGAAAGTTCTATTAGAAACTTATCCCTTTTCTTTTCTGTGAATAATCTACTAGAAATATGTCCCTCTTCCTCGAAAGATTATATTAGAAATGTGCCCCTTTTCTCTTAAAAAATCTATTGGATTTTATATGAAAAATCTACTATAAATGTTCCTCTTTTTAGTGAAGACTCAACTAGAAACGTGTCCGTTTCCTGTGGAAAATTATACCAAAAGATATTCTTTTCTCTTGGAAAATCCACTGGTTTTCTACTAAAAATTTGTCCTCATATAAATAGGCTAGAAATATGTTACTTTTCGTGTGAATTATATACTGTTAGAATGTCCTTTTTCTAGTGCAAAAATCTACCATAAATATTCCTTCGGTTTTGGTGATAACTCAACCAAAACTATGAAAATTTATTTAATAAAAAATTCAGTAGAAATATTTTCGCATGATTTTTATATATTTAAAACTAATTTTTCCATATAATTCTAAACTTTCCTTTAAATCCTAAACTTCCAATCAAGAAGAAGGTCAAGTGAACAGTAGGACCTCCCTACTCTGCTGTCCGAATTCAAAGATTTAGCTGACCAATCTCGGCCCACGATAAGCTATATTTGCTATAACCATTGTTTCCAGATTGATCTGGTGGTTCATTCATTCGCTGGCCGGCTTGATTCCTCCAGCTAAATATGGACATTAAACGCGAACAAAATGGGAGCAACCGCAAATAGCCGCAATTTTCCACTTGACTTGAGCGTTCCTCCTGGACTCTCTGTGCAAGAGAGTGGGCAGATGAGGCTGCTGCCAAGGCATTTAGCCAGGCCAGAGCTAGAGAGCCCCTTCATGCCTTCACTCCTTGGCTGCACCTCTGGCTGATGATGCCATGGATGCTGCCCACATTTGCCTAAAAGGGGCCCAAACCTGTTGCCTACTGAAATGTAAATCTTGATGGTAATTTTAATAGAAAAAAATCGAGGCGAACCGTTGGTTAGCCTAGGCCAAAGCGCTGGGCGTCGCAATAGTTGGCTAACTAAGCCTCGGCACGGGATAACACTCCAGAACAGGAACAAAAACGGCGGGGAACTTGCAAAACACTTAAAAAAAATATATATTATAATATTAAGAAAATTAATTGCAGTTATTTGTTATTTATATTAAAATATAGTAAAAAATGGATTTCAAAGGTTTAATCTCAAAAAAGGCTTTTCGATTACTTCTAGGATTTCTTAGAGTCTACTTTGGCATTTGATTTTTCTTTTCATTGACAATTTTAACGCTCAGTGTAATCATGCGAGATCGGGCAACGCCAAATGTTTATTGTGCTATATAAATGGCCACATTTGCAGTTACCCTAGGACCGCTTCTTGCCCCATGTTGCTGCTGAACGCATTCCTCCGCCTGAAAGTGGCTGCCACTCAGGTACATTGGCCCAATCTGCCGCCCTGCTTTTCCCCTCGATTTTCCGCTAAATATATAAGTATATATACATATATATGGATATGTGCGAGTGGATGATGCTGGGCTGCATCTGCAGCGCCCGCTGAGTGGACAAACCAGATATTGATAACGGCTCTTCGATGCTGTTACTTTAACAGCCGCATTGCTCAGGCCGAGGACAGGGACTGCAACAGCAACATGCAACAATCGCTGCTGCTGCTGCTGCTGCAACACTTCTCTGGGCTGTTTGTTTTCGTATGGAATTAAACGCCTTGGCGCACAGGTGCTGGCCAAGAGATGTCTTCTTGGCCCAGCCAGGTTAGTCCGCTCCACCACCACCTCACCTGCTCAGGTGCAGCGGCGGGGCCGCTTGCATTTTATTTGCAATTATTTTTGTAGCGCAAAAGAATTACCTGGCTGGGGATGCACAGAGAAAATAATGCCAGGATATGTTGTCTAATTAACCTTATTAATTGTAAAAAAATGTTTTAAAAATATAAGAAAAATTATAAATAAATATAGAACAATTTTAAAATATATTTTAAGGATATGAAAAAGCCTTGGCATGAAGAATAATCGGACAGGGAATAAAAAAAAGGCATATCATGGCTGACTGAATGAAATTGGTTACTTAAATTCTTAAAGTTAACTTTAATTTGACGCTACAAATGGGTTTTCTCTTATATTTTAAATTATTTTTAAATAGTGTTTGGTATTTAAAGTTTATTTTTTAATTTCCGATCGATCCTTAAGGAATACTTTCTTAACAGAAATACATCCGAAATAGATGTAGGCTTAAAAAATGTATGTAGAAATCACCTAAACCTCTGACCTTTTTATTGCTTTTAAATGCAAAAGAATACAATTTTCTCTACGTGTTTATTTGCGACTTTTTGTCTTTTTGTCCATGGCTTTATCAGCGGCTCCAGCCTTAGCCATCTCTCCTCTTTGGCCAGGCGAATTCTAATTCTAATTTCTGCAACGCAGCTGCGCGCCAGCTCCAGCTCTAGAGCCCAGCATCTAACATCCAGAATCCAGCACCCAAGCAGGAGACTACTCCCAGCCCAGACTCTGGACCAGGTCCAGTCCTTAGCTCCGTTGGTGGCGCTGCTGTTGGTGTTCATTACGCAAGAGGTGAATGCACCGCCCGGCACTTGCTGGGAATCGGAATTCTGGAGTTCTGGGACCAAAGAACCTGGAAACCTGGAACCTGGAACCTGGAATCCGCCCAGGGAGCGAATCAATGGACCAAGCTAGTTTCGAGAGACCCAACAATTATAAATCCGTCGAGCTTCGTCTTATGCAAAACACGTTTATTTTTCCTTCGTTTTTTTCGGGTATCTTTTTTGAAATTCATTTTTTTTTCGGTGCGAAAGCGTTGCTAGAAATATGCAAAAATCGAAATAGCAAAGGTCAGCGCTGTGTGAAGGCTGTTCTCATGCAGCGCGTTCCAAATTCCGAGATTCATTAACCAAGTTAATAATTAAAAATAAAACCAGGGACACAAATCGATTCGATGCCGGCCTGCAACAGCAACTTTGGCTTAACAATTTATTACATTTCAAACAAAGGCAAACACAAAAGCCAAGAGTGGAAGATAATGCCGAAAAAAAAGAAAAGAAATACAAAACGCAGCGAGATATATAGACTTCCGTATTTGCCAAATCGTTGTTGTCTCTCCGCCGTCTACAATAAATTACGACAACCTGAACTTGGGCTTTGGGGGGGACTTGAGGGCAGTCGCGCATAATTTTGGCAAACTTAGCGAATCGACCCCGCTAGACCAGTTTTTAAATTACATGCAAAGCATTCCAAATGCAAACTAAAACATTTATTTTATTTCATTTCATTCCGCTGTCGCTGCTGCGTCTCCGCTTGTCGCTTGTCTCTTCCTGCGTTTAAGCTGCTCGTGTGTATCAAAACTTTAAACAAAGTGCAAACAAAGAAGCACACTCACACACACCCAACAAAAATTGAGAAAAAAATAAGAAGAGCAGTCAAACCGAGGCAGAAACAAAGCAACCAAAAATCGCACATTTTTTTCCTACTTTTTTTTGCAAACTAAAATTTATTTCAAGGGCAAATTCGCGAACTTTTGGTGAGCTCTCTATTTTTTTATTCGCGTTGCAATGCGTCGTCATCAGACGAGAGTCTTTGATACCCTTACTAGAGGGTAATGGGGATTTTTTGAAGGGAAATTTACTATATCATTCAATATTTAATTAATTTCCTTTTGGTTAATATATTTATTAGGAAAAAGTATGAATTTATTTTATTAAATACCTGCTTAGGGGATATAAATAAGTATTTAGTTTAAATATATTTTCAAGAAAAGATCAATCCAACATTCATTTGCTAAATATCTTCACAGCAATGTATACTAAATATCCCTTAAATGCAATTTCAATGAATTCTTCCATTCATAAGGAATTTTATTAAAGAAAAATAATTTATACATACATATGTATGCTAGTGTGTTCCGAAATTCTCCATAATTTCCATATTTTCTTGCCTTTTTTTTTGTAATTTTTTTCTTAATACTTTTAATAAATTGCCCGGCGCCAAGCCCAGGCACTTGGCTTTTCGGCGAAAACTCAACTGAAGCGCTTTAGATTTATGCGTCGTGGCAATTAAATTCATTCAACGTAATTTATGAGCAACTCGGAATACTTGAGGGTGACATAATTGAGAGCCTAGAGGGTTGCCAGTCCTCGAAGGCGGAGTTAAGACTGCAAAGCTAGTTTTCCCCTATTAATAGTGGGTGGGTTCATCAACCCGAAGGAACTATAACGCGGGTAAACAAGAGATTTACGCACAATTTTCGGTTATTTGAATACTTTTCGAAATTGGGCTAAGTAAATTACGCGCATTTGGCCAAAAGCTAAACAGGCGGGTAAACAAATGAACTTTGTAAGGCATATTCATCTATATTTCTATAGATATTTACGCATACAGAGTTCTCTATTAAACAGATCACCGCAGCAGCGTGTAATATTTGCATTATAATCAACAGAGAACAGGCTGCGATAAAAACCATATTGTTTTTGCGATCAGCTCGGAGGCCGGCTCCCCTCCGGTTAGGTGTAAGGTGTGCGCGGATGGCGCCCTACTTTTCAGCGATATTTGGTGTGCCGATTTCCATACACCACTGGGCGCAATTTAGGGCATCTATTTGGGTTTATTTGTAAAGCAAAAATGGTTAATGTCTAAGACGCGGTTGCTGTTAAATAAAGCGAAACACATGTGCGGAAATTCTTGGGCCCCTTTGGAGGTCTAATAAAATTGTGCCATACAACTTGGTAACCAAAACAAAATCCATATTACACATA
The DNA here is from genome assembly GCA_008042515.1 of Drosophila truncata. Taxonomy (NCBI): domain Eukaryota; kingdom Metazoa; phylum Arthropoda; class Insecta; order Diptera; family Drosophilidae; genus Drosophila; species Drosophila truncata. Next base: position 282,961 of record VNJQ01003295.1, on the reverse strand, counting down.
CGCAGCGTGATCCGTGACCACTGACTGAGAACACGCACATATAAAGCTACATTCTCCCCATAATTAAATCGGTTAGCCTTTGGCTCAAAAACCAATTACATGTTTATTGCCAAAGGCACCGAAAACAATGGCAAATAAATTCGCTTTCATTCGAAACAGCACCTGATTGATATCAACGATAAGATATGACCAAAACCCCTCTCACTAACTGTTCATTAACTGTGCTTTTAGGGAAATTGTCAAGAGAATGAAATTATATGCAATTATTAAATGGAAAATATTAAATGCAAAACAACAGGAATTTTTGCAAAATTAAAAAAGTACAAAAAATATTTTCCTTATTAGGTAAATTCCCTCGATTCTCTTCAGGTTAATGACCCAAAATAACTAAAACCGTGTCTTGCTGATATTCTATTGATTAAATTTAAATTAACTTGCTAACTTTTTTGCAAACTTATATTATATAATTTTCAATGGTCATTGGTTTTAGGTAAACCCACTATTTGATTTTTTTTTCGGTAAACAATGCGACTAAAACGTAATGCGGTTAAAAAAAAAACCCAAAAAATAAACAAAATCAAACAGCACAGAGTTTGTATTCGCCGAAAACGGAAAACCAAAAAACCGAAAGCAAACGCAGTGATTACGGCAAACGATGAAACGACCTTGCCAATTACTGCTGATGGCTACTGTTGGCCCCACCGCCCCTCTTCGTACCTCTTTCTCCTTCTTTCCATCTCTCGCTCTCCTTTCTATTTGATTTTCCCGCATTTCGGATTGCTTTTATTTATTTATTGCGATTTTCCAGTGGGTGGCCTGGGCTGAACCTTAAAGTTAATCCCGTAATTTTAATCTCTTCTGTTGGTGCTTTCTCTTTGCCCGTCGGTAAGAGAAAGAAAGAGAGAGCCTACTCTCTGGGGGAGAAAAAAAGCTTGCGAATAATTAGCGCAAATTTAACGCTCGCGGATGCTTCGGGTTTTTCGAATTCGGGCCTGAATGCGTATGCGTACGATCGTGGTTACCGCATAGCTGGCCATGTATCTGTGTGCGAAAAAGTATCTGCGAGGTACAGCATTTGAGAGATAGATGGATAGAGAGGGAGGAAATGGAAATGTGTGTGCTTGATAGAGGGCCAAAGAGAGCAAGCACGCGTATATTTTTGCAAACATTTTGTTGTTGCTTTTCTTTAGTGCCCAGGGACGGGTTATGGGTTGATTTTTAAATATTTTAAAAGACATTTTATGTACCAAATAAGTTATTTTAAATTATATTATTTATGATCTATTTTTAGAGTTGCATTTGTAAAATATATTAAACATTAGTACACTTAATTAATTCAAAATTATATATATACATTTTAAAGAAGCAAATTTTTAGAATACATACAGAATACAGCTTTTTTCAAATAATTTTTTGTTTTTTTTTTGTGTTAATTTTTTTAGACTGATTTCTAAATAAGAAAATCAACACAAAAATTTACTATTTCAGCTAAAATGTGTTCTTAAGGACTTAAATAATTATGCAAAGTTTTATTATTTTAACTATTATTAATTACTTTTATTATAAAATTACTATTTAAGTTCCTATTAAAGATCGCCCTTCTGCTGATCAAATCCTGTCCTGCTACCCTGGAAGATCTGTTGTACTCTCGGACATTTTTTGTCTAAGCATTTTTTGAGAAAAAGTTTACGCATTTGATGGCCGCCCCCTTTCCTCTTATCAAGCGCGAAGTGTGTTTGTGTGTGTGTGTTAGAGTGTAGTCGGTAGCAGAGACAGCACTTTGAGAGCCACTTAACCACACATAAAAAAATTTAAATACTTTCTTTTTAATTTACCAAAAGAAAATATTTAAAGATTTTAAAAATAAAGGCATTGGATTTTATTATTATTTTAAATAAGTAAGAACCTTAGCCCATTATTCTTATTTTTTTTATAAAAACTAAAATTATTTAAGGTGTTCAGAGCACATGTTTAAAAAAAAAATAAAATTGTTTAAGGTGTTCAGAGCACATGTGCTGCAAGACTAGAGCATCTCTAACACACACCAAGCACAGATATGAGCACACTGAGGCAGTTTTTCATTGCTCAGCTGCAGAAACCGGCAGAAGTTGGGAAAAAAGGGGGCGCGGCTGGGGGCGTTGAAGGAAGGCGATCGGGACACGAAGATTCAAAGCCGAGAACGATCGCCGTTCGTTGCCCATCTAAGTCTAAGCCCATTCTAATGCCAAGTGTGCGTTAGAGTGAGATGCAAAGCTAGCAAGAGGGAGAGAGAAGCCAGAGACAGGCAGAGAGTAACTGCAACTCCAGTATTTGCCACATGCGAAATACAGTAAAAACTACAAAAAAAGAACACTCACATACAGAATATTTTGAGGGTGTAAAATCAAATGAATTTGAAATTATAAACTCAGTTTGTATATTTTGTAAGTTAATTTCAAAATAAAATCAAAATAGTAAAAAAAAAATTATTACAAATTAATTCACTAGTTTTTAAAAAGTTTTTTTTTTAAAGACAGTTAAAAAACATCATATCATCATGAACTAAAATTCCCAATTGGAGAATCAGAAACACCCATCTTTCCCAGGATGTTACTATAGTTTAATAATCAAATTAGCTTTCCCTCAAGTTCCCAAGTACTTCTTCTGATTACCATGTAATATAAGAATATATGTTTGGTCATTTTCCTTGTTCCCCTGTATCCAGCATTCACTGTACACCGCTGCAACAAGCGATCTTGCTGCTGTTGCTGTTGCTGCTGCCTCTGCCAACGGCGACTGCGACGTCGCCTCGTCTAAGTTGTTGCTGGACGTGTTCTTTTTAGACTTTTAGCATTATTTGCAGCATTTGCAACGAACACTCGCTAAAAACAACTGCAGCCGCAACGTTGTGGCACGCGTTTCTATTGCTCGTCAATCAAACAATAAAAAGAACCAAAAAACAAAACACCAGAAAATCAAATAAAAACAACAAAATATTAATGAAACAAAAAACGAACGAATGAAGACAATCCTCTTCGAGTGTTGTGAATATGCGATCAGCAATAAAAAACGTGAACTGTGAACAATCGCATCACAAGCGACAGTGCAAAGTGTGGCACTTTGCGGCCTAAACGCAAAAGAAAATATATATATTTAAAAAAGTATATGGCGGGATCTTGATAAACCTAAGAATGGGGATATAACATAGGGACTGATAGATTGGGATTGATAGGGATCAAGGAGCAGACTTAAGAATAATAATAAAAAGATCATTAATATGAACATGATAACCTAGGACATGTTTCTTTATAAGAACGATGAAAGCTATACTTGAAAGACAGGTGGATAAAAGTTAGTGAAACATAAAAATATAAAAATGTTTGAGGTTTCCAATCCAAAAGATACTAGATATGGTTTTGAAACCAGATTAAAAATAGTAAAAACAAAGTTCATAAAATTTATTTTAAATAAAATTATTGAGAACGTGTTGAGGTTCTTTTCCTTAAACAAAATTAAGCCCTGTTCTTGTAAATAACAACTTTAATTGATCATAAATATAAATACAATATATAACGTTTTTCTTTTATTATATTAATGTAAAGCTTTCCAAAAAATTATAAATGTAATGAAGTCTTGCAACCTAACCCTCAAAAAACTTCAATAGAAAAAATAGATTCCTTGAGTAATCAGTAATCTAAAACAGACTGCTTCGAATTTAATACGTAGCAAATAAAAACCAAAAAGCTGGCAAAACTCAATGTCAAGTGCTGACTTGTGTATAGTTTCCAGGGAACCCATTTGCATTATCCAGGAATTCGCAGTAACCATTCAAATCAAAATTCAGTATCTGTATATGCCACCAGAAGTTCCCTCAAATGTAATGCAATATGGGCACTATTATCATCTCTCGCACAAATGCAAATTCAAATTCAAATGATTTCTGTAAAAGCAAACCTGAAATTCACAAAACAATATAATGACAAAGCCGAAAAGGTGCACAAACAAAGGTGGGACAAGAGACTCGGGGCAGGGACCCTTAAAAAATCAGCTGACGAATATCGTCGTCATTATTTAGGATCTTCTGGATGCCTCTAACATGTGAGGAGCAGCTCATTTGGTAAAAGGTTCTCTCTGTCTTTTTTTTTATATTTTTTTTTTACCGTGCTTGCCTCCTGTGCTTAATTTTCAGACAATTCCATAGAATTAAAAGCGATCCGAAAAGGAACAGGGAACTGGGGATGATACGAAAAGAAACCAAACGAGACTTACAAAAAAAGAGCAGACGGCAGGCTACTAGGTTAGCAGGCAAACGTCCGCCGAACAAGGAATAAATACACAGGAAGAATGTTTTAATTCCATTTAGAATATATATAATTAATGCATAAACGACAATACTTCATTTTTCAAAGACCTTAAAAATGACCACAGCAAGTTTAAAGTCTTCTTAAGTTTATTTATTTTAAATGCTTGCAATTGAAGTAAAATAATATGGTAATTATATTTTAACTAAGACTACAAATTGTTTAACAAATTTTGTACAATGAAGCAGAGTTTTTTCCCTGTGTTCTTATTTAAGCGACAGACGAAATTCGCAAATTGCTCGTTTGAAAGCGAAAACCCTCCACAGAAACAAAACGAGCACACACCCCAGCCAAAGATACAGATACTGGGCATTCACACAGATACCGATACACGGACTCAGATACAGATACAGATATATCCGCAAGATCGCTGTAAGCGCTTCAAGGGTGAGGCAGCGACGTCGACTGCAACAGCGGCGGCAGCAGAGACAGCGGCGTGTCCAACTTGCCCTTGATCGTTGCTCGAAATGTCGCGCGGCAGCAGCGGCAAACATACAAAAAAAAGCACAAAGACCACAAAAAAAAAATAAAACAAAAATAGATAGAGACAGCAGCAGCGCTGTAAGCTTTGCCCATCCCTTTCCGACCCATCAGCGCGCCGAATTTTGGCAACGCAAAATAAATCCACCAAAAAATCATAAAGCCTTAGACAGAAAGCTAACCGAAGAGGGTTATACACTAAGCTTAAATTGAAGTAGACATTTAATTATCTTATATATACATTTTTTTAAATGTTTGCTTTGTGAAATAGTTGAGATAATAAGAAAAAGGTCATTAAATAAACATAAAAAGTGATTACAATATATTTCCCTTTTTGTAACTTTTAGCAAGCTTCTAAAAACAATCTTTAAGCTCCCTTTTTGTAGGGGATTAGGTTAAGGCATAGAAATTTTTGCTCAGCTTTCGCCTTTATAGTATTTCATTTATTTTGTTTACTTGAGCGACACGCCAAGGGATCGGATCGAATCGAATGGGATAAGTTCACAAGTTGGTTGGCAACGTATCCCGTCTTGGGTCTGAATCAAAAGAATCTAGGCTGGGACAGCCGTTAGGCCTCCAGAGGGTTACCTCTTATAACCTTAACCAGTCTTTTAACTGCTCTCTTTTCCCCTTTCTCCCTGCCTCATCGGGCATTGTGTAATAATTCGCACAAAGGAATTCCAAACTGAACCGAGAACGTGCGCGAGTGTTGGCTACAAAAGTGTGTGAGATACAAAGATACTACCAGTACAATCGCAGTCGCAATCCAAACCCAGAAAAAAATATATAAAATAAAATATCATCAGCAAATGCCTCAACGCATTGATGTGGCAGTTGAACTTGAGCGATACAGCTGCATATTCTAGATAATCGAAACGAAATACTGAAAGATACTTTGCCCCGACCACAAACGCAGTGCCAATGTTATAGTGCTCCGTCTATCTTTCTATTGCGGAAATGACAAGGTTTGTTGGCTAACCCTTATCTTTTATGATACTTTAAGGAAAGTAGCTATAGAAAATAATCTAACCAAATTTTGTTAAAGATATTTCCAACATTATGATCAATAAGATAGAAATTTATAAGGAATACAAAGCAAATTGTTACAGATTAACAGAGATATCATTTTATTTTTTACTAAATTAACTACGTGTATATTTTATTGAATGATAAAACCTTTCTTTCTTAGCATAATTATCTTAATAACCCCTTAGAGACCAAGTTCTTTCAACTATTCCCATACCAATTTTCAGGAAGTCTCTCAATCTTCAAAAAGTCAGGGTTTATAATATTTCAAAAGATTCAATCTTTTTCCCCTTCTAAGATGTTTATTAACGATAACCGATTCTAAAGTGGACGCTTGGTTATAAATAAGCTGAGAAGATGGAATACATCCATTGTCAAGGGCATCTTGTGATCTAAACTATTACTCATCGAATTGTCTGCGGTTTTTTTATTGCAAATATTCGGGTTTGGTGGAATTCGGTGTATTAATTATCCCACGCTCTCTACCATGGCGACCGATTCAGTTCGTTTTTGTTTGCCAGTGTTTGCGTTTTAGTATCCCAACTATTGCTAATTGCCAAAAGTATCTCTACTGGCGCGCCCTGGCTCTTAAAATTGATTTTTGGTTGTTCTGTTTTTCCATTTTTTATACCCACTTTTTATATATTTTTTATTTTTTTTGCTAAACCATTGGTAAGTCGTCTGCCCGCGCCCATATGGTCAAAGTAACTGCCGCTAAGCCACTGCCAAATCGATGCCAATTTAGTCAGCGGCTTGTGAAGGACAAGCGGGGCCCGATCGTGTTGGCTAAATAGGAGCAGCAGCACAGCAGCACAAATGCACTGAGAATTTAGATTTTCTCAAATTTAAAAAGACTAAGAAATCAGGAAACATGAATCCATATGAAACGGGTTATACAAAGATATTGTATCTTTTAATATGATTAGCATAATTTCTTTACTCTTAGACTTTCTTAATTTATAAATACTACTGCTTCACGGAAATAACTTTAATCTTAAGCCAAGTAACTACATAAATAAAGTATAAAATATAATTTATACCTAAGATTTCGCCTTGTGTATCGCTGCAAGAGCTCAGCGACGACGTCACCAATTGAAAATAGACGAAAATACGCAATGCATGCTAATTGAATAATTTGAATTGTGGCACCTACAACAACTTGTTTGGCATTTGTCAGGCTCACTAATTTAGTTGCAGCTGATATTTTGACAGCTTCGGCTTGTGTGTCGCGTGTGGGCGGATTGTGGTGCATTGTGGGTGGATTGGATTTCGGATTGCACTCGAAATCAATGCGAATGCACATTTTTGGTCAACCGCTCGCGCTCATTGCAATTTATTGCATTTTAAACACTTTTGTTTTGGCTGTTTTGGCTGCGATTAAAACAAATGGCCCGGGCATCCGAGAGAAACACTCTATCGCGGAGTCTCTGGAATGATGTCATCCATGGGGCTCTGACAGCAGCAGCTGCTACTGCGAATCTGTGACAGACATGCAGGGTCAGGTTAAAGTTGAATCATTTGTTTATTTCGCAACACGATTTTTCTTTTAGCTCGCATTGATATGCTGCGCGGACTTGGCCGCTAATTAATCGAGTCCCATTTTATCGCGCACAAAAGCCACTCGGGGCAATCAATTCCCCAGGCTCAACAATAGACCCCAGATGCGTATTATTAACGGATCAATAGAGAACCTTATAGCGCTGGCCGCAGCTTCTCACGCGGCTTTTTGTTGCCACTGCGAGAACACGCCCCAAAATGAGCCAAAGTGCAGTATAATGGAGGATATGGCCATAGCACTTTACGTGTCGTGCGTTTCATAAATACATATATCTGACAAGGAGGAGGTCGCAAGATACTATATAGCTTGAGTGTTTTTCTATATCTTAAAAGCATTTCCCTGGTGGGACTGTGAATCAATTAAGTCATCAACTTTTTGTTCAAAGGACTTACCTTAATGGAGAGTCTTAGAAATATATTTTATATAGGCAATCTCTTAGTAAAACTAACTTTAAAAACCGTATTATTATTAATCAAACAATGTAGGAATAGCTCAGGAAATCTTTTAGTAAAACTAAAACCGTATTATAATTAATCAAACTATGAGATCAGTTAATAATATCTTATTAAATTAAATAAAATACCTTCAATCTGAACAAGTTCATAGCATATTTATAAAGTTTTTAATAGATTAATTTGCAAAATTAAATACATCATCCACATTTATTTCTGTGTCTTTATTTATCACTATCCATGCTAATAGTAACTAATATCCGATTCGTTTGGCATTTTTAAATTATGCAAAACTCCAAAACTCGGCTAAGTATTCAATTTATTCAAATTGAGTTATCAAATGCAGTGGGTTAAATAATGTTCATTAATGTGTAGGATTTATTATAATCATGAATACCTAATTTATATAATTTTAATAAACGAATACTTCTCTAAAAAATAAAACTTAAATCTATATTGAAACTATCAATTTCTAAAATCGAAATATTTATCGGTTTCCTTATGAATCAATACCTAAAAAACCTTAAGGTAATGATATCTTTTTTTATCAGGCCTATATCGATCGTTAAATTGGAAACCTTCAAACGATTTTATAGTTCTGAAACGCGCAGTAGTTTCGCCAGCACACACACTCTTTCAGGCTTATTCGCATTTAAAAAAGAAACAACATGGGCAAATATCAACTTCAACTTTTTTCGCGAGATTCTTTTGGCGTTTTCAGTTTCGTTTTTTGCCGTTGGCTTACAAATAAACGGCTTTAACCTTGAGCGAGCGCATTTGGTTTGTAAGTCACGTCTAAGTCCGCGCTCAAAGGTTTGACAGCGGCGTTGACGTTAACGCTGCCGTCTCTGCTGCTGCCTCGGCCAACGTTTGCGGCGGCGGCGACGCATGCGCAGAAATTGGTGCTTCGGTTTTTTGGGTTTTTCGGTTTTGGATTTTCGGTCTGTGTTTTGTCTTTGGCCATTTTTGCAAAATTTTTCGCGTGCTTCGCTTACCCTTTTTTATAGTTTTATTTTATTTTTTATTTTTTGTGCCATGTTCTTGTTGCCAAGTCTGTCCCTTGTGTGTGTGTGTGTGTGTGTGTGTATTATGTTTTATTTATTTCTTACCTTTTTGTGTTAATTTTTGGCGCTTGTAAAGCTGGCCTGGGCTTTTGCACGCCACGAAAAAGGTTAAAACATGTTTTTGAACTAGGTTCGCCATCGTTCCTAATGGCCTACTACACGTTGCCGGGGCTCTTGACGGCCTGTTTTTTCTTATTTTATTTTTTGTTCATTTTTTTGCTCTTTTACCGTGGCAGTCATGCATCCAAAGTGGCGATTATGTAATGACCAACCACAGACCTGAAGAGTATGGCTCCAGTAATGGCAAGGTGACAGGAAAGGTTCTCGATAAAAAGTCCATTTAATGGACATTTATCTTGGGCCTGCAATTTTGCTAAGAATTTAACGAGGTCTTTGGGTAGTTAAATCTTGTATCTGCTAGAACCTTTTGCCCTGAGTGTGTGCAGAATTACTAAATTATTTAATAAATAACAAGAAGGCTTTCATTTTATATCTATTATATTTTATTATCACACCACTTTAACCCTGTACATGAAATTATTTATGATTATAGTATCTATCATTTTTTGTTCTCTTTGTTTACAATAGTTTTTTGTTTAAGAAAGGGTTTATAAGGAGAAAAATTATTAGATAAATATATACATTTTTAATGCAGAAACAAAATAATACAATTAATATGTATAATTTATGGTTTCTATTGAACAAAATTAATATATAACAAACCAAACAATTAAAATTAGGAAAATTGCTTTTAATTAAAGTATTCAACGTTAAATGAATATTTTATTAGTAGAGACAAAATGGACGGAAGCTATCTACCAATATTTCGATTAATCGATATATCTTTCATTCTGTCTATGTATCTATCTATGGATGTATCTTTTTATCGACCAACCTAATCATCTTTTTTTTTCTAAAACTCAAAACTTTTAAAGGATTCGATGGAAGCCTATTTGTTTTTAATTAACTTCGTTTGTTAATATGTACAATTAGATTATTTCCTCAAGCACTTCCTTATCAATGCACGAATTCTTTCGCATTTGATTTCCAAATATAACATTTTGCCTTTAAAATTATTATAAGAAAGCAGGCCCTTACAACACAACGCGCTAAAAACACGCGCGATTAATTCGCGAATTTAATCGCTCTCCCCACACAAATACACATAAAGCTGGCGAAAAGATAGCACAACACTCTGTGTGTGTATTAGTTTGCCTTTTTGCCAAAAATTTAGCAAATATCAATATCAATAGAAAAAAACTGAAAATAAAGTAAATGAAAACAATAACAAAAACACAAAAAAAACGGAGAACAAGCTGCAGCAATAGCCACCAATTTAACAACAACTACAACAAATTAATATAAACATTTTTTACTGCTTCGCTTAGCGTAGCTTGTTGTTGTATCTTTTCGCTATTTCGGGTTTTTTATTGGTGTGTGTTACACACTCACTTACACATACTCTCATCAGAGCAGTTCTCGACGCCGACAGAGCGTGTGTAAATGAGCGAGCGAGTGTATGTTTGTTTGTGTGTGAACTTTAAATTAGACGAGGCACGACAGCAGCAACAACAACAACACTAGCACATGCGAAACAGACCCTAATAAATTTCGCATACTTTGCGAATTTATGCTGAGCCACAAAAACAACAAGCAGCAGCGCAGCGGCAGAGACGACGACGACAGTTGTTCATTTAAACGCGAGTGGGAAAGAGATGGGTCAGGCCCAAACCCAAAAGAAACCGCTCTTCTTACTGCTCCTAAAGTCTCCCTATGTGGCTGTGGTGTTGTTGGCTGATGATGTTCCACGGAATGATTAAAGTTATTAGCCTTTTTTTTTACAAAAATCAATTTCAAAGAATTGACCTGCATTATATTTGCATAAATAAAACCATTTTTTATGGTCAAAGATAATTTCTTTAAAAATAATTTTATTGTTATTTTATTATTACCTGAACCGTTAGTAAATTCCTCTGTTCTTTGCTACTGTTAATGTAGTTCCTCCTGCTGCTGACGCCATCGCTTGAGCGTCTACAACTAATGGCGTCGCCGTTGACTGCATTTTGGCAGCGCTGCCAACATCGCTCATTTTAGCGTCTTTTTCCTCCGATTCTTCTTTTTTTTTTTGCTTTCAAGGACAAGTGCCAATTGCGGATTGGGTCTCTTCTCCGACTTCGACTCAGACTCCGCCTTCACCGACTCCACCTTCCCTTTTCCCTCTGTTCAGCGGCATACAAAAGCTCTGACTCAAATGTAGAGACTGAAAAGGGTCCGAAATTGGCTTTTGCCGTGGCAATTCCGAACGATTGAATATAAACTCTCACTTATGAGCAGCAAATGCAAGGGGATGGGCAGAGGAATCAAAAATATACATATAATATATTTATGACATTTTTATTTCGGGATATTTACAGTGAGAACCTCATGAGAGATCCTTTGGAGTTTAAATTATTGCAAAATTTATCAAGACACTAATTGCAATACCAAGTATTCCGATACTATACCACTAGGAAGCAAGCTTTTCAAAAATAAAAGGGGAAAAACTATTTTTTTATTTCAAACTAATATTTAAAACATTTTACACATCTTTATAGCTAGTGTTAGAACATAATTTCCCCTATATAATTCTTGTGTTTTTAAGTAATAGTGTTCTTTCTTTAAATTTAACTTAATTTCTTAAATATTCGTAATTTACTAATGAAAGACCAAAAATCGAATTTAAATTCTTTACAAATCTTTGCTTCCCCTTTCTTCTCTCAAACCCCCCCAAGGCTGCAGAAAATGTGGAGCCAAAATGAAAGCCAATAAGAAGGAGAAGCCAAAGGCGAACAACAAAAACAGAAATGAAATTGTTTTGATTTCTCCTTTGGCTCTTTCGCTGGGATTTGGTTTCTGCTACGATTTTATTTTTCTTATTTTTTTTATTGCTTACTTTATTCCGTATGCTCGTTTGTTTTTTTTCCAACGCTTTTAATTTTTGCATGCACGTTTCGGCGCTGACCTTGAATTTTTTTTCTTTAGCTTTTGTGCTTTTTATTGTTGTTGCTGCTGGTGCCGCTGCGTTACTGTTGTTTTTTATTACGTTTTATTCAAAATTTATATACACACACACACGCAGACACGCGTGAATATCTTTTGTTATATTACGTATACGTAATATACATACGTAGCTGAAGAGGAAGCAATATTCACAAAGCAGCAGGCGATAATAATAAAAACAATAAAAAAAGAGGGACAGTCAGAAATAAATAAAATAAAAAATAAATGAAATTTGCAAATGGACAACGACTACAATGGAGTTTATATGTTTAAAATTTGTGTATATACATATACAAAAGCACGAGCTGCTCATGATTTTTATAATTATTTATTGTATTCCCCAATTTTAATTCAGTTACGACTGCAATTAAATTTTTAAATAAAAAAACGTACTTTAACTGGCACAATGCAAAGCTTGGGACGTTTAATTAGTTATTAGACCTGACAATTAATTTAATTTACTGCACATTAAGATATTTATAACAAAATTGGGAGCAGCAAGAAATAAATTTATTTAATAAATTAATATTTTTTTAAATGTGATATAGTTTACATTGATTTCTTGTAAGTTTCCTACATTAATATTAATAATTAACCTGCCCATATAATTAAAATCACTCTCCTCCCACACACACACACCCACCCCATTAATTTATATTAATTATAGTAATATTTGCCAAGTTTTACAGCATTATTTTCTTATAGCAACCAAGTCAGGTTGACTTAATTATTTTGTATACTCTATAGTCTTGTGTTGGACGTTGCAAGTTGTAGATATTTTGTTGTTTGGCTGCTGCCTTTTGCAGCTCATTAAAATTTGTCGCCAACTTTTGCACCTGTCGCCGCTACCTTCGACACACAGCTATGTACATGATGTCGAAAATAAGAAAAGGAACAAAGCAAATAAAAACAACGAAAATATAAAACTTTTTAACTGACAAACGCCAAGATACAGATACACAGGCACCATACAGATATACACATAGCCACAGAACCGACGAAATTGAAATCGAAAGTGTCACCGCAGCTTGTTTTGGCTCTTTTGTAAATTTGTCGACATCTCAGGTCTCCGCGGCGTTTAATTTAGTTTTTCATATTTGTGCTTTTGTTTTTATTTTTGTTCTTGCTGTTTCTTTATTATTTCGAAAAGTGTTTTTGGCCGCTGTAAATGTGTTTCAGCCGTTTGTCATTACTCGGCCACACTATACGTTATTAATTTGACCCAAATTCGGTTGACAGCTGAGAAAGAGTGCGAATATTCTGGGCCATCTCATCTCTAGGAGGCATATGTACATATGCAAAGTTGTTTCCCAGTAGAGGAAGTGCTGTAAGTGTGTGTTTGGGCCCGCCTGTCACTCGTAGGGTGATTTGTCAAGTGGCCAGATATGTTTTCCAAACTGACAGCCAGCTGTGACAGCAGCCGGCAAAATCTTCCGCCTCATTTGCAAGATGAAAGCGATTGCCAGTGCAACTTGCAACTTGCACTCAACATCGACCGCACGCTAATTCACTCAAATTAACCGAATTGCCAATCGAAGGTGTCTAATGTTTACCATTTGGAATTTTAATTAAATTGTCAAGAGATGCTGAGAGTGTCTTGCCGTGCGCTTAGGTTCTGATCTGTCGGTCACACCTCTGAGCGTACCACACGGCGTATGATTAATTGCACATTGCGCATACGCCACCGTGCCAAGAGAGAGGGGGAGGGAGAGAGAAGCAAAGATTATGCGCCCGTTATTTGTAATTATAAATTATTAACGCTGCTTATAAGCCTTAATAAATAAATAAATGAGCCAATTTAAATATGTTTTTAATATATTAATAAATAAAGCCTCAACCAGACTCAATTTCAATACTTATTTTGGGAAAAATTTTAGCCTAAAAAAAATATAGTAATATTAATATTTAAAACCTGAACCTGTCTCAATTTTTTAAGTCTCATTTTAGCCATAATGCCAAAAAAATGCTTTGCAAATTCGCAAAAACTCTGCATAGAAGTGCCAGGCACTGCCCATGCTTGTAATTTATCATTCGGACTATGCAAAAAATCCTCTTGTCTGGCACAATTAGAAATTAAATACATCAGCGGACAAAAGACAAACGGAGCCAAAAAATTAACTTGTCCCAAACTAAGTGGCGGGGCCAACCTGTCGCCTGCGGTTGACAGAACGAGTGCACAAAGCGAAGGCGTTTTGGCCCAGTGCACAATATGCACGGTGGCACTCTGTAAAATACACACACTTTCCCATTTGCATTATTTGCTGACCATTTAATTGAGTTTTTCTTTATTTTTTTCTCTCTGTCGGCCCACGCGCCAAGCTGCAACTCATAAAAGTCTGCAAAATTATGTCTTATTAAGTGTGAAGTGGCATCGGGGAGATCTGCAGCAGCAACATCACTGTTTCTACATGTTTTTTTCGACCAAATTATGTATGCCAAAGGGAAGCATAGTTTATTTTTAGCCACAACGTTCACATTTCGTGTCAGTTGCTAGATGACTTCCAGTCGAGTGCTAACTAGAAGCATTCTGACTTAATTGCACCGGAAGTGCCGTCATCAAAACATTATTTGCTGCTGATTTTGGTCATTATTCTGGCCAAAAGACAGAGAGAGTGAGATACATCGGCTGCAGCGGCTTGTTTATTTATTTTGTTTTTTTTTATGTGCGCACATTTATTTAATTTGTTGTTAATGTTTTGGCTGGGAATATGTTGTATTTTTTGGCTGCGATTCGCATATAAATCTTAGCAGCTCATGAATCACCAACGAAAAAAGGCAGCAACTGATTACTCCTACTCTTGTGCACTCAGAAAAGTTTAAAGGGTTTTGAATAAATGCGAAAAGATATATAATATTGCTATTGGAAAATAAAGGATTAATCCTTTGGACTTGGAGCTCTAAAAGTATTCTACTCCTCGACAAATTGAAATTGAAAAGTTCTTTCCAATATTTTTCAAGTGTATCCAAAAAATAAAGACGCCTCGATCACTTTTCCCAATCTCTGGCATTGACAACTTAAAGCCTTTTAGCTCAAGGGATTCTCAAGGGGCTCAGCTTCAGGCTCAGACTCTGAATCGGATTCAGACGGGGCGTGTTGTGCACTCGTCTGGACAGTGCGGCATATAAATTAATTGACTCATGCCAGACCCCCCCTACACCACAAACAAATACCAAACGGTGGCAGGAGAGGGGGAGGATGCGAAGCGAGGGCGATCTTAGTTGGTCCCCAGTTATGAGTCAGTCGAGCCAATAAAAAGTGTGCGCTTCGCTAAGTCACTTACAAGCCGCGGAGAAATGCCAGCGGAGCGGCAACTTACAACCGAGAAGAACATGGGAATGTGGCTAAGTCCGCAAGTCGTTGGCAAATCAAATCACAGCCAAGACAAAACAAAGCCACAACTCCCGGCAACCGTCATCGTCGTTGCCATCGCCGTCATCATCATCACCATCATCATTCGCGGCTTCATCTGCATCAAGTTGTGGCAACTTTTAAGGGTCGCAGTAGGAGTTGCAGCAAGTGGCAAGTGGCATGTGTCATAGCTGCTGCAGAACCTGACAAGTGTTTTCTGCACAGGAACAAATTTATGGAAAAAATTGTGAGATATTAAAAATAAAACGAACGAAGAAGGGAGTTTCTTTTTTTTAACCTAATCAAAAATGATAGTTCTTCTCAATTATTTGTATTATTATATTAAATAAATCAAATAATTTTTCTTAGTGTCCCATAACCAAACAAGATGAAGAATGAGTTTTCGCTGTTGCTGCTCTGCAAATGTTTTTGTTGCAACTGGAAGTTTGCTTACCCATTCCCCTTCTTGAGGCATGATAAAGGGGAGTTTATTTCTCCAGGGGAATCGCTCTTGCATGTCAGAGGCAATTTAGTTTGGGATTTATTTAAAAGCTGAGTTACATATGCAGAACATATTCTTCGGATTGAACTTCTTACATTTCAAAGAGTTGATTTATACCAAAAATGTACTAAAAGTCAGCACTTTATGATAGGAACTTATACCTCTAAGAGTTTAAATAGCAAAATTGTTCAGAGTCTTCGATTTAAGATTATATTAAATTATTAGCCCATCAACTGATTACCAAATCTTAAAGAGATAAATAAATATTATTAGTCCCTTTGTGACCTTAAACTTAATTAAAGGCAAACATAATTATTCAATACATAAGAAGTATAGAAACTATCTCATATAAAAGATATTTTTTATTCAAAAATTAAGGAATATTTAAAATAAAACATATTTAATTTATTTAAATTTTAAATATCTTTTAAAGTACCTTTTAAAGATGCCTCAACTATAATTACAAAAAAAAAACTTCAACGAATATTTGCTGTAAGCTCTCTGTCTCTTTTACCCAGAGGTAACAACAAACAAAAAATATTTTCAAGGTTAACTTCCGATGCCGAAAGCCCCTGCCACCAACTATGGAGTGGTGTAAAACCACTCGCAAAATTTCAATACGAAAACAAAATGAAAACCCAATTTCGCATGCGTGTCGGAGCAAAAAACAAATAAGAAAAATAGGCCAGCCAGCGCCTATTTAGGTATTCAAATTTTTACAGCGCCAAGCCAGCGTGGGACCATCGTTGTGGGGTTAATCCGACCCCGAGATCGGTGAACGGGTAGTGGGGAACGGGGAACGGGGAACGGGGACTGCGGATCGGTGACGAACGACCGCCCTTTACCTTGCTGACACACATTTTATGCTAAATAGCCAACGGCCCCGTGAAGGGCCTCCGCCGGTTGGCGATTTTTCAGTTGCTTGTTGGGTTAGCTCATATTTTTATTGATTTTGCTGAACTACCGTCAATATATCCGTAGGAGTTGGTATTGCGGATTTCTACCGTTCCATCGTCGTTATTATTTTGCATATTTTTACAAGAGGAAATTCGCTGTTAGCATCGCTACTGTGGGTGTTTGCTTGGTTTTACTGAAAAATAACAGCTTTTATATATGTTTTTATAGGTTTTATATGAATGAATTTTGGCTTGGAAGTGAGAATTTATATTTATAGAGATTGCATATATCTTTTTAAAATTTTTACCATATTTTAGGGCTTATGTTACGTTGTTTATTTGATTTTGAATACCTTGTTTTTTGTGGTTTCTTTATATTCATTATTTTTATATTATTGTTTTCATTAAAATTCCTATTAAACATTTTGCTTATTTAATTATCTGCTTACAATTTGAATTACAATTTTTCTATTGTATTTAGGTTCAAGTTCTCTTCCTTGTTGTCTTTTGTTGAACAGATCTTTCCTAAATAATTTGTATTTTTGGGGGTTTTTCAAGTGAGGGACAACCTTCGAAAATTTGCCAACAGCAAAAAACGTAAACTTACACTTGACATGGACAGCGACAAGCTAAAGTATTTGGGCATATATTTAAATATGTATTTTTGTTGTTCATTTTTTCTGTTTTATTTTGCTTTTGAAGTGAACTTGAATAGCTGCTTCTTCATATTTACAAATAGTTAACACAAGTAGTAGATTATGTAAATTCTTGCATAAATAATAACGTGGCACACATATTTATCTTTTCCTACCAATTAAGGTAAATGAAAGCTTTACAAATAATTGTTGCAAAATAATAATCGTATTCAGAACCATGGTTCTATGATAAACTGATTTTCAGTGCGAAGAATACACATTTTTTTCAGCTACGAAAGTAAACCAATTATGGGACTCTGGTATAAATATTTAAAATGATTTAATTTTTGTTGGCTTATACAGTTTATATAGTTTTTTGTGCCATTTTTTCTTCTGTCATCAAAGTACGCTTACAAGCGCCAGCAAGCTTGGCCGGCAGCATGACAAAAAAATTTCTGCTGATTTGTTTAAACAAAACGCAGTGAAGTTTTCACTATTTCATATATATTTCTCTTTTTTCTGTTTTCATTTGTTTTGCTTAATTTTTTTTTGTACTTTTTTATTGTTGACGCAGCTGGGCCGCTTTTTGGGGCCTCTCAGCTTACAATGGCGAATGTCCGGCGCCAAAAAGAGCGAAGGTCTGGGGTCTCCACATATATACATACGTGTTTTTAAACCATATTTTTATATATATATATGCCATATAAATATACACATAATGGCCCTTTGGGTCAATGCTGTAACAGCAAGGCAATAAATGGCTGTAATTCAACGCCACAAAATTCTGTAAATTCCCCTCGAAAGTTGTTCGGCTTCTGCATTTGTTTATCATTCAACAAAACTACATTTAAATAGAGCTCTTTAAAACCTAATTATGATATGAAATTATCCAAGATACCGTTTTGATGATTGGCGCTTATTAATATTTGAACTACTCCACTTGCTCCCACTGGTCCACTTAATTGCCTAATTATTAATGCTATAATTCTACTTTAATCCCCGAAATGGAATAAATTATAAAACCAAATTGATTAACGCTCTACTGAATAGATCACATCAAACTGATCTCACCTTTATATGTATGTGGAGTATTTAAGAACAAGTTTGAATAATTTTACCTGCAACATCAGCGAGGCATCCGCTTGGGTTACCCTCAAAAAGTACAAATAGATATATACATATATCTTAAATATATGTATACCTAGCTTAGACCGACAGTCGTCGACATTTGGCTAAAAGTGAACTGCGTTTTGGCCGCATTGCAAGCGCGTGTTCTAATGCGAAATTAATTCAGCAAACTTGGCTGGTTTCTTGCCTGGTTTTTTGTAAACTCTGCCATGGCTGGCAAATTAAAATCTTTTAATCAAATGCAAAATGTTCGGGCTAATTTTACTATTTGTTAGTTACCGGCTGCAGTTAACTGGTTTGGCTGCTACCAGCCACCAAATGTGGAGCCTTTTGAGGTTTATGTCTTGTTATGCCTTCTGCTGTCGTTAATGAACGAAGGTCAGCTTATATGTTGGCTGTGAGTTCGGGTTTTCGGTTTGAAGCTAAAGCTAAAGCTGATACTGAAGCTGAATCTGAAACTGAAGCTCTCTGGTCGAAAGGCAACCGAAAATAAAATATGAAATAATTTGTTTGGCAACTAATTTGCACGGTTTAGTTATGTGAACAGGAAAAGCAAACAACAGCTGCACTGTCGGACTCTGTAGCAGGGTTTTACTAGCTGGTAACAGACTGTATTTGCGGATTTTACACGAGTTAAGTGAGTTAATTTAGCAGAAACTGTCATATTTATTTTATTAATAGATATTTTAAAGTAGTTTTTCAATTTCCGGTATCCACCATCATTACTTTTTCAGTTAGAAACCACAGAAAATAACTTAAAACCCTACTCACATATTTCTTTAGCCCGAATCTTCGCTGTAATTCTCTCGCCTTTCGCCATAGATTACCCCCAAAAGTCAAAGTCAAGTCAAGTCACCTTTCACATGCGATCTATCAAAACCAAAGATGGTTCAAAGCAACCGCCTTGGCAAACATACGGCAGGAAAAATACCATAAATATACAGACCCAGAGAGCCAGAGATTTGGGATAATATTCTAGCCTGCGGCCAGCACATCCTCAGCCACAGCCTCCGCCTCATCCTCATCCTCATCCTCTGCCGCTGCGGCTCATGTGAAATGCAAACAGGCAATTAAATGGCGTTGCTGGCCGCACTTGCCCACATCCCGGCAGGCCCAAAGTCGGGGCTATATATATATGTATATATATGCACATAAGCCCCTCTCTATGTATATAAATCTTTGATTCCTCTGTGCGTGTGTATCGGTGTGTATGCGTCCAGTTTTTACAGTTTTATTAACTGCATTTTTATCTAGCAACTGCAACGAGCTGCACGAACTGGCTCTGGAGCGGAAAAAAAGTTGTTGCCGCTGCTGCTGCGGCTGCTGCACGAAATACCCTTTTGGCCAAGAATTTTTGTAGCCAGCCAAAGGTATTGCTTGTTTTTTTTCTCCAGCCAGGAGGAGAAGGCTAAGAAAGAAGGAAGCTGGCCCCGCGCACTTGTTGTGGAAAACCAGTCGAGTCTGTCGCTGTCTAACTGTGCTTGCAAGTGCAGCAGCCACTGCAACTGCAACTGCAACATTGGCAGCAGCAGTCGCAGCAGCAACAGCAACATCCACGTCCGTTGGCCCAAGCTTATTATTTATAAAAATTTATTTGGCCCACAACAGGCAAACACGATCGAGTTGTAAAGCAGGAGAAAACAACTAACAGGGGCCAGTAGTAGAAATCAAGTAATGATAAATGCCAAGGCTGGCTTTTAGGGATGCGTTTGGGAAATAAAATATAAATACAAGTTTTAAAATCAGGAAATATTGATACTAAGAAAATTATAAATAGAAGAAAAATTAAAAAAAAACAAGCTGGACAGAAAGTACTTACTTTTAAATAAGTAAATATCAATGCCAATTTTTACAGCTTAAGAAATGTTCTATACTTGTACAAAAACTTATTTTTTTTTAAATATTCATTAATTAATATTTTAAAAATGCTTTCTAAACTCTTTCAATCGAAAATTATCACCTAATTAAAAATATCGATAAAGAACATGGTTTTATTAGCCTTAGCTTCTACCTTACTCTATTATTCTACCAACAACTCATTTTTTCTATACAAAATATCATATTTAAATGCCATATTAACCGTTTTTTAAGAAACTAAGCCGAAGTTCCATCCCTAGCTTCCTTAGCCTTCTTTAACTTATTCCTTATGTAGCCGCTAGTTCTCCCGCGGAAATCTACAATATAAAGGAAAGAGAAGACCCAGGGGCAGGCTGTTTGTCTTGTTTGTCTGGTTGTTGTAATAGAGATAGCTTTTGGCTTCCTTATAGGGGCAATCAAGCAGGCTACTTGGCGTTGCAGTTGCAGTTACCGTTGCAACTGCCAGTTGCATATTTACCCAGGAATGTCAACAATTTCCTTTTAATAATTTGCCAGTTTGACAAGTTTTTATCCCATCCAGTCCACTGCTCCCCTTCGATTGATGCGAAAAACAATTGCCAAGGAAAACAGAAAAGAAAAGAAAAAGAAGATTCTTCATTTGGGCAATTAATTAATCGGGCAAACAGACAAAACGAGACGAGATACTCTTCGGTTTAGTGCCCCTTGTTGGCTTAGTGCAGTTCCAAGTTGCCTGCAAATCTCCGCTTGCTGCAACAACGTTTTGAGAGTCAATATTGAAACTAGCTGCCAACGTTGCAACGATGAGCAAATAGCCGTTGGATGCAGATACTCGTACTGCCAGATACACGGCCCGAACTGACACTCCGGCTACTGAGCCAACACTTGGCCAAGTTGACTTTTGCCACCTCTGCAAAGGGAGTTCGCTCGCTCGTTTTTGCCTTTGTTGTAGCCAGCTTGTGGAATTTCGCACAAATGTCTCCGCCTTATTTCGTCGATTATGCAAATGTGATTTTGGTGTGCGAAATGTATTTTTAACATTCTTTAAAAGGCTGAGAATGTTAATAAAATAAAATATTATTGGGCTTAAAAGTTGAGAAGCTAATTTTACGGGAAGTCATTAAAAAAAACTAATTGTTGAGGTGACTCGATAATAATTTGTTTATTAAATAATAATATTATTATATGGATGGTGTTTATACACCCTTTTTAAATACTTTTGGGTTTTATTTTATAATATTAAAATTATTATACGGATTTATTTCAATTATATGTCTTTTATATTTTTAAAAACAGTTCTCAGCAGTTAAAAAGCTAATTGTAAGAAAAACTAATAAAGAAACTAATTAGAAATTGTGTCAAGATAATAATTTGTTTATTAAGTTATAATAAATTTATTTATTTTATTTTTATGCAGCTTTTTTAACAACTTTCTTCTATTGTATTATTTTTTTTTTATTTACCAAAAACAGAAACTCTCTAATAATTTACTTTTATAATGATGATTGACAAGTACTCAATCTGTCGCAATCTAACCCACAGGCATTAAAAATGGGGAAAATGTTAAAAAAAGGGGGGAAGCTGAACAGTTTCCTGATCATTCTTTGCTTGACTTTTCCGTTGATGATTTGATTTGAAGCCAAAATGAATTGAGTTGCATGTTGCTGGCGGAGAGTGACTGAAAGACAGACAGGCAGGCTTAGATACTTGCCAATACTAGTAGCCAATCGACAGTAAAGCCAATCCGTAGAGGTAACCAGAAATGATTGTAATTTGCACTCCGTTTACACGATGCTTGTGGCAATTTGGGCGTGGTCGCACCTGATCTGTTACCTAGTCCTAAGATTAGAGCTACTCTCCAGCCTGGCAAACCTAGTTGATATCTGTACAATATCTATATATCTAATCGAGTGTACTTGTTTGTACGTAGCCTAGTTTTAAGAAATTATGCCAGAGGAAAAATTGAAAAACTAAACCTGGTAAACCAACACAGTGTCTTGCTCAAAGTAAATCAATGGAAAATATATATAAAATATATTATGTATGTAAATAAGTATTCAATTGAAAGAGAAGCATCATTAGGAATTAAATTTTTGTTTTGGTTTTTTAGTTCTTTTAATTTTAATTAAGTGCATCACATTTTAAGTTTGAGTTTGAACACAGAATCTTAAGCATATTTGTATATTTTAAACTAATTTTGAACCTTTTCCTTTTCTAGGTAAGTTCCTGTGTTGATTGATGTCTACATAAATTACTTCATAATATTGAAAGGCAACATATTAACTTATAAAGACAAAGCAGGTAAAGAAATACAAGCAATATATATATTTCTTCAGTTATGTATACAAGTTAATAAATATTACCTTAAAGCAGTGAGTTCAACCATTAATTTCTCAATTAATTAATCAGTAAGTGCAGGAGATACTCTTAAAATGCAATTCCCCTTTAATTGTCATGCAAATGCAATTTAATAGCAGGGTGGGCTTAAGCGTTTAAGCAACCTCCTCTCAGCGCGGAATTCCCGCGGCCAAGGATTCCCCGGTTTCCCTGTTGTTTTGCTGTTGTTTTTCCTGGCATTCCACTTCAACGCCTCTCCCCTCTGACCGTTGACCACAAAAGCCGAAAAAAAGGCCATAAGAATGCAGCTCGAGTCGCAAAAACAACAAAAACAAAAAAAGGAAGGAATGAATTGGCCAGTGGGGAAAAAAGCGCAACAGCTGAAGGGCAAACAAAACACAAAAAAGCAAAGAAGAAGCGGAGGAGGAGCGGAAACTGGAGAGCGCTTAACCGAAAGTGTCGTAAAAAACGAATAATAAAGTGTTTGTCCCACTTGGACACGCCCAGAAGTCGGCAGAAGCCGAAAATGGGGGGCAAGAGCGCGTCTGCCATAATTGTTGGTCAAATAATTGCTGTAATTTTGAATGCAATAAAGTTTAATGCGCGCAGATAAATTTTCGTTTAAGCCAAAAGAGCGGAGGTGGCACACGCCGCTGTTTTCTTCCTTTTTGCCTCTGTGGAGGGGGAGACCACGCGGCGTATGCGCAACTTTTAATACGCACTGTGTCCGCGTTTCGCTTTATGACCCGCCATTCTTTTATGACTTCATTTTGTAAATACGCCACAAATGCAACTGCATCGGCATTAGCATCGGCATCGGGGTGCAACGTCGTGGGCAGCAATAAAGCGACAGGCAGCGGCTACAAATTAATTAAACAAATAAACAAAAGCCAAAACAAGACATGGGCTCTAACATGGAGATGGAGTGCCCGAAAAACAAACAGCAAGAACAGAAAAAGATCTATGCAAATCTGCATGATGTCAGCGGCCAAAAACAGCGTACGGATTATTGTATCTTTTTTTGTTTTTGTGTCTCCTTTTTGGCGTAGGCTGCTTGCATCTGTTGGATACAGATACAAATGCGGATCCCTCAGCGATCGCAATCAGCTGCCGACCTGCTCCTTGTCCACCAGCATTACTCATCATAAATCGCCAAATGTCGCCAAAAGGCTACCTGCTATATAAAAAGATACATAGATAGATACACTTGAAAATAATTCCATTAAATTTTCCATAACTTGCCCGATATTTTATGTTTAATTTAAGTTTAAATAATTGAAAACTTATCTGGGAATGTATGAAAAATAATATAAATATAAAACTCAAACAGTATATTAAATGTTTTTATCACAAAAGCTAAAGTGTTTCCATTTTCCTTCTATATAAAACCTTTAACGTTAGCGTTGCTTTTGGGTCAGATATAGCCACGCTATTACTCCTTTTTGGCATTGTTCTTGGTGGTCGGAGGTTGGGCCCTGGTTCGTGATTCGTAATGAAGTCAAGGAGAACATTTGCGACCGGTTTTGGCCTTAGCTTTAGCCATGGCTTCGGCTCCAACTCCAACTTCGGGCTTCTCCTAGAAAACAAAATCGCGTGGGTGTGCCACAAACGGCAGTGGCATTAAACAGAACAATACAACAAAAAAAAAAACACAAACCAAACACTGACCACAGCAGCTATCTTGTTAGCCCAAAACCGCACTGACGGATTGCTTTCTAATGGATGCCAAATGTAAGCCGATGCCGCCTGACCCTTTGCATATTTAACCGCCGCCGCCGCCCGCCGACTAAGAGTTTCCTTTGCCCGGCGATTTCCTGACTTGGCGTTGGCGTGACCACTGGAGATTTCTGGTGTTCCCTGGGCACAGACATGGGTATTCATTCTGAGGTTTTTGGGTACTTCTCTGGGATAAGAAAACTGTTTTAAAAATACCAAACTTAAATTAGCGAAAACTTCAGCTCAAACATTGCTTTCATTTTAATGATATTTCTTTACTTTACATACATGTTGGGGATTTTTTAAGACCATTCTTTCTTATTTTAATACTTTACTCATTTTTAATAAAAAACTCTACAAATATTTTACAAAGCTTTTTAATAAATTTTTTGTTAAAGAAAAGAGTTTTCTGCAGTCTTTGTAATTAAGCAAGTTCAATTTACATTAACAAAGAATATTCTAAAATGTTTGTAGCCTTAAAATATAATCAAAAACTTCCTTAGGATCCCTTCCAAGGGCATTCTAGCTTCGGGTTGGCCAGGCGTAACCTTTTTGGCCCATTCTTTTTGTGGCTGCTGGTCGGCTGAAAACGGTTAAATCGCCGCAGGCGCGTAACCTGTCTTGAGACCTTTTGCGCAAGTGCAAAAATTGGCCAAAAAGTGGCCGCGGTGTCGGTGGCGTCGGCGGCGGCATTTAGTCAGGCTTAAGTCGCCGTCTCAGAGTCTCAGCCTCGGTCCAAGTTGGGCCCCCCCTAAAATGGTGATTAGAGAGGGGGACAGGGATGGTCGCTGGTCGCCGTCTAAGCCAAAGTTCTCGTATCTGTGTCGCTTGGCTCTGGCCACTTTTGGGCTCGCAGCATGCGATCGCCATATTTGGCCAAAACTGCATTTGCTGCTGAGCTGGCCAAAAAAAAAAACCAAAGAAAAAAACATTGCACGCCACTTGACTTGCCAGTCTTACTCGTATTTGGTTAGACGTCGCCCTAGGCCAGTCTTGGCCCTCCCCTCACTTGGCCATGCTGGGCCGGTTTTTTTGTTTTTCGTTAGTTTTTTGCTTTTGCATGCCTCTCATAAATCCCCGAGAATTCTCATTTTCTCTCCAGCTGCTGTTACTGGTAATTCAAGCTCACATTTGACTTTTAACTTTGGGCCGAATGTGCAACGTGGCCAAATATGCCGCGGCCATTTTGGCCATATGTGCGCACTCTGAATGGCCAAATGGCGTTGGCCTTACCCTATTCTCCAGCTCCTTGCTCTAGGTGTTGGCCGAAACGCTTCTTTGGTCATCGATTCTTTGGGGTTTGATTCTCGATTTGAGATTGTTGCGATTTGTGTGAGCGATAATCTTTTGATTTATTTGTTTTTTTGGGGATGCTGCTTCTGGGAATGAATGTAAATGCCGTGGAGTGGCAGTATATTTTATATTTATTATGATATTTTACAAACAGGATAAAAATATTTATTAAATACAAAGATTTTTGCTTAAAAGAATCTTAACAAACATTCTTGGGTCTATAAAAGCCCTCACCAAAGAAGTTCCTCGCACCTCTCTCTGGCAAGGCGCTTAAGTTCTTAGTGAAAAATATTACCAATTATGAGATTTCTTAATTAATATTTTTATTTAGATCCTCTCCAAAGCTCTAGCTGCCTTATAATGTGTTAATTGAGCTGCGGTGTATTAGTAACTCCACTTAAACTGGCAGCTTTTGCGAATAATTAATAAAAGAAATTAATAATAATAATGCCAGACCAGACCCTTAAAGGCAGCCAACTGGACAGTGTCTGGGGCTTGGCGAGCTAAGCCAAGCAAATCCAAGCTAATCAAATTAAGGCCACGCTTTAAGAATTAACGCGGCTTGTAAATATTTTTAACGGTGCTGAAGTAATGCGCGCCATCAAAACCGTTGCAGCGTGCCAAAAACAACAACAACAGCAGCAATAATAATAATAATAATAACAACAACAGTGGCAACATCTAAAAAACAGTAAAGCAGCGATCCAAAAAAAAAACAACAAAAACAAAAGCAACAACATCGGAAACAACAGCAACCAAAGCAGGCATATAAACAAACATAATCGCTGGCGCCACGACACGCTTCGCGGGTCAAAAGCGGTTGCAAGTTGCAAGTTGCTAGTTGCTACTCACTGGTTGCCAGTGGAAACACTGTGAAAAATATATAAACTAGTCAAAAAGTAACTACATTTTTTGTATTTAAAATGTATACTTACAAAATTAAAAAAAGACCTTCAAAAACATTAACTAGTTTGACCCTTTTTCCTTAATAATCTACTGTCATGCTTTTTAAGGTTAAATTATGTGGCTAAAATATTATAAAATAAATATAAAACAAAATACAATATATAATAAATATATTATTAATTTATGACCGTCCGAAAAGTTCTTTTACTTTAAAGTTCCTTTAAGTTCGATTTTTTGTAGTGTAATGCCCAGTCCCCAAAAAATAACTACTCCTGGCTGACCAAAACAGAATGCCTTAATAAAAAAAAATAAAAAAACCCACATCAAGTGAAATATCAGAGGGCAAAGCAAAAAAATCTCTAAACAGAAGGAAGAAATGCAGAGAAAAAATATAAAAAAATATAGAGAACTGCACATGCAACCTCAGTCGTGGGGCGTAAAAGGGCAGCAGGATGGATGCAAGGCTAACACAAGCCAACATACACATAAATGTGTATATTTTTTTTGCTACAGCCAGCAAAAGGCACAGAAACCTGCCTGGCTAATCCATCAATAAAAGAGAAAAAGGGTAAACTATAATAGAAAAAGAAGAGGAACTTGAAATGCTCTTCATAAATTATTATTATATATATTAACAAAATTATATATGGAAAATAATATAAATATTGTATATAATAATGAAATAATATATATAATACAATGCATGAACTCTTTACAATAAAACAATACAAGATCGCCTAACATAATAAATATAGTAAAAAAAATTACATAACATATTTTGAGTTACTGAACTTAGTAGAATTATTTTTAGGTTTAGTATTTTCTTTGACAGCATTTTGCAATTCGGGTTAAGCATTTTTTGTCATTAAAAATAGATAAATATGTACACATATTTCTTAATTTTATATTTATTTGAAATATAGTAAATAGGCGACTTTTTTTGCATTTAACCTTTCCGGTGCCGAACTTAATTTGAAAACCTTAAAAAATAGTTGGGTTCGTAATTCAAATAATATAATAAAAATATAATATCATTCAATATAATATATGTTCCTCGCTTTCTGGCTTATCCTTAAGGCTATATTGCTTATATGCAAAATGAATTCCGACTTCTAAACATTATGTAAGTTCAACATGGCGTATACGTATTATTTATATAATAAGATAATAAGTATACGCCATGTTGAACTTAAATTTTTTTTAATAAAATGTTGAAGAATTACATTTAATAATTTAAAATTCCCTGAAGTTTTATTTCTGACTAAAACTATCCAGGAAAGTGTATACCACCAGCCCAATCACGAGTCACGAGTCATCAGGAGGCAGGTAAAACATGGGAAGGGCTTTGCTTACTTTATGGATGTGGATTTTTCATGAGTTAACTCTTGGCTGCACTTGGTTGCCTTTTTGCTTCTAGTAGTTGGATTTTTTTTGCAGTATTTGGAACCTTCTGCTTATTATTATGATTATTATTTTACTTTTTTTTTTTTGTTTACACCGTCTGCTTGTGCACACTTCCATCTCTATTTAACGTATAATCATCATAGCATATAATCTCCCCGATACACATATCCCTTGCCAGCCCAACCTGCCCCTGGCCTGTCTGTTCTCAGACACTTAACGGTTGTTCAGATAATATATATACTGATATAGAGATATATATCGGATTTGCACTTGCCAGTTAGCAGTTAGTATTAGCTGTAAGCTGCGGTTAATTTATGTGTAATTGGCCGAGCGTTGCGCTTGCGTTGAGACGCGGCAGACGCTAATGGGCTAATGGCCATATGACTGGGCATTAATATCCAGCTTAAGCAGTGAGCCAGCAGTTGGTTTTTTGCCAATGTTTTCCATTATTGTTGTCTGTGGTCACTCACAAAGGAGAGTAAAAAAGCGTGAAAAAACGAAGAAAAACGCAGCGATTTAGTGTGTAAAAAGGAAGCTCAATTGATTGTAAATTAAACGCTTATTACAAATGAAAGATGAGCATGGATTGCACCAAGATGATAAATGGAAGCTGCTAGACCGAGAACATAAATCACAGCAATTAAAGGAATATGCTGCAAGAGCGAATGCTGATAAATATCGATTTCTAAAGTTATTTATTTGGTGTCAAAGGTGAATTTATAAATGTTTTTGAAAAGGTAAATATCTAAAGGGAAATTTTCTAGAAAAAATTAACTCAAGGCTATCTAAATTATTCTGTTATTTTACTATTCAAATAAATATTTAATTGTGACAATAAAAGTACTCTGTTAATCTGGAACAAACTAGTTTCGTTAGCAAACAAATAAACAAAATACTTTTAAATGTTTAATCCAATAGAAAAACAAGAAAAAGGAGCTCTGTGGAATTTTTTAAATTATATTCCCTTGCCAGCTGTTTAAATAAACCAACTGTAACATTTTTTCTATATCAAGTAAACCAACTGAAATTTATCCACTTTTTGCAAATGTGGCTCAAAGCGATTTGCCAATATTTTTTAAGGTCAGTCCGTTGGGCGGCAACAGCGGCATTAAGCCATTGCCGACACGTGCCAGCCAATGAGCCGTGTAAAAGTGGTAATCAAAGCCCAAATCAGCCACAAAACAAACCCAAAAACCAGCAAAACTCCAGCCAAGATACGAAGCCAAAATAATTAAGCTGCAAATTGTAGCGTGAACTGAAATTGCTGCTGAAGCTGCTGTTGTTGCTGCTGCTGATGTTGCTGCCGGCACGTGCTGCGCATCATTCATAAAGTGCATCCAGTGATGGAGACGGCAACGGAGGAGATGGATGTGGTGTGAAGTGTTGAGATGCTGGAGTGTAAACAAAAGCCGAAAGCCAAGTTAAACAGCTAAATTTCAAGCTGCAAAAGTCTGCCTTTGCCTCTCAGTAGCTCAATTCTGCACATATAAAAATAAGGGGTATTAAAACCCATTATAATTTATATATAATTTTATTTATAATATTTAATTACTTAATAAAAATTGTATAGTTATTCTATACCAATTTTTAAGGTTCATATTTAAATATACAAAAATGAAGACAGCTCAATTTATAAATGTTTGAATAAAAGCTAGTAAATATATATTTAATGTATTCAATAAATAAATAATAAAATAAAAAATATAAAAATATTATTTCAAGTGCACAACCTTAATTGAGTGCAACAAGTTGCTCGGTTCTTGTTTTCCCATTTTCCGCTGAGGAAAACGTGTCAGGAAGCAACAAACAAAGCTGTTTAGGCGCCGTTTTCTGTTTTCTTTTTTTAGGTAAAAAATATCCTGGGCTAAATGGAGTGGTAAACACAGGCACAGACTTAAACATAACAATGCTATTGCCGTCGTTGCATCGAAGCTGTCTGTCACAGCAGACTGAGAGATGTTCCTTCCTCCTCCACACCACTTCCTTTCAGCCTCCTCTTGAAGGTCGCTGGCATTGTTGTTGCTTTTGTGACGGCTTTATCGTTATTGTTGCCGCATTACCATCATCAGGGGCCCGGCTGACTCACGTTTCGCTCATTTGCAGCTCCTCTCTGCCACCCACAATTTCCTCACTCACTCGGTCAGTCAGTCGGTCGGTCGGTTGGTCGCTCTGTCAGACGATCATTCAGCCATTCAATTCGTCAATCCCGTTTTCGCATTCACACCCGCTTCCCATCCATTGCTTTTGTTTTCTTTCGTTTTTTTTTTTTATTTTTCCGTCTTCTCTCGTTCGTTTTTTACGTGGCGTTCTCGGGGTCAAGGTAGCGCCTTCACTTGATAGTGTTTATGGACTCGGCATAGTGGTTCAAACAATTTTATTCATTGGTCAGATATTACATAGAATAATATAAAAGACTCTTTATTTAAATTTTAATAATTATGATTATGTTTAAGAATTTTTTAATTTATTTCAAACTCTCTCATTATTTTATATTATTAAAAATTTTGGGGATTAAGAAAACGTATAAAAAACACGTTTTAAAATATATTTCCATAATCTATAAATTGCAAAATAAAAAATCTCATCTATGTATATTAGTTTTGTATAAACTTTTTAGCATAATCTTTACCCACTGTTTCTGTAAAAAATGAGAGCAGGCCATATAATTTACGGCAGCATTGTTGTTGCCAGACCGCCTTCGCTTAAGGTTTTCGCATCTTTTTATGGGCGAATCGCGTTCGCATTTCTGAGATGCGGGCTTTGGTGATGCATCCGATTAAACCCTAATTTGCCTGATTGAACAGATATTAATAGTTGAATTTTATTGCCTTTACTGAAATTAGTGTTCGGGCCCTAAAACCTGTGGGCTTACATAAGCCTTACCCCCAAGTTCCACTCGCCACATAACAATCTCGGTCTGAAATCATCAGCCTTTTGTTTTCTCGGGGAAATAAAAAAAAAATAAAAAAGAGAATAAGGTTTGGAAAAAGTTGAACATTTTTGCGTAGTTTAATTTCACAGTTCAGTGCTTTTTCGGGCAAATAGATCGCGGCTTAGACGCGCCCATTCCACCCTCATATGGTAACTGTTTTTATAGTACATTCCAGGTCTGTGGTTACAGGGCGAGTCGAGATTATAAAGACTCTTTTTATAGGATATTTATAATATAATATAATAATAATAATAATATAATAGGAATCCTTTAATAAAAATATATCATTTATTTATAGAATATTAATTGGAACTAATAGATTCAAATATCTTTAAATCTTTATTTTCTTGATGTCAACTGTATTAAATTTGTTGCTTTATCATTTCTTAACCAAAAAAATTACCTAAACTTTTTTAAAATATTTATTTTGCACAGAACTTACAGCTTTGTAACGTACTATCCTCTTGCTTTCACAATTACAACTCTCACGCTGCCTCAGACGAGTATTCCTCTCCGCAACGCTCTGCCCCCTCTAAACTTTTAAGCCACACAAAAGTCAACAAAGCTGCGCTTGCTGACTGTCAGACTTTTGGCCAGCCAGTTGGCCAAAAGGCAACCTTGGCTACAAACCGGAAGTTCACTGCGGCGTCGCTTTGGCGCAGCCTTGCCCCTGCTTCCTGTCGGCTCCTTAACCCTCTTAACGCCCGCCTTAACCCAGCTGCTTCGCATCTGCAAATTTATGCATCACTCGAACCAGCAGCTAGCTTCATAGCAATGTAAATTTCCGACTTTCCATATCCTTCATGGAAATGCTAGAGCTTTATTTGCCAACTTCCCTTTCCGCCGCGATCCGACGAGAATTTATGGCTTTAACTGGGCAACAATAAATAAATATTACACAGCACGCTGGTTACATCCGAGTGTTAGCAATGCTATCGAGATTGCATTTTATTAATGGACGGTAATTACCTTTTTTTTGGGGACAAAATAATTTGTTGCAATGGACATAGAAACATATTTTTTAGGTGCCACAACTAAACGATTTCACGCGGTTTATTGACAAATGCAATGATTTATAATGAAGAATAATATATTGTTTCTAAAAAAAAGGAAATACCGGATATTTATAGTCTAATTTGAGAGCTCAATTACCCATCCTTCAATTAATTATTAATATTATTATTAAATTGTTGTAAATATGTTACTAAGTGTAAACTCAAATAATTCAAAAAATAGGCTTGCTTATTAATTTATACCCACCAAAGATTAACCTGCTACAAATAAAATTACATTGACTTTTAATGGCGACCAAGCAATTATTTCTTTTTGATTTTCTGATATTTTGTTTGTACTTATTTATTGCACTTCAATATCGTTCTTTATTTATTACAATAATTTTATGCTTTGACGTGCATTGTATTTTTTGTGAACCATTTTTGAAGGTGGGAGGGGTGGGGCAAATTGAAAAGCCATTAAAGTCAATTACTTGCTATAACTTTGACAAATTTTCGATAATGCTCAGCCGAGCGTCATTCACGTGAATATGAAAATGGGAAATATACTATATGTATGTTTGTGCGTTTTTGCGGGGTATGAAAAACCATAAATAATAAACGATTTTCATGGCGGGCGCAATTGGAAATCTCTTGTGCTGACAATTAAATGCAATGGAATTAAAGTCAATTTTCGCTTCGGCATTGTGGAGCATTTTTAATGACCGACCGCCTGCGTCACTTGACTTGTCCGGATCCGGAAGGGGAGAAGGATGGGGATGAGTATGCGGATGCGGAAGTGAAACGGCAACTGTTTGCCATTGCTTGTATCCTTTTATTTTCAGTTTTTTGGTTTTTTGTTTTTCGCTTTTGTTGGTTACAGGGATTTACAGCAATCGTCGATTGCCTCCTGCGGTGAAAACGTGGAGATTGAATTGAAAGCTGGAGAGGACTGGAGTGGAGGACAGTGAGATGTTCGGCCTCCTGCCGACTTTTAATTACGCCATAATTTGCGCGGCTCTGATACCATACAGCTCAGACAGTTACACTGACAAAGAAAACTAAAAATATAGTCCGTATTTTTAAAACTCCAAATTAGCAGAGAAGAAAATATTGTATATACAGTTTAAAAAAATAGTCTAAGGTTGCTATAAACATTAATTAATAAAAGGTGCATAATATTATATTTTATTCTCTCAACAACAACTTTATTATAAATAAATAGTTGTGGATACATAAGTCTTTTCGGTCTCAGATTGTTTTTTAAGAGTGTCCTTACTCCCTTGTCGCTGGGCTTTGATCTGTCAGAACCTTGTCTCCGCTCCGAGTCCATTTCACGCATTGTTTTTTAATTATTTGCCCAACTTTTGTGGAGTTGTAAACGGAATGCGAATGGTTTGGAGTGGGTGGCAGGATCGGGCATTGGGATGCTGGATGGCCGATTGGGCGCTGTTAATGAGCCAACATTGTTGTGTTAATTTGCCAGGGCAGAGTGCCGGGTACCGCGGACAGTGTCAGACCGTACAGTAAGGTCTCCGACAGGAAAGAGGAGAAGGAGAAACACAGGTCTTTATGGTCATTGTTTTTGGAGTTATTAAATTGACATTCGCGCTGCCTGATGACGCGTTGATTGCAATTCCCGGCAGAAGGACATGTAATTTTTATGGCCCGCCATTTTTTGCCGAAATTCAATTTGTCATTTAATTGATTTTAATGTGCGCATTGCACATTGCACACTGGACATTGCAAATTTTCGCATTGCCACACGGGTTATTGAATTCGTTCTGGTCTGGGCCTACTATTTGTGTTTGTATTTGTGCTCGGTTTCCGGCCGTAGAGCCAATCCCATAGCCATCGAGTGTTACGGAAAATGCAAATTTCCCCGATGCCAAAAGAAAAGGACCGAGGCGCCACGAAAAGAAAAAAGAAAATGCGACCAGTGAGAGAGCTTTAACAAAAACCGCACGCTTAATATTTTATGCATATTTTGTGGGCATTAAAAATTAAATTAAACAAGCAGATGTATTTGTGTGCGAACGAAGTGTTTTTTGTCGTTTATTTATTGCTTTTGCCTCGGGGGGAATTCCCAGGCCCCCAAATGCGCCTTAAAATATGCAATGCTCTGCACAAGCACTTAGTTGTGTGTGTGTGTGTGTGTGTAGGTACAAATGTTGTAAAAACATTTTTCAAAAGCCTCGTCGGGGGACTACCACAACGTCAGACATTTTTTATATTTATTTGTTGTCTTTTTCTCAGCCGGCCACCAAAAATTTTGTTGTTTATTTTATTCAAATAAAAATAATGTTTGGCCCATATCAAAATAGTTGTTCGCATAAACTCGTTTTGTCCAATTGTCCGCGTATGTAAATATATAAATTTTATTGTTTCTACCGAATAGAAATGTCTAGGAATTTATTTAATTATTCAGCACATTTTTCGCACCTGAATTCCCAAGGAAATTTACAAAAGTTAAATTCATGCAGAGCTGTGAAGTGTCAGAAATTTATTTTTAATTCTGTGTTTGGCTTTTGATTCTTATTATTTACACAAATACTAAGTTTAAAAAGCTTTTAAATCAGGTTTAAAGTTAAGCTGAAACTTAAATATTTATTAGAAAATTTGGCTGGAATCTGTCATAAGAAAATATTAATAGCAAGATTTTTGTATAAATTAAGGGGAAAACAAATGCTTTGCAATTTAAAGGGATTAAGATAATTCATTATGGTTTCTTTAAGAAATAAATACAAAATTTTATAATTTAAATATGCAATTACAATTATACAATATAAAAATAAATAATATTTAAAAACATATATTCAGGAATTAAGAGTTCTTGGAGACTAAAAAACATCTTCCTTATTAAATAAATAAAATGGTAAGCAATATATGTAAACAATTTTTCTATATAAACTATAAAAAAATACATATCCGATTTAACTTCTACTAAGTTCTCCCTATAAATGTTTCCTGCAAACTCACACAATTTAAAGCTTCATCCAGAATTCATATATTTGCCATAATGAATCGCCCTCATGTTGCTCACTTTTTGGAAAACAATTGTCCAATGCAATTTCGCGAATGTTTACCTTACATTGACCCTACCAAATTGTTCAGAGTTTACCCCATTGATGAATGTAATAATACGCTGGCAGCCAAAAGTTTATTTACCATCTGAATGAGGGATATATATTCGTGTGCTCCGGCCAGAAATTAAACATTTATGGTGTTTAGGCTTTGATTGTACGAATTGGTTAGGCGTTTCTATGTGTTTGTGTGCATTGTTACATGGCCAAATGGTATTGGCCAGAATGTATATATTTGACAATAAATAAATATGTTGTCAGTTAATTAGAAATTCCATTGAGTGGAGAGACCATACTGTTTGGCTTATTAGCGAGGCGCTAATTTGATTATACTTGATTTGATTTGATTCCGTTTCGCTTACAAATTTATCAGTTGTTTTCGGAATACCTCACAGCTCGCCATCGTTGATTTGTTTAAATTTTTTGGATAAACACACCAAATTTTCTGTGGTTGACGAGTCTGACCAGAACGCATTCAGCCATTTAAATATGAAGCTACAGATTGGGGGGCACTGCGAAAAGGTTATATATCTACCAACTGTTATGATAATGATTAAATGATTTAAATGGTTAAGTTATGAACGGAAATATTGTGAATTCGTTGAGAGAAAATATAGTTGAAAGACCATCTTAGCATCTTGAGTTTTTTGTTGACTTAATAAAACCATTATAAATATTACAAATATTTAGGGCTTCTGCTTCGTAACTTTAAAAACATATCTTCAAGTGTATCCACTCATTAGTTGCTGCTTTTTATGTGAAAATATTTGAGATTAAATACTTTTTACACTTACTCCAGTTATTTGTTGTATGCAGCATGCCACAGTTTGTTTTATTTATCTTTTCGTGCGGATCGAGTGAATTTTTTCACTTCTGGCCATATCTCTGGGCCCCAAGTACGTGATGGTAGAACGCATTTTTTTGTTATTTTGTTTTTATGGCTTTTTACCACCACCCATCGACGGGCTGATATTTTGATATTCCATTACAGCGCCACCCACGCGCCTTTATTTATTTTTTATTATTTTTTTTTGGCGAGTGCGAACTTTGGATCGCCTATCAGCGGCAACAATATCTGCTGGGCTTATAGTATATATGTATGTATACATATGTATGTATATAGTCGGGCCATAACAGTTTCTCACGCTCAAAATATTGTTTTTGTTGTTTAACATGGTCTTGGCTATAGTTTTTATACATTTTTCTTGTTACTACAGTAAAAGATTGATATAAGAAATACAATTTACCATAAAAACATTGAAAACAAAACTAAATTTTATAAACATGGTAAGAACAAAGTGTAAATCATTAAAGTTTTTAATTTCAAAAGAAATCATAAAGTTACGATTAATTTCTGGTTAACGAATAGAGAAATATTAATATTAATGATGTTTCTAGGAATATATATTTTTTAAGTAATAATAAACAGATCAATAAAAATATTTAAAAAATATAAAACCTCAAAGATACGAAATACATTTCTATTAATATTTCTGGCAATAAGTTATTATTTATATTAGTATATATATATTATTTATATTTAAGAATATCATAAATATAATCATAAATTTGTAATTAATCAATTTCGTTCTTTACCCCTATGAGAGTGCCTTTGTACCCATTTTCCCTTCTTTAGAGAATTCACTGTAATCCTGGAGCTGTAAACTAACTGGCAGCAAGAGAATTGCCATTTATGGATACCAGAAGGTTTGGCTGACAAAAAGTTTAACAAAAAATACATAGTTTGTTCTGTAATTTTTGTTTTATTTTTTTGTTGCATAGTTTACTGCACTTTTTGGCACGGCGCATGCGCCACAGGTTACATTTGAGGCGAGTGTGTCAAGGCAGCTGCGCCACCCTCAAAAAGGCATCGCCGGCAAATGCGGATTGCAATTTGAACTGCAAGTGCCAGCCGCCAGGCTACCGATGCAATCGATACTCAGGCCACTCAGCTTCGATCCTAACTCAGCCCACTCCACTTATACCCAGATCGATCGGATCACCCGCTGATCTGTCGTCTAACTGCCTTTTAAGGGGATTTTCAATGTTTGTGGGACTCATATTTAATGGTTGCTAATTTATGGTAGTCACGCCCGACGTGGAAGGTATCGGTTTGAAGCGGTTCTCACTCACGTGCTTCAGTCGGGGACAATCTGGTTATATTCCTCAGATATCTCAGCTTAAGAAATATTATATTTAAAAATGTATATATTTAAATGTATGTGTGCAGGTGTTCTCAATCAATAAAAAAAAACTGATAGATTAGAGCTCAAATCAGAATCTAAAACCAAAAACTAGGGACGTCATTCCAAATTTAAAAGATTACGTATACGCAGAGTGTACATAATATGTACCTAGTACATTTGCACGTAAACCTACATTTTTACTCACTCAAAAGCTAGTAAAACTACTTTGACTTGTAGATTAGAAATGTACAAAGTTCTATAAGGAAATTTCAACTGACTTGTAGATTTGTAGATTGTTCTCTACTCTTTATTTTAGTGCGTATTTTCTCATATCTTTCTTTCAGTTTTGGCGCATAAAAATTAATCTCTTTCCTTTGCGCTCTTGTTCTATTCGTCTTTGGCCCTGTGTCCTAATTCTCGTCCTACGTCTTTCCGATCTTCCCTTTGATAAAGCTCGGCAAGAAGAGAGAAGATAATGGAAGATGGAGAGATAGGCGATAGGTCTTTCCCGCATTCCCTGCGACGCAAATACCGCTCTTTATTTTTTGCTCCTTTACACTTTTCGCATAACTGCTCGCTTGTGTGTGCGAGTGTTTATTTAATAATTCGCCGCTCTTTTCTTTTCTTCTCTTCTCGATTATGCGAACAGCGCCGCTGGCTTTGCAGCCGCCGTCGCTGCGCAGTCGACGCTCTGCCGTAGCGCTGCCGGCATCGCTACGTTCAGTTGATTTCTTTTCTAAGCGGCATGCGGTTGTAATTCTTCTCCTAATCACATTGGATTTTTCGCACTCAATTGTCGCGGTAATAATATCCCTCTCCCTTTATCTCCCTCGCTCTTTCTCTGTCCCTCTCGCGATTCGTGCTAAAAAGTGAAGTTGTCACGATGACACCAAAAGCTGTGACTTGTAATTGAAGTGACTGCGTGACTGCGACTTTGACTGTGTGCGTGTGTATCTGCGAGCTCTCCCGATAATAATGCGTATTTATAGCGCCTAATCAGAAGTGATTGATGATTGCCGAGCTTTAGCCCCAGTTACATTAAGCGATCAATCGATCGAGCGATCAGGCAAAGGGTCAGCTGAAGAGGACCTGATAAGCGAGTACCCGAAGCGAGTGATTAAAGCTCTTTACTTTACAGTTAGTTATTGATTTCCGAAGAAAGTATTCTAAAGTTCCACATTCGCAAGTATAAATACAACTTTAGTAACTCACAGTAGCCCAAGATAATTGTTGAAACGCATTGATAAGTCAAAAAATAATCGAACTGTGCCCACTTTGGACTTTCGATAACTTTTGTAATCAGAATTGAAATTATTTGTTATTTAATTTCTTTTAAATAAATATTTAAAACTATAGAATACATTTTGATATGAATAAAACAGTTAATATTAAAATTGGATTTTTCTTTTTAATTACAAAATGTTTCAATATTTGCTTTTACTGATAAAAAAGTTAGGTTTACCAAACTCGATCAACATTTTAAAGATTTTGATTTTTTTATCTTAAATTTATAAAAATTACTAAGGTTCAGATATTACTAATATAAAAATAAATAAATCACTAATAAAAATTATAATAAATTAAATTAAATTGAATAATAATAAATTAATGACTCCCGTAAAATTGTAAAGAAGCATAAAAGGTTAGGCATGAAATGTTGATGAAAATTTATTTTCTAGTTTTATTTTGTTATTTATTTCAGTTTCCAAGAATCCCCTTATGCACATACATACATACATATGCATGTACTTGGTAAAATAACTCCCTCAGTTTGCCTTGAGAGATAGGGTTTCACTTACAAATTAGTTAGGCAAACAAGTAAATTAACAAGAGATTACATAACAAGTGTTTGCATAGAACACGGCTCATAAAATAGGTTCGGTTAGATAAATATCCCCCAAAATCATGATAAAAACGAACAAAAAATAAAACTAAAATAGTTTAAGGGCCCTTGAGATTACGAGGATTATCTTTTACCGTTATCACAATTAAAACATGCACACACGTACAAAGTTATTTGCCAGATTTTGCGATTCATTCATAAAGCCCTCCAAAGAAGCGATTTTTAGTTGATATTTGTATAGGAACATCGGAATTGGGATGATATAGTCATCAAATTAGATCAGGGCAAGTTTTCACTGTGTATCAAAAATGCAAAAATTCTAAATTTATAAAAAAAAAAAAACGAGAAAAAATAGCAGCAGCAGCAACAATCAAACTCGCACACATGTTTCGCACATGTGTGTATGTCTATGTATTAAATTCACTAACAGCTACAACAAATTGGGCTCGCCAACAAGTGTGTGCTGGTGTGAGTGGCGGCTGATCGAGGCAGCGCAGTTGACGCAGACGTCGGCCGTTAAAAAATCAGCAAAGTGAGCCCTACACGCGCATGTAAAGTTGCCTCGCACAGCTTGCACACACATCCGCACCCATACAACCGAGTGTGCCAAAAATAAAGTAACAACAACAAAGGCAACACACAGAAGTGGCGTCGGCTGCGACTGCGACGCAACTAACGCCATATAAAACAGGCGGCAGCAACAAAAACCATGGCAAAAACGAGAAAAAAAGAAACGGTAGATGAGGGCCAAGTGAAGACTTAAATACCCTTGCATATGCATTCAAATTAAATAAAACGTCATCCAAAATAACAAAATTATAAATGCTTCCTTAAAGTATTTATTTAGAGCTTTTTTTTAAGACTGGAATACAATTGAATGAATATTTTATCTGCAAATTATAATACGTCATATTTAATTAACTCTTTTAACATCTCTAATAAGCTCAATTGTTTTAGATGCACAATTCTGATTTAGATCATTAGACTGGAAATTACAAAAAGAAACTAACGACCTTTGGCTATACATTTACCAAACTTGCGATCGGAATTAAAATGCCCTCGTCAAGGGTATCAGAAACACATTTTTTGTGCTTATGGGTCGTAAAGTTGACCTTCAAACAGCAACATTTGCCGAAAAAATACGAGCAACCAAAAAAACACACACACACCCATGCAAACATGCGAAAAAACACGACGAACGACAATCCGAGGCACACAACCACACACGTTCGGCACACCAGCCAAAAATTGGCCAAAAAATTGCAAGCTTTTTTATTGTTGTTTTGTTTTTTGGGCTGCGCCCCTACGAGCACACACACACATAGAAGCCTTTTGGGCAGAGGGGGTGGCGCGGAGATGTGGCAGTAACGATGATGACGCTATGTGCATACCATGATACCGCTTTGTTGCTGTTTTTGTTGTCTCATAAAATCTAATTTGGCGAGCGCATTTTTACAGACAGCGAAGGAGAGAGAAGGAGCCAACCGCCAGAGAGCAAAAGAGATAGAGATAGATAGACAGTGAGCGGGCGATCGCTGCCGGCGTCGCAGCTGCTGCGCAGTCGTATCTTAAAGTTTTTCGATGCTGTTTTACATTTTTTGTACTTTTTGCAATTTTTGAAGTCTTTCTAAATTATTTCCTATTTACTAAAATTATGTTATTAATGGTATGTAAATGAGTTCTTAAGTTTCTTTTTTGAATTCTCTTTTTTATTTTATAAATAGATCTACTAACTTTAGGTTTTATTTTGATCTTCTTTTGACAGAATTTTAATACCACATTAAGCTCAAATTCAAAACAAATTTCGAATATCTTTTGATGATCTGCAATTTTAGTGATTTTTTCAATTTGTTCAGTATTTTTTATGATGCCGTAACCGTAAAAAGTTTATGTACACTTGGAATGTATTATCAAAGGGATCTATTTTTATGTAGTCACAAAGAAAATGTATTAAAATGAATAAATTATTAAACATAATTAAAGTATTATTAATTATGAACGGTACATAAAATAATTAAACATTTGAGGGTTTTCAATTTGTTAAAAATTATGTCTTGTTAATTGTTATTAATTTGTTTGCTATTTTTTTTTTGCAAACATTTTTTGAACTCGCAAACATTTTGCGCTTTTATGCTTTTCACGCTCTCTCACTCTCTTTCTCTTTCTGCGAAAATGAGAGAGAGAGCACATTGCAAGCGAGAGAAATGGCGCTCTTGTGTGCAAAAGTTTGCACGTGTGTGTGTGTGTGTTTGCGAGCGGCGATCGGTATCAAGGTTTTTGGCAATTTGGTTCGCGTCCGCCGCTTCAGTCGGTTGGTAGGTCGCGTCGTCGTCGCTTCTCTGCCGCTGCCTCGGTCTCTGCCTCTGCTGTCGTCGCTGCCTCAGCCGGCTGCGCCTTTTTCTAGTTGCGTTGCTTTTTCTGCGTTTTTTTGCTTCTTCTTTTCGTATTTTTATATTCGCGCTCGCTTCTTCTGTTTTTGCGAATTGCCGTGCGGAGATCAGCGAGCTCGCGTGCGCTCGAAATACAAAAAAAAAATTCACAAATCGCTCTGCCTGCGCCCACAGCGCCGTCGACGCCAGCGGCGACGCACGTTTCGCGCGGCACTCTTAACCTATTTTCTCGGCAAGCGAACATTAGTTACAATTTTGTTGTGATGTTGCGCGGCAGATACGCGGTGGATTCGGACGGGTTGCGTTTGCGCGGATTCTAAACTCACACATACTCTTACACACACTCACGCCCACACCCACACACAGAAACACACGCATGGATCGGGCCAGTAAATAATTGCAACAAAAGTGCGGCGAAATTGCAGTCGGAAAAGCTGCAAGAAAATTCAAAAAATATATTTTCTACAAGAAAAATTTTGGCAAATTCATAAAATTTGAAAAGAAAAAGTTTGCCAAATAGGAAACATAATATATTTAATAATAATTAATTTCATTATAAAAATAGTGCTAAATTCAGTGCCTTAAAAAGCCATAAAATAAATAAATATTATAACGCGGCAGATCACCAAAGATCAGTGCTGAGAAAAATGTGGTGCCTTGATAGGATTTTAAAGTTTTATGCTTAAAACTGCTGGGCAGCGAGAAATTCAAAATTAAATACAAATAAATATTCAAAACTGAACCCAACTGTACTTCTCGCTAAGCGATCGCCGCGACTAAAAAAGAACAAAAAAAACTACGCATCAAATTGGATTACACAAACTTTTGGCTGCTGCAATCACTCTGGGAAAGGTTAGTACCTAACATCCAATATCACGTATACGACCTGTCTCAATGCCTCGAAAGTGAAAGGGTGTAGAATTTGTGTGTGTGGAGAAACGAATTGAGAACCAAGAACGGAAAGCGAAAGTGCCCAAGTGTTGCGCATTAAGTAATACGAATACCCATACACAGTGTGCCATAATCGCATACTGCACATACTATATAGTGCGGGACAAGTGTACAAGATAAGGTTTATTTTTCCTGCGAATTTCCAGCCAGGCATTCCTTAGCCCCCAGTTGGCCATTACTACACACTTTAGGGGGGAGGCAAAGGGACAGATAGGGGAGGGTATCTCGCAGATAAACGTTCTTTGAAAGTGAAAATCCGATTAGCTAAGCATCAACACAGCTCAAACATCCGGAGAGTGTGTTATATAATCCCATGAAATGTGTCGAATGTCAGGCTACAGCGCAGAAATATTCGTCTTCTTCTGGTATTTTTTATCGTAGCCGGAAGAAAAATGATATCTTTTTGACTTAACTGATCTTTAAGGTATTCTGTAAAGATTTTTACACTGTTTTGGAAAAGAATTCTTTGCAAAGATTGCAGAACTGATTCTTTTTCAGCTGATGGCACTTTTAATACTTATTAAATATATTAATTGCGGGGTAATTTATCTTAAACACATGCTATAGCGATTTTGAAGACATCGTAAGAAAGAATTTTATACAGAAAAGTTGTAAGATTTTTTTGCTACTTTTTACAGACCTTAAGACTTCAAGGAATATAATTTTAAATAAATTTTCAAGTAATTAAAATTGTAAAAAAAACATCTAGAAACCAATGTTCCTTGTCCATTTCCCCTTTTTTTCTTCCTATATAAAAACCCCCCTTTTCTGAGATTTATATCTGAGTGCCAGGGACCTTCAACTGTCCTACACCGTCCGAAACAAGAGTTTTTGCTGATTTTTGACATTTCTTATCTGTGAAAAAAGCACACGGGACATGACAAATAGAAAAAATAAAACCTGGGATCACTTACATCACAGTTCGATATGGCGATTGAGTGGATTTCCATTATGTATGCAAAAAACCCTACAGTACAATGGAAATCCGAGCGACTATCTATTATCTCTCAGTACGTGAGTATGGGTATATCTGTGTGGAGGGTGTAAACCGAAGGTATTCACCACCCATCCACCCACCCACTCCCCTGCACCCTTTCGAATTTAGCATATCACAAGTCATGCGTAAAAGTTATCTCTAAAAATATACACGAAAAGTTCTCGCATACAACGACCACTCACGCGGACCCGTACGAAAAACCTAAAACATGCGAAAATTATCTATAAATTTAAATTTTTACAATCTGTGCGCGATTATAGAAACAACAACAAAGAGTGCTACCAAAAAAAAGTAAAGAATAATAAAGAAAAAGCTTTGAGCTGACGTCAAACGCGCAGCGACAGCTCCGCTGGCAGCGCCAATTTATTTTACACAATTAAGGGTGTGCACGAAAAGCAGGCAGAGAGATCGAGAGAGATATGTATGTGCACATACATACATAATATATATATATTGTATATTCTATATTCTATATGGAAGACATGGGCGATCGCTCATGCCCGCACTCACACAACACGCACGGACACACACACACACTCATTACTATGTGCCAATTTAGATTAAAGGCAAACGAGCGGAACCACGCCCCTTTCACAGCCCACCCAGCTAGCAAATAATACTTGTAGAATACAATCGAATACAAAAAAAAAAACACAAGAAAGGTTATCAAAAGGGTGGCGGGTTTGGGTTACACAGGGCCCTACTCCCGAATTCAAATTCCATGGAAAACCCATCAGTCTGGGACTTGAAATTCACTTAATTCATGAAAAGTAGGATTTTTTATTTGTTTATTAAAATTTGTAATGATTAAAATTAGTTGACATTTTTTAATAAATAAATACATCATTTATTAATTCTTAGTATTTCTTTGATTTTATTTTAAGATTATTGTTTTATAGTAGATCAGACTCAAAAAAAATCTTAGAAAATGATAATTACATATAATTTATTATTGTTTTAATAAGAAATATGTAATATATGTACATACACCCTTCAAGATCCTCTGGATTGACTCATCCGTAAAGCATAAACCTTTTCAGGAAACTAAAAAAAAGGAAGAAAGGATCTTAAAATGAAGAGGGTTTTGTATCTAAATAATTTTTTTATTATGTAGTTGCCAAATTATAAAGTCATTAAAATTGTATGCGATATAAAGGGTTCTTTTAAAAATACCAATTAATTTCTATTTATCAATTGCAATCTTCTTCAATAATTCGAACAATTATATTAAGTAGAAATATTCTTTTCTAATAATTATTATTCTAATTCTAATTTTATAAGCTTGTTATTCAACTTTTACAATAACGCAAAAATAACATTTCCATAAAACTTTTTAAGACTGTTAAATTACATAAATACATTTTTTAAATGACAGAAAATTTAGAAATAGTAAAGAACCAAAATTAACAAAACTTAAGAACAACTGATGGTTGGCTTTAAAATAATAATAGACGAGAACGCTCCAACGCACAGAGCCGCTGCATTGTTACCCTTTTGCGTT
Organism: Drosophila truncata; assembly: GCA_008042515.1. Classification (NCBI taxonomy): domain Eukaryota; kingdom Metazoa; phylum Arthropoda; class Insecta; order Diptera; family Drosophilidae; genus Drosophila; species Drosophila truncata. The sequence goes on along the minus strand of VNJQ01003295.1, from coordinate 238,125 downwards.
GTGTTATTTATTTATTTATGTATTTATGCAATATATTTATTAAACTTTTTTTTATTGTGATTTGTATTTATACCAATTCAATGTGTGTGTGGCATTTTCTCTGTGCGAGTTGTATTCGCACCAACTGTGTAAACATGGTGCGCAAACTGTGCTGTTATTGTATAAGACGGTATAAGAATCCCGTTGGGGGGAGGGATGTTCCACCTTATTAGTTTGGTGCTATATCTATATGTGTGCGGCACACATATCGGCCGAAACCCAGGGCCAATCTTGCCCCTCATTCCCTCATTTTAGACCCAAAAGATCTCTTGCTCCCTCAGAATTTGTTCTTTTTTTTAATTTTTTTTGCTCCCTTGGTTTATTTTTGCGCGAACTTATAAATACTTTGCAGAAAGCGAGGAGAAGCGGAGGATAAAAGCTTTATAGTAAGGTATATATGGATGTGTGTATGGGCCCACCTCAGGAATCGGAAGACATGCCAAATGCGAATACCTCCCAAGTTATTTGCAAACAAAAACATAAATTATTTTGTTTGCCTGAATGGATGCATATTTATAATTTGCGTTGCGAGATCTCTTGGCCTATTTATAACCACCAGTTAAGGGGTGTGTTTTGTTGGTCAAGTTTAATATTAGATCTCTCCAGGGAGGAGTGACTTTTTCCTATTTTTTGGGGGAGAAGTAACCCTTTAACTAAAAATTTTAAAACTTAACTTTTATCATTAAAAAAAACTTTGCAAAATTACAAACATGTTTTTAACCAATTTAATCGGTTTTTTAAGATTCTAGGGGAATAGTATATATCTCTGGGGGGCTATCAACATGAGGCATTTTATGTTTGCCTTGGAGTTATAGTTGTAATAATAAATGTTTCTGCATTTTATTTTCTCGAATAGAAAAAGACATCTAAAAATTTGTATTTGTAAGATCTTTTAGTTTAATTTAATTTAATTTCAGACTATCTACTTAAAATTGATCATGTTATTTTAGTAATTTGACAGATTTCTAAATAATTTATTTACGGCACTCCTAAAAAGGATTTCATTTAAATATAATACTTGAATATTAAAATTTAATAGACGGGAAATTATTGTAATTTCCTAGCTCTTAGGTAAATATTTAAATGAAAATAATCATGCCCGAATTTCTAAATTTCATTAGATTAAAATATTATTTGATTTATTTAATCTATAAATCTTACTGCTGAAATTCCCTCTATTCCTGCACCTCCACCTGGGAATTTCGCAGTCTCAAGGCAGAGGCACATGTTTTTCAATTTGGTTTTTTTTTTTTTGTTCATTTTGTATAAGTATATTTTTTTTTGCATGAATTAGGGCCACATGTCGGCGATCGACGTTACCAGAGGACTGAGGACTGGGAATTGAGGACTGAGGGCTGAGGATCGAGGGAGGCTGCGACTGAGGCTGCCCACGCAGAAGCGCGCGCGATTTGTCAGCCGGCGAAAACTCTTCGTTTATTTTGCCGCCGCACAGCTCTGCCTTAGTGTTTATTGTCGGTTCTTGCTCATGTGCCGCTGTGCCTGAGGTTTTTGCTTTTGGCAGGGTTTAAGTGGGCCCACATATACGCGTATATGTATCTCTATATAGAGGTATAGGTACGGCGATATATACGCCTTCGCGCGTCTGTTTGTTTTGTCATGTTGTTTGCGTGTACTTAGTGCTATCCAAGTTGTTGTCGCTGCTCTCTCGTAGACAATTTCTAAGTGTGTTCCGTTGAATTTGGGTCAGTCAGCGAAAAAGTTGCCCCTCGGGCCTGCCACCACCACCACCACCAACTCAGACACAGAATCAGCCACAGCCACCAAGAGTGTCATTGTAATTGCAAATATCCGAGGCAGGGACAAAAAGATACAGATACAGAATCTGGCGAGCATTTTGCCGGGCATTTTCGGCTGCCCACGCCGCTGGCTGAAAACTGTCAGAATTTGTGCATCATCCTTACTTTTCTTATTTGTATCTTTTGCATAAATATACATACATACCATACGTGCATAGTATCAAGGGGAAATTAGCGCATTTAATTGCCCAGAGAGTGTCTGACCACAGACACTTGACGTAATTGGCCGGCCAAGTCGTATTTGTTTAGTTTTCTTTTGGTTTTTGGTTGTTTTTTTTTTCTTCTACCATTTATGCTGTGCTGCCAAATGTTTTGCTGGCTAAAATTGTAATGAATTTGGCTTTTGATTATTTCGATAAATGCAATTTGCATGCATTCATTCTGTTCGTTTGGTAACTTGTGCTAATTGAGTTGCGTTTGTGCGCCACGTGACGTATGCGCAATATATTAGGCATACGCCTCGTTTAATTCAGGCAGCACGATCGACGACGAAAGCTCTCCACTTAGCAGCCAATAAAATGATGGAGAGTTTTATTATTATTATTTTTATGACCTTTAAGGAATGCCCTTTTATTTCTGGGGAGAAATTGCGAAAAGGCTTTAAATTTATATTAAACAAATTAGCAGAGATCTGATTTAGGTATGCGGGTTGGGTTTACATAGGGGTTTTACTCTTAACTTTTATATTGTTTTTTCTATATTAATCATCAATTAAAAATTACATAAAAAAAGGCGTTTAGTAATAAGAAAAACCCTATATGTACATATGTATATATTGAAAGTTTACCGAAGATTCTTGTAAAAATCACTCAAATCGAACTGCTGGCTCGTTCTGCCCACGGGCTGATTTCGACAATTTCGACGACAGAGCTCCTCGAGTTTTGGACAGATTCGGAGCCCAAACCGGGCACTTGAAACCCAAGGCAAGATCGAGTGTTTGCTGCTGGCCAGACTCCAGTTACCAGGGTTCCAGATTCCAGGCAACCGATTATAGCCGTGGGCACCCACAGCCGGCATAACTGTAATCGTTACAAGCGTTGGCTGTCGGTGAATCAGTATTGGAAAGCACCGGGCGGCACTGTAAAATATTTTCCCAAAAATATGGCAAATTTATAATATTTTAACAAAATTTTAATTAATTTATGTGTATTTCTGTGTCATTCCTAATTTGTATCCAACTTAATTATGATTTAAAATGTTTCAATACATTTTAAAAGTATTTATAAAGTATATTTAATTCTATCGTTTTAACATTTTTAAAAAGTTTTTCCCATTTATTTTATATTAATTTTACCTTTTAAATAGTGGTTTTAATTTAAAGAGTTATGTGTATTTGTTTAACAAATTAAAAAAAAAGGAATATTTAGACAAAAAATTAATCAGAGAAAAATTGCTTGTTTATCATACAATCAATGTTAACATAAAAAAATTTAAAAATATATAAAAGAAAAAGCAAAATATTCAAAACATTAAATTCAATAATTTTTCTAACTGTCCATTGGCTTCGAACTGCGTACAGTTGGCGATGACATCATCATGACCTGCTAACGAGTGGCAAGTCCAATTCACCTCCGATCATAACTCAGCCTATGTTATGGAGGCCTCTCCTCGCTGTCCAGTGCCTCTCCCCCTTATACCCCTTACCCGATTTTCCAGTAATATACATATGTGATAGTCGGCTAATTTCATTTGTCGCCTTTTACACTATTTCGCACTTCTTTGCCGCCCACACGCGGCTCGACACAGTTTCGCACTAATGTCTGCGCACATCCCGGCCCGGTCCGGCGTAAACTGCAGAAACCGTTTTGCGTGTGGGCGTTCTATTCCTGGCACCGCTAGTAGCACGCACTCACTGCAAGGCAATTAACACATTTGTATCTGACAAATGTAAAATGTATCTTTTTGGTGCACCGCTGAATGGACTCCGCCGCTGCTTAATAATGCATTTCTCTAAAAATATGCATATATCCCCCTCAATGAGCGACAAGTTAAATTATTATATCTGCCGGCTGGTTGCCGGTCGCCATGTAAACGCCTTGGAGAAGCTGTCAACATTTTTTTCGTTTTATTTTATTTTCCATGCAATTTTTAACTATGAATGCTTGCAACAATGAAGTGGTAAACAAATTAATTAGGATAAGGAAAATTGTGTTAATTAAATATTTTATGAATTTGAATGAATTGCGAGCGTTGAGTTTTTTAAATAAATGAAAAAAGTCGAATGATCATTTATGAAATATCAAGAAAACTTTAAAAAGTAGTTTAGTATATTAAAATTATGAAATATATTGCGTTTGATTAATTTAAAACAATATTATATCAGTTTTAGGTTTGCTTTATAATCTAAGCTTAGTTAGAATAATGTTTAAATATTGCATTCATGCGGTAAAAATTTTGTATATGTTTAACTTTAAAATTCTTTGTTCTAAATTATTTCTACCAAATTTGGTTTACATAATAAATCAACTTAAACTTAAAAATATAAACTAAACATTTTATACCTTTTGTATTTAAAACCTATGGCTTAGGTAACTTAATCCCTTTTTATATAACCCAAAAACTCTCACTTTTTAGTATTATCGATCACTTTAATGGGCCTAAAAGGCCGATCCCCACCCTCCACGAGTTAATTAAGCAGGTAAACATTTGATTTAGTTCACCGGGCACGTGCATAAATCAGTTTGGCGAACGAACCCATTACCATTACCTTAATATATCCCCGAACTCCCACAACATCGCCCACAAACTTCGAAGTAGCTATCCGGCTTCGTGACCCAGTTAGGCGCAGCTATTAGCCATTTTGCCATTTTCCCCAGTATCCAGTGAGCTGTATTCCAGTATTCAGTACCCAGTAACCTCCTACAGCTGACCTTGCTCAACATTTTGCTGCTTTTTATTTGTATTTTAGCCAAGCCAAGCCAAGCCTCGAGCCAAAAGGCTAAACGGAGTTTTTGGCCTCAACTTACAGGCCGCGCTCAATCAATCATGATCTGGCGTTGCGGCTGCATCAGTATCTGTATCTATGGCTTTGGCCGCTAATGTATCTGTATCTGTATCTGTAACCGGCGACCTTCATCTTTTACAAGCTGGCCAAACCTTTGGCAAATGCTTTTGGCCGGGCTGAATCATTTGAGCCACGATATTGTTGTTGTTGCTTTGACTGCTCAAAGTTTACTTTGCGGCATTTTGCACATTTGACCATTGAGTCAAGGTGAACTGCGATCGCGCTAATCTTGATCTCGTTTGCCTTCTGCAAGTGTGTTTCTCTATCTGTAGTTGTAGATGTATCTGTATCTCTATTTGTATCTGTATCTGTAAGCATTAGCAAATTTAAAATATTCATCTTGGTTATCTGCGAAAAGTCATCTCTTTGGCTGTGATTTTCATTGATTTATAACTAAGCGAATTTTATTGAAGGGCAGTTGATTTAGATACCAGAAAATTCTTAAACTCATTAAAATAAATAAATATTTATTTAGCTAGCTTACAAATTTTAAATACAATATTTATTTAAAAATCAAATCATTCAGCAAAAACCTTGGTGTTAACCTTGTCTAAACTCTTTTCTTTTTGTAATATTTTTTTCTATGACTTATTAGGCGCCAAAAGGGCGCTGATTTCCAAAAGTTTTCAGGTCTATTTTTTACATGCTGACGGTTACGGATACACAGAGACAGATCCGAGATACAGGTATGAGCGATGCCGTGTAATGACCATGTGGGCGCTCATTATTTCTAGCCAGGTTTTTTTCGCGTTCGTTGAACTCGCAACGGTAAATTTACAACGCGAAATCAACAACAAAAACCTACGCCAACATGTAAAGTTCTAAAGCAAAAGATAAACAGCAAAGCGAAAATTGAAAACTAGCAGCAATAACAACAAAAAAACGAGAAGATCAACAAACGTCAAACGTCAGCGTCAGGCAGGCAGGCAACAACAAATATCAACAAACTACTTTGTATTTATAATTATTATCGCTCGAGCTCAAGTGTGTGTATGTGAGTATCTGCGTGTACTCGCGTATCTCTCAGATACACACACCCTAGCGTTCGGCTTTGCGCAAACTATTTAGAACGTGTAAATTGAGCGCTGGCAGCGGCAGCGAAACAACTATTTCGCTTACAACTGAGCACTGTGAGCCGACTGCGCTGCCAACGTCGCCGTCTCGCACGATAAGGCGCCACTAACTGAAAGTTGAAGGCCATTACTGATACGCCCCGTGCGCCTCATAAGTATTATTCTTTCTCTCTCTCTCATACCCTCGCAATGGGTATGATAATAACGATCAGATGCTTGGCAAAGCGGAGTTAGTGCTCTGCAAGATATGGATGTACTTTATGAAGGAATGTGCTATATTCTATGCCTTTACAATACGTCTATATCTATAAAGATTTATTTTTAAATTCAAACAAATTTTTATAAAACAAGCTAATTTTGGAAAGGCAAAGTTTATGTACTATTTCTGTTATAACAAGAATACTCGACAACTGTTATTAGGATTGCAAATTTCTATACCTCGAAGTACATTAATAAATTGTGTTCGAAAACAACAAAGACATCACTTTGTGACTAAAATCATAATAATTTATGCAAGGGCATACAGTTATGTTTTAATAGATTTTTTTTGTGGTTGAATATTTATTTTGAAAGACAATTTTATTAAATTTGTATTTTTATTTTTATTAACTTGTAAATTTATTATTGTATTTCTTACTGTAGTGTACTAACGTTGGCTTTGACGTTGACTTTAGTTAATTATATTATTAATTACTTTTAAAAACAAATCACTGAATTGAAACCGACTCCTCATTTTAAAGGAAATTATTAAGTAAATTAAATTCTAGAATTCTTTGTAAATTAGAAAATAGATAAATGTTTTTTGTCCGCTAGGATAAGAACATAATCGAAGTTCAAGCTCCAAACATTTTAAAAAATTTAGTTAAGAAATAAGGTTAAGAATAAATATCACAAAGCTTTTCATATATTAACATCACAATATTGTTTTTTGAAGATGTATGTACATATATCCTCGGTTTTTGGAATTAGTAGGGTATCTCACTTCATTTTTTTTTATTTCTTACTTCATTTCTTTGGTTTGCTTGTTGTGTGACTGGCAGTTAGCGTTGATTATCTAAGTATGTTGACGCGTGACAAAATGCTTCTTTTTTTTACTTTATTTATTTTTTTTTATTCTTCTGCCGCTTATCTGTATCTTGACTGTGTGTTTCTGCATCTTGATATCGATTCGCGAAGCGTTACAGCTACACGTCGCAGCTGATGGGCTGGGTGAGCGGCGTTTAACATATTGCGCAATTTGCTGATCGCTCAAACAATCGCCACCATCCACCACGCGAGCCCCGCTGATAAGCTTCTAACATAGTATTTTTAAACAATTTACGTAAGCGAGACGCCGCTTTTGCTGGGTTGTTTGAAAGTAAGAGTTCTCATTAATTAAACAGAGGCGGCAACAACTTTGTTTGCATTCGCAGCAAATTTGCATTGAAAGCGCAAGTGTAAATAAAAAGTGCAATCGCATGCAACGACGTCGACACGACGCTGACGTTGACAGCGACGCCGAAGCCAGCAGCTCTGCTGGCGTCAACGAAAACGAAATTGAATGAAAAAAATGTCTTAAATTGCTTGGCTTTTAGTTTTTTTTTTACACTGGCGCCGGCGCTGGCAACGTTGCGTTCTACATTTTTAAATTTTTTTTTGTTTAACTTCCCGGAGTTATTAAAGAACGAAAAAATTAAACCAAAGTGACACAATTAAATGGGAGGCAGTCGCTCTTAAGAGATTTCTGCATTTGCAGAATGATTTATTGCATTCTGAGTTTTTTCTGTGACTACTAAAAAACCAGTTGGGAGATAATCTCCAAAATAAATTTATTATACCCTTGCAGGGTATTATAGTTTCAGTCAGAAGTTTGCAACGCAGTGAAGGAGACATCTCCGACCCTATAAAGTATATATATTCTTGATCAGCATCAACAGCCGAGTCGATCTAGCCATGTCCGTCTGTCAGTCTGTCCGTCTGTCCGTCTGTCCGTCTGTCTGTCCGTTTCTACGCAAACTAGTCCCTCAGTTTTAAAGCTATCTGAATGAAACTTTGCAGTTAGTCTTCTATATACTCTCACTCGTAAATATGTCGGAACGGGCCGGATCGGACAACTATATCATATAGCTGCCATAGGAACGATCGGTAAAACTTTCGAAAAAAAATTATAACTTTGTCAGTTTTCAACAAAACTCCACCAAATTTGATATTTGGCCATTAATTATTAATTTAAAATTTCGATTTTAATTTCATTTTAACATATTTTCATCAAATTTGAGATTTGGCCACTTAATATTCTTTCAGAATTTTAGTTTTAATTTCATGAAAATCGGCCGACTATATCCTATAGCTGCCATAGGAACAATCAGGAAAATAATAGAAAATATCCTAACTTCGCTGTTTCTCAACATATTTTCATCAAATTTGAGATTTGGCCACTTAATATTGTTTAAGAATCTTAGTTTTAATTTCATGAAAATTAGACAACTATATCCTATAGCTGCCATAGGAACAATCAGGGTAATAATAAAAAATTCAGAGTTTCGCTATTTCTCAAAATATTTTAATCAAATTTGGGAATTGACCACTTATTATTATTTCAGAATTTCGACTTTAATTTTATAGTTCAATTGCAATCTGCAAGGGTATATAAACTTCGGCGAACCGAAGTTAGCTTCCTTTCTTGTTTGTCATTTAAATAATAATAATAAAAACAATATAAAGCAATTTCTTTAGGCTTTGTTGTTATTTTATTATTTTTGGTTTAAAGGGTACAAGTTGAGTTTATTATTAACTTTATGGCTTAATTAATACATAAGCTTATTCATGACGTAAACAAAATATTGACGTAGGTCAGTGAAATGGTTACTAAAAACAGACATTAGCTTTTTCGACCGACCTTTACCTTTTACCTTTAGACTAAAAATTACCATTCTAAAATAATTTGATAAAATGTTGAGTACTGTACTCAATTTATATATTCTTAGTCATTATTCAAAATGCTTCATACTTCAAATACCTTTAAAAATAAAATGACGCTTGTCAACACTTTCTAAAAAACCTTGATCCAAGCTAAGACCTGTATCGTTGTCATATTTTATTTTCTGTCTGTGAATCATTGTTTTACTACATATGTTCATTGATTGACAATTAAAATAGATAACTTTTGGGTTTCCCTTTTCTTATTTTCGGCACAAAAATTTATTGTCTTTGTAAACTTCACTCATAAATTATTTTCTTATCAAAAAAGCATAGGAAATCTATAAATTCAAAGCAATATAAATGAAAATGAAGCTAGATTTGAATTTTAAAGAAAAATAAATAAAATTGTTAATATTTAATTTATAAATTAGAATAAAATTTGATATATTTTTCTTTATACAAGAAATCACGTGTTTTGCGAATACAAATTCGAATTTCGAATGCACAACTCAATTTGCCTTGCGAAATATCTGATTTATACGGAATACATATATCGAATAACTCAGATCTACATGCATATAATCTTACTACCAAATTAAAGAAAAGAAAATAATAGAAAAAGATACATCTACGGAAAGATAGATAGAATAGGAATGCGAAAAGATTTGCTCAAATGAAAATGAAAGTTTACTTTTGTTGTAGCTTTTTCCTCAATTCTTTTTTCGAACAAAGACTGGGAGAATAAGAATGAAAGAGAGAGAGAGAGAGAGAGAGAGGGGGACGATCGCCAATAAAAAACGCTTACGACAGCGGCCCCCACACGCACACACGCTGTAATTGTTATTATTGCTATTAGCACAAAGATACATACATACATATACACACTATAAGCGATCTAATCTCTCTTGCACGCGCGCCCCCACTCTCTCTCTCTCTCACTCGCCGTTGGGTGCCTCTTTCTCACGGTCAGCATTCGCTTGCGAAAAAGTTCTTTGACGCTTTGTTTATTTATTTTGTTAAGCGCTAAGCGTCGCCGGCAAAAGCTTAGTGCTCCAGTGTTTTTCTCTCTCTCTCTCTCTCTCTCTGTCTGATTCTTTACAGGGTATTTATTAAGCTTTTAGGTGTGATGATTTTGTGGTTAATTTGATTATTACTTGGAATTTATCAAGTTTCGATGCTTATCAGCGGGATTTTTAGTTTGCATATCTAAAATACTTTAGATTTAGGCTCAAAATGTTCACAATAATATTATAATTGTAACAACTGTAGTTAAACATTTACATTTTTACTTATACTTTCAAGAAGAAGAAGAAAAGTATGCTATATATTACTACAATTTTATAATAGTAACCTTTTTTTCCCCATTTAAAAATAATAATAATTATATTTGTATAATATTATAAATGATTTAAAATGTTTATTTTAAATGTATCAAAAATAAAAAAATTACAACAAATTTTTTAAATTTATAATTTAATTCTGGCAGCAAATGAGATTTAAATCGAAGAAACATGTTATTATTACGTATACGTAATATTTCTAACCTTAAAAGGGTTGCGTATACGCAGTGTTAACAAATTATATATTTAATAGTTTAAAGGTTCTCCTAAAGTGTTTGTTTTCGAAACAGAAGAAAAACTGTCTTAAATATTTAAAAAATATTTACAAATTTGCATATTTTAAACCAGTTTTATAATTTTATTCTTTTATACAAGAACTTTCCATTTGAAAAATACTTTAAAATAAATTTTTAACATCTAATGGGAACGCCGACCCCCCGTCGTTTTACAACCATTTACCGGGTGTTTAATAGTCGTTGTACATCTAGTACTAATAGTCCATTTCAATTTAATTGAATACAAAGGCAGCGACGTTGCAAAAAAAAAAAAAGAAAAGCAAAAGTGCTTCTTATCAACTTCCACCGCCCCACTCATCCCGCATAATAGAACTTTGACCAAAGGCCGTTAAGATTAGGCTGGATTCCAGGCAATTGTAATAAAGAAATATCACCATCAATTCTATTCTTAACACGACACACTGTAAGTGGGTTTGAGGGCTCCATAAATCGTGGCATAGATAAGCCCCGGAATACCATACATTATGCTCCCATCTTTTTCTGGCCGCCAACTTGCAATTTGCATGGATTGCTCGTCTATTTGGCCGAGTAATTAACAGTTAGCCAGCAGCCAAAACATGGCGGCAACAAATGGCAATTAACACTCCCCACACACACACTACACTAATACAGTTGCAACTGTGGTGTTTTCGGCCACAAAAACAACAACAACCATACGCACACACATCGTGTGTGCTTTTGTTATCGGCCAACGGAAATGCAATAAATAATTGAGAACAGCCTCGGGGCGCTCAGCTTCGGCAATTGTAATGAGCAATTGTGTTCAATGACAAATTATCATTGGTATTTCTTGTACAAAACGGTTTACACACGCCCACAACTGTGGTGGGCCGGGGGCGATAACGATAACGATAATGGGAGTGAACTAAAATCGTATTGCTTCCGCTTCCGTTTCCTGAAGCATTCGAAAAAGGGAAATAACTAAATTGAGATTCTTTTTGCTTTGAAGTTTTGTTTTATTTCTGTTTTATTTTTTTAATAAATAAAAATTAGCAAGAAATCTTTTTTAATTAAATAAATATTTACCAAAGGCTAGTTTAAAAATTAAATTTTACTCACTTAGTTTCTGTCTAATGGGATTCCTGTGACTTAATAGAAACTTTTTTGAGTATTAAGCATTTTCAACAGTTTCCGAAAATGTTAAAATATTTTTTTACTTTAATTTTCAAGTATTATTTCACAGACTAATTAATTTTACCCCTATTTTCAGGTACAACACTGACCAAGGAGCGATGGACCAGCAATTCTGCTTGCGCTGGAACAATCATCCCACAAATCTGACCGGCGTCCTCACCTCTCTGCTCCAGCGGGAGGCGCTCTGCGATGTCACGCTCGCCTGCGAAGGCGAGACAGTCAAGGTGCGTACTCATCTCTAAATTTATTTACAGATTTATATCACTATGATAATATTCTGCTTGCAGGCTCACCAAACCATACTGTCAGCCTGCAGTCCGTATTTCGAGACGATTTTCCTACAGAACCAGCACCCACATCCCATCATCTACTTGAAAGATGTCAGATACTCAGAGATGCGTTCTCTGCTCGACTTCATGTACAAGGGCGAAGTCAACGTGGGCCAGAGCTCGCTGCCCATGTTCCTCAAGACAGCCGAGAGTCTGCAGGTGTGTGTTTGCAATTAATAATGAGAATACAAAATAGGAAAATATTAATGCTGCAGAAATCATTAAGACTTTTTACAACCTCGAAAAAAGCTCCTGAAAACTATTGTACTAAATTTTACATTGTATAGCAATTAAAATCCCATTTCTCCTCCTTTATCTCTCCAGGTGCGTGGCCTCACAGATAACAACAATCTGAACTATCGTTCCGACTGCGACAAGCTGCGCGACTCGGCGGCCAGCTCACCCACCGGCCGCGGTCCGAGCAATTACAGCGCTGGTCTTGGCGGCGGCGGTGGCAGCGGCAGTGTGTCCGATGCAATGCGCGATTCCCGCGACTCCCTGCGCTCCCGCTGCGAACGGGATCTGCGGGATGAGCTGACACAGCGCAGCAGCAGCAGCCTAAGCGAACGCAGCTCAGCGGCAGCAGCAGCCGCGGCGGCGGCAGCTGCAGCGGTGGCAGCTGCCGGCGGTAATGCCATGAATGCAGCGGCCGTGGCCCTTGGCCTGGCCACGCCCACCGGCGGCGAACGATCTCCGAGCGTTGGCAGTGCCAGTGCTAGTGCTGCGGCTGCAGCAGCGGCGGTTGCAGCGGCTGTGGCGGCCGCTGCCAATCGAAGCGCCAGCGCCGACGGGTGCAGTGATCGCGGCAGCGAGCGTGGAACTCTTGATCGTTCCGATAGTCGCGATGATTTGTTGCAGTTGGATTATAGCAACAAGGATAATAATAATAGCAACAGCAGTAGTACCGGCAACAACAGCAGCAACAACAACAATAACAACAATAATAATAATAACAACAACAGCAGCAACAACAACAACAGCAATCGGGAGCGAAACAACAGCAGAGAGCGGGAAAGGGAGCGTGAGCGAGAGCGAGAACGTGAAAGGGATAGGGACAGGGAGCGGGAGATGTCCACCACGCCCGTGGAGCAGCTGAGTAGTAGTAAGCGCAGACGTAAGAACTCATCATCCAACTGTGATAACTCGCTGTCCTCGAGCCACCAGGACAGGCACTACCCGCAGGACTCTCAGGTGAGCAAAGTGTTTCTTATCTTTATAGTTTTTTTAAAATAAATTTTGTAAGTATTAACAGAAAAATAATAATGAAATAAACTTATAATTAAATTCTTACTCATAAAATATTTCGAAGTGTATTATTACGTATACGTAATAATCCTATTACGACAAATTACGTATACGCAGAGTTGAACATGCCTTTTGAAATATTTATTATATATAGTTTTTTCAATTTTTAAATATTTATTCAAAAATATATAGTGTTGCAAAATGATTTAAAATGAGTATTTTAAATAATAACAACAAAAAGTTAATTAAACTTGTCAATTTATAAATAAGTTCTTGCTCAAAATTATATATATTTCGAAGAAATGTGTTACTATTATTACGTATACATAATACTCCTAGACCTAAAAATTACGTATACGCAGCGTTGCTAAAATCATCTAAAACATTTTTAAATAAATTTCCAACAAAACATAAATAAAAGTATGCAATTTACCAATTCTATTTTTATGTTATATATAATAATTTCCCTATAGTCCAACATTTAGTTTGAATTGAAAAAATATCACAAAATTCGCACTTTAAAAATTATTTAAAAAATGATCTAATATAATTAAAATGAAAACTCCTTTATAAAAATCTCGTTTACAAAAAATTATCCTCATTATTAGGGAATCAAATTCAATTACCTAGAATCTCCCCTATTGTATTTCATATACATATAATTTAAAAAAAAAGTGAGCTTGCAAAGGCAGTGCCAGTTTAGGAGTCTCCAGCTAACCTTCCGTATTTGTTTAATTGTTTTATTGGCCAGTACATTGCCCTGTAATTAAATTGTCGCTTTTTCTGGTTTTTTGTTTCCCACAGACCAAAACCTAAACCATTTGAATGCTTCTCTGTCAGTCAGTCAGTCAGTGAGGAATTCCGCATTTGAAATTTAAAGCACTTTTTGTTGTTGTTTATATGTGTATGTGAACCTTAATTGCCAGACAATTAAATTTAATTAGAAATTATCACACATCAAAACAGGGCGTTAAATGTTTATTATTTAAAAAATAATTACAGCTGCATTTTTTACATTACTCAGAGGGCTTACAAATACTATAAATATTACGGTTTTATTGTTCTTTTTAGTCATTTGGGCTATTTTTGCCTTAAATCTGGTTAATGGTAAAACTAGTTTAGCATTTTATATTTTATGTGAAATATAAAACATTTATATGTATTTGTATATTTTAACATAGTAACATTTTAATTAACTTTGCGGTTGGCTTGTTTACTACATTTTTTGAATAGGCGTGTAATGTTGTATACATTTAAATTAATTTATTGGCATCAAATTGAATTATCACTTTGCCCTGTGTAGTAAAAAAGCTTTAATTATCTTAAATACATTTTTTTTTTAATATCTGTCAGTTATATTGGACATAGAACCCGCCCCCATCCATAACTTAACCTTCATGCCTTATGGCCATAAGCTCGCCAAACTTTTCGCTTATCGGTCGGGGCGGGTGGCATGCAAACCAAACAAAGAATATCAACATTTATGTTTTGGCATTTACGATATGGATGAGGAGATGGGCTTGGATGGAGGGCAGGGCAACTGGGCACACGCTTCGCTCGCTCACATGACTCTGGCTATCAGCTGCGGCCGGTGATCTGCGATCAAATAGTGCTGCGCTGGCAGCGTTTTTGGCAGTTATTTCGGGCTCTTATCAGCGGGAGTGAAGTTTTTGTGGGCTGGGCACGTGCCGCTCTCCCTTTCTTTTGGCTCTCTCTGCGGCACGTGCTGATAAAGGCAACAGAATAGAGGCGTCTTTTATGGGTCTATTAGGGGTATTATAATTAGGAAAATATAGAAAAGATGGCGCAAGAATATAACCTGCATTGCATACATTTTAGTTAACAGTTCAAGTAAGATATTAAATTAGTTTAAAATATTTCTTGTCGGCTTACATTTTACTTATTTGTTTGTTTTTTTTTACCTTCTTCAGGCCAACTTCAAGTCGAGTCCCGTGCCCAAGACGGGCGGCAGTACATCAGAATCGGAGGATGCTGGCGGACGCCACGATTCACCGCTCTCCATGACCACCGGCGGCCACCTGGGCAGCCTAGGTGGCGGCAATGTGGGCGCAGCCAGCGCCTTGAGCGGCCTGAGCCAGTCGCTGAGCATCAAGCAGGAGTTAATGGATGCCCAACAGCAGCAGCAGCAACATCGAGAGCACCATGTGGCCCTCCCGCCCGATTACTTGCCGGTAAGTCAACAGACCGCTTTGGTTTCCATCGATAGAGATTTTGATTGAATTATGATTTCGTTGCCGCATCGTTTGTTTTAGTTAGTTTGTTAAGGTTTTTTCTTTTTTTGAAGCGGTTCGATGGTTCCAGCTACTGTACAGAACATTCTTATAAAGCCTTTTTTGTTTGTCTTGTTGTTAAACCATCATCTCTGTCTCTCTGTAGCTAGCCGCCAATTGCAAAATGCTTGCCACAGGCCCAGTGATTTGTAGCCAACATATTGCTCATTCCGTTTGTTAAAAATTCTTGAAGGGGAAATCTATAGACAGTCTAACAAAATGGGAGCAGAACGAAGGATTGGTGAATTGCGTTTAATTGAGTTTTCCAAATGATCTCAGCGGAATATATATCGGCCAAAGAAAAGAAAGAAAAAATCTCAACAATGCTGTTAAAGTTAACGTTAAAGTAAAGTAAAGTAAAGTAAAGACCAGCAAATCCTTCCTTCTACTCAGACCCACAATTTTCTCAATCCGCCGGCGTGTAGGTAAAAAAGTCAGAAGCGTTTTTAGGCAGCACCAGCAGCACCAAGTCGATGCACCAGATGCTCTTACACCAGGCCATGGAGGCGCAGTTAAAGAGCCTGCAGTTGCACTATCAAAACGAAAGCCTGGACTCTGCCGTCCAAAGGCTGATCCAGCAGCAGCAGCAGCAGCAACAACAACAGCACCATCAGCAGCATTCACATCAGGACCAGCACCAGCAGCCGCCGCATCCTTCGGCGGGAAAAACACCGCTGGCTGCCCTGGGATCCAGCTCACGGAAGAGCGGTCGCTTTCGGGCCAACTGGCTGTACCAGTTCGAGTGGCTGCAGTACGATGAGCGGGCCAATACCATGTTCTGTCGCCATTGCCGCAAGTGGAGCGGTGAGCTGGCCGACATACGCACTTCCTTTGTCGAAGGCAACTCCAACTTCCGGCTGGAGATCGTCAATCACCACAACAAGTGCAAGTCGCATCGTCTCTGCTATGAACGAGAGCTGCAGGACCAGCAGCAGCATCAGCATCAGAGCCAGAGTCAGACACCCAGTGGCAGTGGCAGTTCCAAACGACGTTCACCCGATGTCATCACCATAAATGTGGGCAAGGAGAGCTCATAGGAAGAGAGACAGGTCCTCGGAAGAGGCACCCAACGTATACACCGCTCAGGATTAGCCATAGGCACTAGCATTAGACTTTGACAATAAAAATATGTATGACAAAAAAAAATAAAGAATATATTTAAGAGTGAATTACAGAAACTATGAGCATTATGTAAAGGGGGCTTTGTGGCAGCATTTTGCGATAAGAGAAATAGTTTTAGGTCAGAAAAACATGAGAACTATGAGGATTTCGTTTTGGTTTTTTCCTACAGAACTCAAACTTGAGGTTATATAGAAAAATAATCTATATTTTAGATAGCAAAGAAATAGTTTGATTTTAAGTTCCATGTGAATATTAAGGAAATCATTAAAGAAATAGAATTTAATAGAAACTACCAAGATTATAATTAAATACCAACTAAAACCCCTTCACTTATCATCATTTTATTTGAAAGACAACTAATTGCATAGTTAAAAAATGCAATTTTAGTCAAAAACATGCTTAAGTTTTTAGCGGAATTTTTAATTGACTTTTTTGCTATCATGTTACCCATTGTAAGCCCCATATAGTACCCAGATATATCCTCGACTTACCCATATATATCTTTCTCCCACTTTCTGGCCCTGCTGCTGAACACAAAGAGCGCCGCCCTGAAGCTGCACGCGGAGGACATGTCGACACTGCTGTCGCAGCATGCTCTGCAGGCGGCGGATGCACGAGAGGATCATAACGATGTCAAGCAGATGCAGCTGGATCAGACGGATAACATTGACGGTGAGTACTATTCAGGTGGAGCACTGCCACTTAGCCATTAGCCACTAGCAATTAGCCATTTAGCCAGAACCAAGCTAGCACCACTACAACTACAAAAATAAAAAATAAAAAAAGAAAGCAAGAACACACATAAAGAATCTTCTTCTCTCTGAGCTTTTGAATACCTTAACGCACTCGAAAACCGAAAGAATATATTACCCTATATTCTGTCTGTATATTGCGTATGTAATTTGTTATTAGCTTTTGGTTAATATACAATCTGTTTTTGTTTGTTTAACCAAAACTTTGTTTCCACCACGCGTTCAAAACTATTAGAAACTCAAAGAAATGCGAGAAATAAAACCCCACAACAAAATAAAGTAATGAAAAACTGTATAGAAAAAACTGTAGAAAATCGTAGCTTAATTTCTGTTTATTTTCCTGACCCTCCCCTGCCCTGACCCCCCAAAAACAAAAAATCAAAAAACACCAGTAATTAAAATCTAACCAAAAAGAGCAAAACTATTCTAATCTAGATGGTTAAGTAGAAGTAAAACCCCTTTGGAAAGTGTCAGAAAAATGGATGTATAACTTGGAGATGGTTTGAAATGTTCCAGAAAAAATATATATTATATAAATACTAGTAATGGGAACCCAAGATCCAACCAACCATAATCCAGCTTATACATCTACATCCCTGAATGTTCCTGCATGCATTTATACTATAAACTCCCTTCCCACATCCTAAGACAAGTAATACCCCTATTTAATTACCCCCTATTTCGTATGCTTTTGTAAGTACAGTATTTTAATTTGTCCTATGTATTTATTTAGCTAAAATCTATATATATATATATACATATATTCCGAATGATATAATCCTAAGAAAAGTAAGAGACCCAAAATAGTGCTAGCTAGAGCAACAGATCAACAACACCTCTCCTACCGAAAAATACATATATATATCTCTCTCTATCTGTCTTTAAATGCATATCTTTATTATTTTCGTTGTTCGTATATCGTATGGTATTCTATATTGATAAATATATACTATAAATCTAGCTTTTAGGATGTGTTTTTTCCCATTGTTTTTTTTTTTTTTGGGCCGAGACTGGATTGTGATTTCGATTGCTTTCCTAGTTTTTGCTGTACGTTTGCATGTTGCATGTTTTTTTTACGCCCTTTACATACACAGCCATATACACACACATTTGATACTCACACACCCCCACATAGACACACTCACACTCACACGATTATCGTTTATGTATCGATTTATTTATAATTTTGATATGTATTATTTAAAACTTATCGATTGATATTCATCGTCCTCATGCTCTCATATTTTAGTCGTAAGTCAGTTTCCTACGAACATAATATACCCGGAATAATTCCAATTAGTTTGTAGACCTCAAAATGCCTCCGAATGTCATCAACAAAAAAATCCAACAAACAGAAACCAAACAAGTTAATTTACTTAGCTCGATTGGCGTATACATTGGCAACCAAACATACATCATAAACAAATAAAAAAAAAAATCAAACAATAAAAACAAATTTAAAATTAAATTTTTAATTTCACCTAGAGACACGCACACACACACACATACGCGTAGCTATTTTCCAAGCGCTTTCCTTTTGGATTTAACCCCATTTTCAACCAATTTCTTTATTGCCTTCTGATTAAATTTAATTTTCTTCTATTTTTTGCCATGCTTCCGTTTAAAAACTGCTGAAAAAAATAATAAAACAAAACACAAAAAATTAAATTCCAAACAAAGAAACAAGAAAACCTTCTAAAATTTTTCCAAATCTCTTTTCGTCTTTAATGTTGCAACTTATTGTCTAAGAAATGGAAACAAAAAACCAAAAGCAAGCATAAATAATATGTATGGAATCTTTTCAGTGTGAATACGACAAAAAATAAAGCTTCCAAAATCGATGTGTTATTTTTTTCCGTTATTTCCACACAAACACTCTCACACACACACTCGCTACACACAGGTACAGACTGTACTTTTCGTCTTTTTTGGATATTTCTAATAACTAACATTGCTGCATTTATGATTTTGATGTCGAGAAACCGTTGAAACATATTTTGGTCACACTGTTTTTTGTAACGAGATAACCGTAACCGACTGTCTGTGTTTTTACCAATTGGTTCTTGCCAAGCTAACTAAGTGTATTCCAATCTATCTTTCTTTTGCCTACACTCTTTCTATATCTCTCTCTGTCGCTCTCTGTCTATCTCTCTCTCTCTGTTTCTGTACTTAACTGTCAGTGTGTGTGTGTCTTTGTATGCTTGTGTGTGTTGCACATAACCTCAAATAAGTTAAAAAACGAGAGCAGCCTCAAAAAACTGATTTGAAAAAAAGAAGGGTAAAGTGAAAAGGAGAGAGACACCAAGCTCGCACATTATTGGCTCCAGATTGCACACAAAGAGTATTTAAAAAATTACAAAAATCCTTAATTGAACTGAAATCGAAATTGAAATTACCTTACAGCATCAAAAAAATCCAACCCTTACCCAGCGCCCTAAACAAAACCCCACCACCACCTTCAAAACCAACAAAATATATAAAAAAGAAAAACGAAAAAGAACTGGAATTTGCTAAACTAAAGAATAGAAACAAGTGTAAAAAAAACAATACAAAATAAAATTATATTTAAGACAAAATATACAGCCTAAACATCTGTTGCAACATTGAAGTACTAAAACGAAAGTAATCCCTCAAAACAAACCATAAAAAAAAACTATTTTGTACGAAAAACAATGTATTATAAAGAATCGAAACCACCGACTTTATATAATAATGATAAGCCCAAAAACCGAACGAATTGTCGATGCCACAAAATGACACGAAGCCAAAGTTGTTGTTTACCATTGATTTTGATTTAATTTTTATTTACTTTCTCCCAATCCGTTTCACACCGTTCACAAGACACTGTTGATTGATTGACTGATTTGCTTTCATGCAAAGTATATTTAATTTAGCTGAATTGTTTTCTTAGAGCTATTAAGTCCCGCCGATCCGAGTCGATGCCGCCTTAGCTTTTAAGTCCAGCCTTGGTTTGATTTGTTTTGTTATCTCCACAGACTCTGCCAGCCGTATGATTAAGACATTTTTGATTTGAATCCTCAACCCCTGTGCCCCCTTGCCCACGATCGAACTGTACATTTTAATTTCTAGGCTTCGCCTCGATGCCCAGTTCCATTATCCTTGCCGATCTCCACTTGACTTGTGTTTATGCCCTGCGTTTATCTTTCTTTTCCTTTGATCACCGCAACACACGTTCCCAGACACATAGTTTGTTCCAAAATAAAAAAGCAAAACGATATGGCCATGGTCCTTCACATTCAAAGCATTAAAATCCAATACCGTAGCTGATCGATTCATTCGTCTCGCATTTCCCCCTCAAAAAAAAGGTATTAAGATATGTATAACCGGTTTTAGTGTGAGCCAATTCTGGCAGATTATTAAAGCCATTTTTGAAAAATAATGAGCGAAAAGAATACAACAATTTATAAGGATGATTTAAAATTCACTGGGGCTTTTAAAATCCTTAAAAATAAAACACTGATTTTGTAACGTAGTTAGCTAGTCTGTTTTTCCATAAGGGGTTAATTAATTGCCTTATTTAAATCAAATTTAAGACAAACAACAATCGAAACTTTACTGAAGAAATAAATTTAAATTTCGCGCTTTCTAGTTAAGAATAATAAGACAATTAGCAAATATTAGCTAAACCTTTTGTTAATTATTTATGTTTTTTTTTTTAAATCAATATTGGTCCGCCCTAAGCAAAATATAATCACGGGTGCAATAGAAATTATTAGGGATTTAAAACCTCTAAAGAACCTCTAAAATGGCAGTAATAATGCTTAAAATGAAAAATAACTATTTTTGTAGCATATTTTTTTGGGTCCAATTTTTAAGGGGCTTATCAGCCTGAAGATTTCTGAAAACCCTGCAATACATATTTTTATACATATGCGACCCATCACACACTTTTTGAATTTATGCCCAAGTTTTTCAGCCCTCCTACTTAGTTGAACTTAGATTCCACCCACACAACTCCACCAAACACGCCCGAAAACCATTGGCTTTAGATCCACTGTGCGCATGGAATGCAAGTGAGGCGCGATCCAAACCAATTTCTGTCTCTTTCTGTCTGTCCACCTGTCCATCCAACCGTACATCTGTCCACCCCTGAGATCCCACCCCAACAGTGATGACGCCTAATATGAAACGAAGCAAATGTTTGCAGGTCGCGTCAAGTGTTTTAACAGTGAGGATCGGGAGCGGGATCGGGAGGAGCAGGAACGCGATAGGGAGCTGGAGCACGATGTGCAGGTGCACCGCGATCGGGATATGGATGCGGAAGATGTGGAGCTGCAGGATCAGGAGGATATTGATGAGGAGACGGAGGCGGCTACGGCCTACCATGCCGCGCCACCGAAATACCGCCGGGCGGTGGTCTATGCCCCGCCCCATCCCGACGAGGCGGCGGCCTCCGGATCGGATATCTATGTGGACGGTGGCTATCAATGCGAGTACAAGTGCAAGGAGCTCAACATGCGGGCCATCCGCTGCAGTCGGCAGCAGCACCTAATGTCCCATTACCCGCCCCATCATCAGCACCATCGCTCCCTGATGGATTGTCCCGCAGAGGCGGCCTACTCGCCACCGAGTGTGGCCGGCAGTCAGGCCTATCTGACCAGCAACGGATCGGTGCAGCAGTTGGATCTGTCCAGCTATCACGGACACAGCCATGGCCATCACCATCACCCGTCAGCCCTGCCAATAGTACCACCACCGCCCAGTCACTCTCAAGGATCGCCACAGCACTATCCAACTGCCTCGGGTTCCGGCTCTGGCTCTGGCGGAATCTCAGCACCAGCATCGAAAACAGGATCAGCTTCGGGTTCGGCCACATCCGCACCGCCATCGGTGGTTACATCGGCTGTCTCGCCGCAGCCCAGCTCCAGCTCCAGCGGCTCCTCATCCTCGGCGGCGGCCGTGGCAGCGGCAGCCGCGGCGGCGGCCAACCGGCGGGATCACAACATCGACTACTCCACCTTGTTTGTCCAGCTGTCGGGCACACTGCCCACCCTGTACCGTTGCGTGAGCTGTAACAAGATCGTGTCCAATCGCTGGCACCACGCCAACATCCATCGACCGCAGAGCCACGAGTGTCCGGTGTGCGGGCAGAAGTTCACGCGCAGGGACAACATGAAGGCCCACTGCAAGATTAAGCACGCGGACATCAAAGATCGGTTCTTCAGCCACTATGTACATATGTGATCACTTCTCTAGGCGTCAGAGCGAGTAGAAGCAAATCAAATCAAAGATTGAAGACAGATTTTCACCACTATTAAGTAGCCACGAATCAAGCAACGTATACGTAATTTAATGCAAGCTAGAGTGAGGAGCCAACGTCTTGTCTTGGCAGTTGGATGTACATCTATATATCTATTTATAATCCTTATATACACACACACACGCAGACACAGAACCTATGCTAATCGTAGTTGACTTCAAGACTCTGAACTATCTATTTATTATTGTTAAATCGTCGAAACCTCTATAGAGCTGCTTCTTTTGTAGATCACACATAGAGCGAACCAAACAGATAATTATCGATTATAAATCGATATAATATCGATAATATCGAGTTAATTTTCGAATTATAAAATACCGAGACCAGTACTCAGTGGAGGGAAACTTTAACAAGTATTATATGTAGAATTCCAATCGATTTCCGCGTCAGTTATTATTTTATTTACTTACTTAACATGTGCTGTAGTGACTGTTGACTAATTTTCGTTCGTTCGTGTCATTTTGTGCCATATTAGCTAATCTCTCTTCTAGTCCATAGGCCCTAAGGTCGCGAAAAATAACGAAAGGTTAAAGAATTAATTATTAATCTAGGCAAAACGAGTGAAGCAAGCTAGCTCGATCAACATGAAGACTTGAACCCAAAAGGCAAAGCTAAATATATCGACTATTTTTGAGAATCTCTTTCTCTGTAAGGTCTCTAGTCTTGTCTCAAATTATTTTCACCGCAAAAGAAAATTGATAAATATTATTCGGACAACGTCCAACTTCAAACCGATTATGCCGAGCCCCAGAGAACATCACCGGGAAGCTGAAGTTGGACGCTCGCCTGAACTATCAATGAATGTATATCTTTGGCAAAACACCCACCGAAGTTGGTTACAGATAATTTATTTATTCAATTCATTAAGCTACACAATTCAGTGCTTTGCTAAAGATCAAATTTAAATCGGATTTTAACGAGAAACGATGTACTTAAAACCTTAGAAATAGAGAAATCAATCAAGCAAAGAATCCAATTAATTAACACTCAAATACAAATATATACACAAGTACACATATGTATGTGAAACGGATAAACAATCTTTAACATCTTTAACTTTACTTAATAAATCTCTTTCAAATCAAATTCCAGTTCTTTTCATTCAATAAAAGCAACAGAAACTTGTTGGTAATTTGTCGGTACATTAAACCCCCATCCCTAGGTACTAAAAAACCACTAAACACAATTGAATAAAATATACAAAATGAAACATAACTCTTACGCTTACGAATTAAAAAGAACAAAAGAAAACCAAATCCAAATTTTAATACAAAAATTTAAACATCAAGCGCACTCTCTTAACGGTAAGTTCAAATTTCTAAGATCTATTTAAGCACAAATACCCCCTCTCCTATAATTTAGACTTACGTTACCTAAGTTAACTCTATATACACATACATATATGATTTACGTCTTATGAATTCTCAAAATCAACAAATTCGAACAAAAGTAAATAAAACAAAAAAAAAAAAGAAAAAACAGGAATTGGCCAAAGCAATTGAAAATTTGATTTAGTTATTGACAACACTTGCCTCTACTCACTCACTCACTCGATTCTGCTCTATAGCTGTATTTCTCTCTCCCTCTCACACTCAGTCTGTCTCGCTCTCTCTCTCTCTGTCTATCTCTCTCTCAGTACAGTCTGTCTCGCTCTGTTATATTCAGCGAGATCCCAAAATTTGTTTTAGTTTTGCCAGGCAGGAGGGGTGTTGAATGAAATGTGTTCGATAAACGATAAGCGATAGGCGATGTACGATGAACGATGCTCGATATACAACGTGCAATATCTAATTCTTATCGATGTTGCTGCGCTATAGTTATTTCGTTAATGGTTTTTAGCCGTCTTCATCCCAGAACTTAGTCATATTTGTTTACCTGTTTTGTCTCATTGTTTCTTAACCTCATCAGCGTATAATTATGTTTTTTTTTGACCCTATCTCACTCTCTCTCTCTCTCTGTCTCCCTCCAAACTTATGTACATTCACCGAACAACAATAAACAATAAAAAACCACCCCCTTCGCATACCCCTCGGAAAAATAGTGAAAGAAATTATAAACTAATACGGTTCTTGGGCTCTCTTGACAAAAAAAAAATTAATTAACAAAAAAGCTGGAAAGATATCGAACTCAATCATTTATTTATATATTATTAGATATTACACAAGTGTCCAACACGAATCATTGCACATACATACATACATCAGTAAATATAATTTGGTTTGGGTTCCTCGAAGGAAATACAGTTCCGGTCGCTCTTCCCTAATTCTCATCCAATTATTGTAAATAATTACAATGCGAGTATTTTTTAAGTGGAACCATCAACGAAATTCCAGCAAAAATAAATCATTTGATTTAAATAATAATTTTTTACCTTGTAATCTATTGTTGTCCCCCACCCACACACCCTCCCACCATCACTCAAGTGCTGTTTTTCTGCATTTCTTAAGCTCTCGAAATAAAATAATATTAATAATAACCTCCATGGAAAAAGTAGTAGTTAAAAGAAAAACAAATTCTATTCAAAAACTGTATTTATTTATCGTGATTTTTTGGGTGTAACAAAATTTGATTGCGAGCAATTATATATTACATATTTACATATATATATATTTAACTTCACAAATCCCGATCAAACCCATGTCTCGGCGATGTGAAAAAAAGTTTCACTCTTTAATAATCATTCTTTCCATGGCAAAAGAGATAAAATAAAAACTAAAAAAGAAACAGAAATTACGAATATACTACCACACATACACGCATAAACACATACACACCAATACACCAACACAAACTCACACACCAGCAGACTCTGAAAACCATCTAATTATACAGTTTAAGAATTATTATAAAAATGATTTTTCTGTTTCTGTGAATCACCAACAACAACATTGTTTTTCTCTTCTTTTTTTCTTTGCGCGTTCGAACGAACAAATTAATAAATAAAAACAAAAACGAAAAAAAAAATACTCAAACTGAAACTGAAAAACTAAAATAAAAAATGCTAATAAATATAAACAACTCCATAAACCAAAATCAAATCGAATTGCATTGACGCAGGCTCAAAGGCCTGGCACATGCGGTTAACGTTCGAACGTCTCTCCGGCGGCTGCAACCTGCACCGTTGTAAGCTGTGCGGCAAGGTCGTCACCCACATCCGCAACCACTACCACGTCCATTTCCCCGGCCGCTTCGAGTGTCCGCTGTGCCGGGCGACCTACACGCGCAGCGACAACCTGCGCACGCACTGCAAGTTCAAGCATCCCATGTATAATCCAGACACGCGCAAGTTCGACAACCTTATGTCCACGGCAGCGGCGGCGGCAGCATCCACGCCTACGGCCAGTCAGCTGGCAGTGGCCTCCCAGGCGGCAATGGCAGCGGCGGCTGCAGCGGCGTTTAATGCGGCGCAACAGCAACAGCAGCAACAACAACACCAGCAGCAGCAACACCAGCAATCCCAGCAGCAGCAGCAACAGCAAACCCAACAACAGCAGCAACAATCGCAGCAGCAGCAGCTGCAGCATGCCCATAGTCTGGCCCAGCAGCACATGCTGCATCAGCAATTGCAGCCGCAGCACCATCAGCAGCAGCAGCACAATGCCACGAGCGAATGATATAGCCAGTATCTGGGCTGGAACTATGGAGCCTGGCGCCACGATGACCAGAACCTCAAGCAGCAGCAGCAGTCACATCGCAAGGCTCCGCCCTTTAACTTTTATGCACGCGACTACTACTACCAGCAATCCCAGCAGCAGCAACAGCATCAGCACCAGTCCTTCATCAGCAATGGTAACATGCGACCCCAGCGAAGGCAGCCTGCATCGCAGACGATCATCATCGATGAGAGCGACACGGAGATGGATGAGGAACAGCAGATGAGGCTGAACTTCGAGCGGTATATGGAGCAGCTGAAGCAATTGGCGCCGTATGATCACCAGGAAACTATGTGCAATAGCAACACCAACAACACCAATATAAATAATAATAGCAGCAACAGCAGAAGCGACGAGCCCACAAATGCCAATCAAATGGAAGCTACAACTACAACTACTACTACTAATAGTAATGATAATGCTAATAATAATAATAACAATAACAATAGTTACGCTAACAGTGCTAGGAACTACAGCAAAAGGCAGCAGGAGGAGCAACAGGAGGAGCAGGAGCAACATCCACCGTGAATAGAAAAAGCAGAAAAAGCAAGAGCAACCAATTGATACTCAAAGAAATAAATTATTATAGAAGAGAAACCGCAAAAGTAGGAAACTTTTAGGTGACTTTGAGGGTAAGCCAAAATTTATTTGTCAATTATGTAGGCTTCCCTGAGAGAGGAGAATCTGAAATGCTGATCTGTGGCGAAGGAGGAGCAACCAACCAACCACACAACCACACATTGTCACATGGTTTCAACCATAAACTATAAAATGGATGTTGCAGTTGCACTTATACATAAAGTTTAGTAAGAGAATTTTTAATCGTAAAGAGGTTTTAAATTGTAAAGTCTTGTTCGAGGGACAAGCAACCAGAAAAAAAAGGGTTTCCAAGGCAGCTAAGAGGAAGAGGGTGAGGAAAAAGCAAAAGGTTTTAACTAGCAGCACTCCAAAAAATATTTACACCATGAAAATCTTAAACTAAACTTAAATTAACACTAATTGTATTTCAAGAACTACTCACATATGGAATTACAAATTACAAATTAGAAATTTTTATAAAACTCAAATCGTTGGACCTGTCACCTGACATTTGTGCCAAAAATCTCCACAAACTCCTTGGCTGCACACTCTCTCTCTTTGCACCTGTTTGTTGTTGCATTTAACACTGGTATGTGCACACCCAACCCACACACACCCATCTGACACACACACTAACCCACCCACCCCGGGAAAACCAACCACTCTGATACTCTAGAAAGGTTAGGAGAAAGTTAGGAGCTAACACCGAACACTGAAGACATTTGAAACGAGAGATTTCTATGCTGCTAAAATAAAAACACTACTGTTTTACATAAATGTTTAATTATTAATTATCTATGCGAAATAACGACAACTGTAAAATACCATAATAGTAGTAGATGTAACTGAATTTAATCGATATTTATACACAACTATTCAATGGGATTTTCTACACATATACGAACACATATATGTGGTATCTATAATGTACAAATATCTGTGCGTTTGATCGATGTTACTTGACCTTGAAGAAGACATGCATTACACGGCAACCTAATCTTAGCGAAGCAGTTGTTACTCTAAACTCTAAACTAAAATAAACTACGACTAATTCACTGATTACGGATACTAAACTAATGTTAATTTATTTATAACCAAACCGAGAGTGTGTCCGAATGAGTCTCGAACTGAGTTGGGCCCGATCCGATCCGATGTATTATAGTTAGCGATACTGTGTCGCCCTTCGGTCGATCAACTGCATTCGATCGATCCGTGCATGAGGCCGAGTTTGTTATCCAGTCTATATATGATAATATATAATAATAAATTATATTATTTAGTTTCGCAGACTCTTTTAGCGGTGTAAATATAAAGATGATTCTCCCTCCCTCATCCGGTTTCTGCTAGTTAGTGTATATTTAAAGTCCGTTTTCTTTGTAATTCGTTGTTGTACATTGATTGCCAAAATCCCCAAAAAAAAGTAAAAATCTTAAATATAAAAAATATTGGTGCACACCTACACTCACACACAGATACAAGAAGCAACAAACACACAACACACAATTGTCTAATTGCCTAAAGAATTAATGCATAATTCGACTAAAATATATTAAAGTTATATATATATTAAATACACATACACATATATTCATAATATTTATTTGTTCTACTTTTTAACAAGAAATGTTTAGTGATTAAATTTACAATTATTAATAATTATAATGCTACATCAAATACTGCCCCCGACTTAATGTTTGTTTAATGTTTATTTTTAACGCTGTTTTGTTAAACAACAAATTTAAGAAATTTATCTATATATGATGTGATAACTGTAGTAAAACTAAACACACACACTCATACACAACACACCCACACCCACACACGCATTACAAATTGAAATTATGTTAATTAAGCAAACGAAGAGTAGAGTGAGTTGAAGTTTTTTTAAAAAACAAGAACGAAGGTAATCTTTAATTAATTTGTGTGGTATGCAAAATGGTGCTAAATCCAAATATACTTTAAAGTATAACAAGTAGGAGATGCGAAGGAGCTGAAGGATTTAAAGGAGGCAGTTTTAGCAGAGGAAGAAAAAAGAAAGAAACCTTTCTTTGAATCGTATCGTATGTGCAATATGACTAGTTTTCGTTTAAGCAGCAGCAACAGCAGGACTTTGACGTTGACAAGACCACGCAAATAGCAACAAAAAAATATGAAAAACAAAACAAAAGAATATTGAAAAATGGAATTAGAAATATTTGTAAATAGAGAGCGGTGCTTAGGAAATGTAATTGGAAATCGTCACAAAATGCGCCAGAACTTGGAACAATTGAAATGGAAAGACACCGCCTAGAAAAATAAAAAAAAACACAAAATAAATGTTAGCATATCACTATGAATATGATTATATATACATCTGATATAGCAACAGTTAGTTAATGAGCAACTTTTCGCTACTATTTCTGTGTCTATTTACAATAAATGTCATTAAGATTATCAAATTGAAAAAAAAAAACACAAACACACACAATACAGCCCCACACAGCCCACAACCATTATAGAACACTCTTTCATATTAATTTTTGGTGCCTTTTTCGATACACTTTCCTTGTCCTTGATTTCGATTTAGACTTCTGACTTTGTTTAACCAATTAATAACAAACAAAATAAGCATTTTTGCAGTCGATCAAGCGTTATTCGAGCCTTTAGTTTTAATGACGTGCTAGTTTCAATGTAAACTTAGTTTTATCTTATATTTTTGTATTAATAATAAATGCAATACAAACTATTTTTAGTTTTATTTATAAAAAGAGAAAGGAAAATCAACCACAACAACAACAGCGGCAGCATCAACAATAACAACAGCTAAAAATATAAAGAAAACAAAAACCGAATAGCAAAAAAAATATGAAATCAGTTTAATTAACGTTAAGCAAATTGAAGCAAGTCCAAAAAATGCTTGCAGCATTTGTTACAATTTATATATGTAAACAGACTCACACACACCCACACCCACACACAAACACATATATAAATATATATATATTACAATATTTTTTAAAACGATTTTTAATAAACATTCTATCTATTACGGCAGCCTCTTTCAATGAGCGAAAGAAATCGAATTACTAAACCCAAAATAAAACCATAATAAAAGCATATAACAAAAGATATAACCGAAGGATAACAGGCAGACATAAAATACACAAACACACTGAACCCACAGACAGACAGAAGAATACAAACAAAACAACAACAAACAAACAAAAAAAAAACATATAAATCAAAACTAAATCAAATAAATTGAATTTTATGGAAAACAAAACGAAATGGTGATCACTTACTTAATTATTCCTTATTATTTTGATCCTCTGACTCCGAGAAAGCGAAAACGATAAGCCCTTGCTGGTATCGATCACGCAATCGGTATCGATATCGAGTCTCCAAGTCCCGTTCTGCTGTGCGCTTTGAATTGTGCTTCCAAATACGTTAGGGGTGCCCATGAAAAGTCGAACTATTGTCTAAGAAAATATATCCCATATATATCCTACTATAAAACACACTCACCTGCACATATGTCTACACACATGCGCGCACGCACACACACACACCAAATGCCATATATACACATAGAGAATTTTCAATCCTCGGCCCAATTTCCTGTTTTTTGTTTTTTTTTTTTGTTTAATATATTTAATTTGTATTTTCCTTGTATGATTTTTGAATTTGTTAACCTCTTTTTTAAAGATTTTCGAATACCCTACTTTAATTCAAACTAAATAAATAATAAATGGATTTATTGTATGTATCCAATTATCCTTTGAGTTTCAGCCCGGTAAAGATTATCGCTAAGTGTAAGTGTAATTCTTCGCACAGATCAGTTACACCCAAAAATAAAACGAAACATTTTTTAAAAGTAGGTTTAATGTGCGAGAGCAAGGACTCCCCTATATCATTTGACCATAAACAAATTGTTTTTTTACATTTGTGCTATAAAAATATACATATTTCATGTCTAAATGAGTATGCCAATAAATACATCTAAATGTATGCGTCGATTGTGACTAATTTCATTTGTATAAAATTAATTTTTAAAAAAGTTATTCCGAATTAAAGAACTTTGCAGGAACAAACGGAGGCGTTTTTATAAGTTAATCTGTAAACGAGCAGGGTTAACCATGAAAATGAGCAACACTCTTAAACTAAAATAAATAATTATTAAAATAAAGTTTAAATTTAAGGAAAATATCACTTAAAAATGAAACTGTTGCCTACTTTCATGAAGCCCTGCTCACCCCTAGCATATATTTCCTAAACGCTTAGTTGTAAAATGAGCGCGCTCGCCTTAATATACATATTATATATACTATATGAAACCCTGAATTATATACATTAATTATTTATAGGAGAAGTAAGAAATATTTCATTTGCACGCTGAAATATGAACCTGAGGCAGCGGAATTAAACCGAACCGCAGGTTCGATGAGTTTCTTGTAATTTGTTTATTATTTATGTATATTCCTTTGTTGACCTAAGTTGCTTGAATTGTAGTTAGTCGCGATTGTTTTTTGTTTTTTAATAGTTACCTCTGTTTTTAGTTATCTATCCCCTTAGTTGTTTTTAGTTTAGTTTTGAGAACTTTTTTCATTTAGTTGTCCATAGTACACAAACAATTTTTGTTTTTTGCTCACAAAACGAAACACTACCTAGCTCTGTCTCAAGCCATATCTCTCTATCTCTCTCTGTCTCTGTCTGTCTCTCACACACACTCACTTTTACACCAATCTCTCTATCCCTTTCTATTATAAAAACAAATCATAAAAAATACAAAAAGCAAAACTACAAATGAAAAACCAAACAAAAAAGAAATCTATTTCTCTGGGCTGATTTTCGTCCCGCTCGACGGGCTGTTGTGTGTTCTGTTCTTCTCTTTCTCGTTCTCGAACCGCAGGCAGCAGCGCCCGCCACCACCTGTCGACCCCACTGTCGACCTCATCCTCGGCCTCGCCCCCGCCGCCGCCCTTCGGTATGCATTTGTCGGCGGCCCTGAAGCGCGAATATCCGTTGCACTACATCACCGCAGGAAACGGTCATGCCGGTGGCACTCTCCCACCCCATGGCTACAATCAGGGCACTGGAAATGCACCCAATAGCGGAGCAGGAGCTGGTGTTGGAGCCGCCGGTGGCGGAGCCGGAGGAGCTGGTGCCGGTCACAATTCACATCACACCATGTCGTATCACAACATGTTCACGCCGTCCCGCGACCCGGGCACCATGTGGCGCTGCCGATCCTGCGGCAAGGAGGTGACCAATCGCTGGCACCACTTCCACTCCCACACCGCTCAGCGGTCCATGTGTCCCTATTGCCCGGCCACCTATAGCAGGATCGACACCTTGCGTTCCCATCTGCGCGTCAAGCATCCGGATCGCCTGCTCAAGCTGAATTCGTCCATTTAAGGGCGTGGCCGGGGCCCGAATCCAGCCCATCATCGCCAGCACTATTACCAGCAGCAGCAGCAACAGCAGCAGCAGCAGCAGCAACATCACCAGCAGCAACAACCAGCTTACTACATCAACAGCAACTTGAGCAACTTCAGCAATAGATACAGCAGTTTATTGTAAATCGCTACGGCCCTTAGGTGGATTCTTTCTTGCATTTACATAGTCGTCGTGTACCATACTACCCACAGAGCCAGCTGGCCCAGCAGCAATAACAATAACCCAAACACTAGTAGAACCGAAGATGCTAATTACATAATCACACCCATACATATATATACAAAATAATGCTAATATTAACTTTAACTATTTGACACAAACGTCCCATCAATTTATATAAATACTATATGAGAAGTGAATGTGTATAACTGAAGAGAATTAGGCAAAGGTTTCAGTTGCTAACTAAGACGGAGGATAGCTTATATACCACGCAATGAAGAGCGGAAAGAGTAGAAGTCAACCGTCAACCATTTCGAAGGTTTCTAAATGTTGTTTCCTAAAGATTAAAGTAATATAACTACTACAACTATACATAATGGTAGGCAAGAGTCGGAGCAGGAGAAGCAGCCGGAAGTGGAGCAGCAGCAGGAGCCGCCACAGCAACAGTCACCCACAACTACTACTCATACCGAAAAGGTCGTCGTCACACTAGGTTTTAGTTTATGTTTACCAATCTTAGATCTTAAAGCTTAACCGATATGTTCTGCAGAGTAAGCGAAGGAAGGATACGGGGGGCTACTCAACCAACTACAAAGAAATTTTCATATACCTCAAATGCATTTCAGTTTTATTGTTGATTGCTTAATTTTAATCTACGTAGAACGTTAGCACTTATACATTTAATTTGTAATGTAATCGGTTCCCATAATAATCCAAGGATAGCTGTTTTTTTTTTATTATTGTGTTCTCCCATTCTTTGTCCTGATTTGAAGATGATGATCCTATGTCCTAGGTTAAAGTTTATTTAGGATTAGCTCGAACCACTTGAAACCACCTCACTTTCTTGTTAAGCTTGTTTATATTTATGGTCAAATGTTTATTTTGTAAACCCTAGTTGATATGAGATGGCTATAAAAGTATATATAAACCATATCATGGAAAACCTAAAAAAAAAGAAAAGAACATTGTTTGGATTAATGTGTATACAACATTTTATTTTAAAACCTCTTAAAACTTCTGCTCAATTGGCAAGAGAATTAAATAAAATTTCAGGGTATAATTATAGATTATCTTGCTTCTTGATTACAATAACCAAAACGTCCCCGCAGAGACGGCAAAAGTAATTAATTTTAAACATTTTGTGATAGACAAAATTATATATGTTTCGGCACAAAATTCTATCTAAAATCTATAATAGAAAAATCAATGTGATATTTTCGGCACAAAACTTTACATAAATAAACTAAATAAAGAACATAATACAAGAGGAAAATTAAAAAAATGCAAGGAGAAGCAACACTTTCGGCCAAGGTTGCTGCCTTTGGCATATTTATTTAGGAAAAGATCTTTTGTTATAGCATTATTATTCAAAATTGTTATCTTTCGGTCCAAAGCACAAAATGTATAAAATTACTTTCTAGTTTATCCCCTACAATTACATTTTAACTTTAACTTTAAACTACTTACTTGATTTCCTAGTTTTAAGTTACGTGCTCTGTTTCGTATGTACGCATGTGCGTGTGTATATAATTCATTCAAAAAATATATATACATCATAATTTTATTTAGTTTTACATTGATTGAGTTGCGAAACTTGAAACCAATAACTTACAGCAAAAATTCTAAAAAACAAAAACAGCACAGATGTTAAGGCAAAACCAACACTACTACACACAGATTTATGTACCAAAAATGTAATAAATATGAAATTATATAAAAACAAAAAACAAAACCCAAGCAGCGAGAAACCAAAAGAAAACTAGAACGGAGACGATGGATTTTTCTAAACTTTTATCCCACATACTTAAGCGTAAACACGAAATATTTTTGTACATCCATGTTGTAATCAACCAAGAGCCGCCCCAGATCCGGGACTGGAGTGGAGGAGGAGGGTTGCTCTGTGGCATCAGGACTTGGACATGAATCCCATCTACGCGAACAGAAGGAACAACGCCGAGTTGTTGCTTATATTTTGCTCTACACTCACAAAACTCAATTAATCAATATGCAAACTACACACATGTGTCGGAGTGCAAATATTATTAACAGTTTTTCGTCGTCTACCAGTTTAAATAAATCAATCCATAAAGATCGATATATATATATATATATATATGTCAACCGGAATATACACATATGTATGTATATCTCAAATTTATTCAAATTAAAATCAAAATATAATTCACTAGCAGCATTTAAATGTCAAGCAAATAATAGCAAATAAAACCAAATAAAATTTATGATTATTATTATTACATATACCAATACCAAATCGTTTCATATTCTCCCTTGCTCTCTTCCCTTCATGACCACGTCCCTACTTGGAAGCACAATTCAAATCGTTAGGTTTGGGATTGGGTTTGGATTCGGGTTCGGGGGCCCCTTTCAGGGTGAGGGTTATACCTTGCGTATGAGCAATATTACTTTTCAGGCAAAACAATCGTCTTGGAGCTGGCCACTCAGCTGTAAGGCACAAAGTAAGTACTTGATGGGTTGCGGTAAGTAAAGCAAATATTTGAAGGACCGAAAAACACTCGAGTCATGCACTTGTTTGCCAATTAAATTAATATT
Organism: Drosophila truncata; assembly: GCA_008042515.1. NCBI lineage: Eukaryota > Metazoa > Arthropoda > Insecta > Diptera > Drosophilidae > Drosophila > Drosophila truncata. The sequence continues at coordinate 203,103 of VNJQ01003295.1, read as the reverse complement.
ATTTATTATACATATTGCAAATGGTGTGAAAAAATAGCTTCAGACATCCTTTGCTTTTCGCAGAAAAAAACCTTTGACAAGGAACATTTGAAGATTAGAGAATAAATTATAGCAAAATTAAAAAGCTTCTCGGGAAGCGGAATCTTGTATATACTAGCAGGAAACCTCACTTTTTTCTATATCACATATATATTTATTTAATTGATCAATTGTTATGAGAGCTCCATGATATATTTCTCCAAGCTTCATAAAATTAATATCAAAATTGTAGAATCATAAAATCATAAAAAGTATATGCAAATATTTTTAAAAATGGCATATTTTTTTAAAATTTTTTCTGAAGAGCGCTTAATATTTTGCAATTTGAATTTGTATCAGTCATTAAGTAAATTATGAAGACTTATTTGATTTTTCTTTAAGTAGAAATTTTGTCAGGCCGCCGAAGAAAGGCTACTCTTATGGTCAACAAGATTCTGGTGAACTGGTTAAGCAGATTCCAAAAAATTACATTCCATAATAGTCTGAATGAATGCGGAAATTTAGCACCACTTTAAATCGTATCGTATATGTAAACAAGTTTTTAAAAAATCTTGATCGCCAGTTGGAAAAATGTGCTTTTCAGAAAAACGAGTTTGAAAGTTTTATTTCGAATATTACTCATCCATGATACCTGGACTATAAAGGACACCTCCCTACTCTTTGCAGAGCTTGCCTTTGGCATCTATGATATTCTGGTCGGGAGCATTAACAAAAAAGTAAAATTTTCACAATGGTTCCTTTAATAGCTATTGAATATAGTGATCTGACTGTGAAGAATTATGAAAAAATTTTTAAAATTGTTTTTAACTTGAAATGTCAAACTTTCTGAGATACAGACTACCGAATTTAGATTATGAACAGTATTAACAGCACTCGAAACTCGAACATCACTTGAACTTGAAAAGCATTTCGTAAACTTAAGGCCATGGCCAAAGCTCCTCCTCCAGGAGCAGTTGCTGATTATCACAGACCTTATAGAGCAGCCGTGTCCTCATCGTTTGTATGTAAGGCTTAGATATATTTTGAAATTTATAATCCATCTAGTGCGGAATGATAGAGAATATGAATTTGAATAACAAAATGAGCAATTATAAAATATAAATAAATAGGAAGAAGATAAAACATTATTCGAATATAAAACACCAACAAGTTTTACTTCAATGTAGTAATGCTCGGTATTACAGTTTTACTCAGATGTATGCAACGCAGTTAAAGAGACATCTCCGACCCTATAAATTATATATGTTCTCGATCAACATCAACAGCCGAGTCGATCTAGCCATGTCCGTCTGTCCGTCCGTCTGTCTGTCTGTCTATCTGTCTGTCCGTTTCTACGCAAACTAGTCCCTCAGTTCTTAAGCTATCTAAATAAAAGTTTACAGTTAGTCTTCTATATACTCTCACTCGTACATATGTCGGAACGGGCCGGATCGGACAACTATATATGATATAATATATAATATAGTATAGCTGCCATTGGAACGATCAGAACATTTTTCGAAAAATAATTATTAGGTTGTCAGTTTGCCGAATATTTTCACCAAAATTTATATTTGGCCACCTATTATTATTCCAAAATTTCGGGTTTAATTTTATTAAAATCGGACGAACATATCTTTAACTGCCATTTGAACAATTAGGAAATTATAGAAAATATTTTAACTCGGCTGTTTCTCAACATATTTTTATCAAATTTGAGATTTGACCTCTTATTGTTATTACAGAATTTCTATTTTAAATTCATAAAAATCGGACGACTATATCCTTAAGCTGCGATAGGAACAATCAGGGAAATAATATAAAAAATCAGAACTCGGCTGTTTCTCAAAACATTTTCATTAAATTTGAGATTCTGCCTTTATTATTATTTTAGAATTTCTTTTTTAATTGTATAGTTCAATTGCAATCTGCAAGGGTATATAAACTTCAGCGAGCCGAAGTTTAGCCACCTTTCTTGTTCAGTATAAACATAGTGAAATTTATTTATTTTTTTTCTTTGCTTAACAAACTAGTAGATTAAATTATTATTTTTATTTAATTTTTTTTATTTTTAACAATTTTGTAAAAGTTTCAAAAAATGTCTAGAACATGGTTAAACAACCACAAACACAGCAATTGAACGAATTGAAATTATTGTATTTTTGACAAGTTATAATATTTCAATTTTGCTATTTGCCATTTAAAATTTCAGAACATGGCTAAACAAGGCCGTATAAGGTTTATGGGGTCGAAAATGAAAGGCAATGAACAAAATACAAGTTAATTAAATCTAAAAACTTAAAAATAATAAAAAAAGAATGGAAATCTAAAGTCTGACCGAGGATTCGAACCCATGAACCTAAGAATCCTTAAGTTTTAATGCAGATTGTATAAATTTTTACAATTTTTGACATGTCCAAATAATAAATTATAACGCTTAAAAAATTTATAAATTTTAAATACGCGCTCACACAGATATGGTTCGTGTCAGTGCTGTTAAGCCAAGCCAAGTTCTATATCTTTTTTACTTCGAAAAACAGTTTCTACCCCGCAGAGACTTATAAAACCAAGCAGTTCAAAATTTCAGCAAACAAATTGTCTTTGCAGTAAGCAGTTTATAGTTGGAACAATCAGTTTAAATTTTAGTCGAGTTAGATTATTGTGACCAACAGTGAATATAAAAAACATATTAAAATTACCACAAGAAATATTTATGAATTTTTGGATTTTTAAGCAACACTTGGCAACTGCACGTGCACAGAGAGTTATTAATATAAGAACAAATTAAGGCCAGATTTTCTTTAAAAACAGCACAACTTAATAATTTTAAAAAACTAGATCTAGCTAATAGCTAGATATCTCATCTGTTAAGTTAAGACAAATAATTCCTCTCTTCTGTTGCATTCCATAAGCAAATCGCTGTTAACTTCTCCCAATAACAGAAAAATCCTCTCTTCTGCTGTTAACTCTCTCAATAACAGTAAACACTGTTATTCTCCTGTAAAAATTAGACATATTAGTGTGACCAACAGGGAATACAAAAAATATATTTAAAAATACCACAAGGTATATTTAAACATTTTTGGAATAGTGTCAACAGCCCCACTTTTTAGCGGAAGCTGGTCACATTGGATAAAAGAAAAACAGAAAGACCGAAATTAGCGGGAAGTGCAGAAAAATCGCCAAAATTTTCACGCGCAACTATTAAGAACCAGAAACAGCGTAAGTAGGATAAATGTGGAGGCCAATTGCAACGCCAAACAAAGTGCGCGATGCGCCGAAAATTTTTGCATAAATTTTGTGAATTTTCGAGCGCCTGTGTGTGTGTGCGAGTGTTTGTCTGCGAGAGTGTGCGGCCCGAATGCAGCTACATGAGTGTGTGTGTGTGTGCTGGTGTTGAAAAAATCTATCTCTTCGCTACGCATTTCACCCCCCGTTTTTGCGTATTCATTTGATCTCTCTTCCTCTTCTTCTGTATCAGCGTAGCCGCCTGCGTTAGTGAGTGTGTGTTTGGTCTTTGCTTTCGTTTTTTAATTCTTTGTTTATATTTACGTATAGTTTGTTTGGCGTCCCGCACAATTGTTGTTGCCCGACTTCGGATGCTCTTTCCGCCTAGATCTGCGCCGAAGTAGAAGAGCTCCCGAGAGCTTTTCCCCCGCCGTCTGCCTGTGCTCTGCCCCCACACACACAGTCGTTAATCAAAGTGCCATAATTTTTTATGAACTGGCGAGCAGACAATCCCTATAGCTTTCGGATTTCGTATACTCGATGTTAACAACGGTATTATTCTTATTCATGTTACAATATTTTGATCTAGTGAAGTATCTTTGATTGGATAAAGATACAATATGGTTTTGATTTTTTTTTTTTACTTTTTTAAGCTATTTTTCGATTTTTTCTTTGGCGGAAACGGAGGATGCTCCATATTCTATTCAAGAAGACCTTAAAAACGCTTAGGATTTTTAAAGAAATTAGAAATCTTGTGATTATAAGAAAGTTACTAAAGGATATACCCCCAAAGAAATCAAGCTTACTAGGATCTGGTCCATTTTAATTGATTTAAACATTAAGATGTATTTCTAAAAGTGATGAAATAGTAATGAAACGTTGAAATTTCTTTCTCAATAAAGGGATTACTGGAAATAATTTTGTTGTTAATATCAGAAAAGTTTTTAAAGTCGAAAGCTTCATGGGAATATTTTATTATTATTGAAATATTACTAATTGAATAATTTACATTATTGCGACGACCATAACCGATAGCAGATTGGATTAGTTTACATCGCTCAGCTATTTCACAACTTTTTAGAGCTTCTTGCTTCCTTCTCTATATTTCAATCTTTATCTGTAATATTAGGATTCCATATCTTTTGTCCATATTGCACCTGTCCCAAGGTGATGTCTTGATTGCCTCTGTTCATAACTTTGACGTAAATTACCGCATTTAGAACCGCGGGCAGCCGCGGCAGGCACTTGCCCGCATTATTTATGTGCCGTCCTCCCATACATTGGGGATCTCCATCCGCACTGCCTCTGGATTTCCCGCTCAATCTGCTCTCTCTCTGTATATCTAGCCGCCTTCTGGGAGGTTTTCCCTCGAAATAGTTTTCCTCAGTTAAATTTTGGCGCCCGCGTGGATCGGTCGTGCAGCCGGAAGGAAAATCGTGCTTCTGGCCTTCGGAAAATGTGCCGTGCAAAGGCGGGCGTTTATTTTTAGCCAACGTGCCGATATTTCCACACTCCCAGTGCTCCAAATTAGACCGACAATCGACAACTGCCAAATTAATTGCACATGAAAGGCATCGTTGGCCTGTTTGGCTTCAGGGAAGAGTTCCAGAGAGCTCCAGCATCCGTTGTATCGGTTATATAACCCAGGAACACTAAACGAGATAATGCCCAGTAAATTTCAGAGGAAAAGCTCCCCAGCCACAGGAGGAGGAGGAGGAGGAGGAGGTGGAGTGGGAGGAGCATCCTCCGTTTCCTCCACGCCCAGCAATCAGCCGAGGAAAAGGGTGAAACGGTGCTGCCGGAACTTCGTCACCTTTATGTGCACACAGGTGGGCGTGGGTGCCCTCATTGTGTTCTACGCCATCTGCGGCGCCTTCGCATTTATGCACATAGAGCGGCAGTTCGTGGACGAGACTGCTGGCCATGTGATCGAGCTACGCCAGAACTGCTCTCAACAACTGTGGAGCATCACGGAGCAGCACAACGTCGTCGATCGCCTACGCTGGACGGAGGCGACGAATGCCGTGCTGCGGGAGTACCAGGTCAAGATAGCCGGTGTCATCAAGCACGGCTATGTGGGCCGGAGTCCTGAGCAGATCTGGAGCTTTCCGGCCGCCTTGATGTTCTGCCTTTCGGTGATAACCATGATCGGTTACGGGAATATGGTGCCGCGAACGCCGTGGGGCAAGGGATTGACCGTGATCTATGCCACCTTTGGCATACCCTTGTACATTCTGTACTTTCTGAGCATGGGGCGGGTGCTGGCGCGCTCTTTTAAGTTCCTCTACCGCTCCATGCACGATTGCACCCAGGAGCATCCCGGTCTGGATCGCTTGGATGCCCTCGAGGGTGGCGTAAACCTACCCCGCAAGAAGGTTATTGTGCCCTCAACTGCCTGTCTGTGGGTTATATTCTTTTACGTACTCACCGGCACCGTCATGTTCGCCAACTGGGAGAAATGGAGCTTCCTGAACAGCTTCTACTTCTGCATGACATCGCTGTGCAAGATCGGCTTCGGTGACTTTGTCCCGGGTGCCTCGCTTACCACCGCAGCCGACGTGAATGCCGCCACTCACAAGCTGCAGGAGGACATAGGCGCTGATCCGGACGAGTTGGCCCAGCTGCAATCCGTGGCCGCTGATCAGCACTCGAAGCTGGCTATTAACTTTGTGTACATGCTGCTGGGCATGGGCCTGGTGGCCATGTGCCGCAACCTGATGCGCGAGGAGGTCCGGATGAAGATGCGTGAGATGCGCGAGGACGCCAAGCTGTGCATGGAGGACACGCGGCTGCGTTTTGTCGGTTGCTGCGGGAATCCCCGGGATGCCTACGAGAACGATTACTATTAGAATGACTAAGAGTAATAGGCGGATGTTTAGGGCGATGTTTTGGGATGAATAATCTGCAATTTACGTAAAATTTATTAACTTGGCTATCAGCACCTCTGTTTTTGGGTTTAGATTTTGTATCTTATTAAGGATAATTACGAATTGATTAAGGATTAGGCTGTTTACGATTTGTCAGACATAAAAAGGTGTTGTGTATGAGTGCAAAGAGTGTTTAATGTGTGTAACTGTATGACTACATCCCCAAACGACATCGAATGTAATCCATTCCGATCCTGCAGCTCACCATTGATCAATTCCTGCAACTGCAAGAGCGGATCCGTAACTTCGAGGGCATGCTTGGCGGCGGCAGCGGGGAGCGTTTGTGCACGCCAAGCACTTCGGCCGGCCCCTTCCGCATCTTCTCTGTGGCCGGATTCCAAAATCGGGCCAATGATATCGTCTACTGCCCGCCAATTGTGCGCCAGCAGCAGTCGCAGCACGTGCCGGAGGACTCCACGGCCATTATATACTTTGGCGGGGACGTCCAGGATTTTCCGGAGAGCATGGAGACGAATCGCGACAGCAGGGGCTACATGAAGTACAATCTCGAGAATTCGGCCATTCTGCTGCGCGAGGCTTTCCCCAGGTCCCACATCATCGTCATCCGGCCGGTGCGGTGAGTGTTTAATAGATTTTTCTATTATATTTCTAATATGAATGGGATTTTTTATGTTTAAATAATTATTACAATTTTCCCCATACAGCATGGAGTTCAAGACATTTAGCTGCTTCGATAACTTTGTGAGGGGCAACAATGCTGGAGTCCCAGATCACACTCCCATGAACCATGCCCTTCAGCATCTGGAAAAGTGAGTGTGAATCCTGCTAGAAAGCATGCAAGTGATACTTATAATTCCTCGTCTCGTCCTTAGATTGTTGCAGAACCTGTCGCAGCGCTTGATCTCCATACCCGAGAACGAGATCCTTGATCAGGCCGCCCAGGCGGCGGCTGCAGCAGCGGCAGTGGCTGCTGCTGCTGCAGCCGCTGCTCTAACGCTATCCAATGCCACCGTCACATCGGAGTCCAACTCGCAGTCGGCGCCCGCCTCCAACGACAGCAGCCAGGATATGGATATAGACATATTGCAGGTGCAGGAGAACGTGACCGTGGATGCGGACGGGGCTGTCATATTCCCGATTGTTGGCAGCGAAGTGGCCGAGACAGTCAATAATGTGACTGGAAATAATGGTAACATTGGCGGCAGCAACGAGATCAGTGCGAACAACCATCAGGAGGAGCAGGCGAACAATCAGATCCAGCAGCAAACGCAAGAGGCGGCGGCCATCAAGTTGACTTCTGCCACCAATAATGTCGAGCACTACAACAATGACTGTGCCACGAGGCAGGTTCCTGCAGCAAATGCAACTGCAACGGCAGCGGCGACAACAGCCACCTCAACAGCCACAGCGGCAGCAACCAGCGACAGTAATCCTCTTTGGTGGCGGGAGAACCTCAATCTGGACAAATCCAAGCTGGTGCTAATTGGCTTTAGCAAAGGCTGCGTCGTGCTCAATCAAGTGAGTCACGTTTGGTTCGTTAACTGGTTGTGCCGGCGCCCCAATCCCGTTCAGAACTGAAGCATGAATCCATCAATCAGGGTCTGAAGGGGTTGTGGGAATCATTGGCTTGGTGACCACCAGCTAATCCTTTCTTTTTCATCTTTGTTGCAGTTCATCTACGAGTTCCATTATTTGAAAACCCTCACGCCCGACGACAGCAGCATGTGCCGCTTGCTCTCCCGCATATCGGACATGTACTGGTTGGATGGCGGACATGGAGGCCAGAAGAACACATGGATCACATCACGAAGCCTCCTGGAGACGCTAACTCGCATGGGTAAGTGGAGAGAATTTATCGCTTTGAAACCCTTTTGACTAACGAATGGGCCTCTTCAAGCAGGCATGAACATCCACGTTCACCTGACGCCCTACCAGGTGCAGGACGACCGCCGGCCCTGGATCCGCAAGGAGGAAAAACTGTTCACGGAGATGCTGAGGCGGCTAAATGCGCCGATCACCCGGCACCTGCACTATGACAACCAACCGGCCAACCTTATGACCCATTTTGAGGTATTGCAGGCCTTTTGCCAGCACGTGCATGCCCTCAACCAGCAGCAGCAGCTCCAGCAACACCAGCAGGGAGTGGGGATAACCGATCAGTCGGCTGTGGCCACCAACAACGGCGGGACCAACAACAGTATACTGGAAAGCGGCGAGGAGGCAAAGTGACAGCTGCAACTGCATCCGCACCACCATCACAGGCGTCGTTTGCATGCAATGCGCAAGGGAACTGCCGCCCTAAAGCGCCAACAGGTAGCCCAGCTGCGCCAGCATCATCAGCAGCTGCTGGCCGCCGCACCGGAGCTAGCACTAGCCTCCTCATCGCGCCTGGCCGCGGCCTTGATCTCGTCGGCGGTGGCCTTGAGCAGCGCCTCCTCATCCGCCGCCGGGAGCATTGTAAATAATCATCATCACAGCCATATGCAACAACAGCAGCAGCAACAGGAGCAACTGCCTCAGCCACCGCAGTCACGCCATCATCAGCATCACCAGCACTCCCACAGGCATCACCACCACCACCACCACTCGCACCACCATTCGCATCACCACTCGCACCATCAGTGTCGCTCGAAACGCAAACTGCAGAAATTGTATTATACGCTTTGCCGTTAGATCTGTAACTTAACTTTATCTAATGTATACTTGTACGAGAGACAGTTTCTTAGCACCACCATTAGCAAGCACCCACCCTTTTCCCCAGTCAATTCCAAAGTGTCGTTTGTATGTCTATATTTTGTGTATATGTATTTATTTATTCTCATTTTTTTTATATTCTATTCTTTTACATCACCTCATGTTCGTAATTATTGGCCCTAAAAGTGAAGTAAAAATCTCATCAGTGCAATAATATAAGTACATACGTCTACAAGTATATATATATTTACACAAATATCTACCATATGTGTATATGCTGATTTTTAAATCATCTCTTTATGTATACAAACACTCCAAGCTAATTTATTTGTAATCGAAAAACGATATGTGATTTGCGCACATGAACTAAGAACACTTCGCAAGGCAAGCATCCTCCATTGACTCAAGCAATTATCTTTTTAAGTACCCCCAAGGAATTTATATGTACGTCGACGCAGTAATCTAACCAATCTTAGAACACCCACAGACCCCACACAAAAACCCCCTCTGATTAAGTATTACTTAGCGTTAAGTGAGCTTTAATTTAAGTTGAAAACTGGCAAGGATCCCACGACAAAATGTACTTTACTTAGGACGACGATACTCAGATCTGCGCGATCTGAGGCCGAAGTAACAAATTTGCGAGAAGGCGAGAGATTTGCTTTTCGTCCAGGAGACATTCGTAATACCCGTAGTTTTTTCTGATTGTGCTGGGCAAGTCATATGAGAAGACTCAACGTGGGAAAGAAAAGTGAACTTTTGCCAAGTACGATCCAGATGCGATAAGTAATTGTAATGGCGCGCGTTCCTTATACCAAAGAGCTTATAATAACAAGCTGCTCAAACAAAGCTACAAATTTGCGTAATATAAATTGTGTGGCGTTACTAGTCTTGTTATTATAAGGTCTTTGCTTATACACTATTTAATCAATCATCATTACCGCTTCCGCTTATCCAACAAACAGACAAACCGATCAAACACAAATCCAATTAAACTTATATAGTACATAGAGAAACGAATAATAAATTACACAAAAATTTCGTACCTTTGTCGAATTTGCAGTTCAAAATTGCTTTACGAGAGTTTTGTCAATGTAAGTTGTACTGCTTAAAAGTTCACATACAATTTAGGCAAGAAACCGTAATTAATAAAAGGATACATAAAATGATACAATTGAATGTGTTTTGTAGATGTAAATTAAACCATTATAAATGATAAAGAAAAACAGCTGCGAATTTGAAACGAAACGGAAGAGAGTTCTAAGAAGAAAGTCAAGCAAATGAAATCTACTAAATAGAGAGTTCCCAATGTAAATTCTACTGATATTTGTGAGTCTGGTAAATAAAAAGCATAATATATGGATAAAAATTAACAAGTGAATTTTTTCACATATTTCTTTATAAATAATGTTTAAAATGGTATAGTTATTTGGCTATTACCCATCTGAAAAGGTACAACTTTAAAGCCGAATTGGTAGGAAGTATGTCTCATTCGTGGTCCAATTTATGAGCTGAATCTATCACTTTTCAAGAGAAAAAATTTGCCATGAGTGTGAATCTCTCGCTTGCCTCATGATGGTTTGTGATAAGGTCGATAAGACGATAGACAAAGTCCGACTTTATTGCACACATTTGTATGCGATTTAAATTGTTATAAAATCCATTAAGATTTCTATGTAAATTTGAAATCAATTTCAGAGCCCCAAAATCTTTGGAAAATTTTTAAAAATAACCAAAACTAAAAAAAAGTATATACGATTTCAATATTATCCTTGGACTCATTTCTTATTAATCCTTCTACTTATTTTATAAATAAATTACAATTCTATTGTACTCGTACAAAAAATATCGCTTGTGATGTGCCCGACAGCTTCATCCTTGAGATTGATGTCCTGGGTGCGCACAGGTGGTGGGTGAGGAGGATGTGGAAGAGGATGGATGGCGCCAGACTACGCACAGCTGTTGTGGCACTTGGCCCCCGTCGTCCACTCGTCGCTGCCATCGCAGCAGTCGCACACGTGATCATTTATCCGGCTGCTGGCCACGTACACATCCAGACCCCTGCCTGTGATGTGACGCTTCTGATAGCGGCAGTAAAATCGTCCCACTGAGCAGGCGTTCGTGCTGGGCTCATCACTACCGTCGCCCTCGCAATCGCAGTAGTTGTCATTGAGATGATCGAAGGGGATCGCCTTCGTGCCATCCAGACACCGGAATTTGCCCTCAAAGTTGGGCTTGTAGGCATCGTAGTCGAAGAGCCGGGTGCCCCTGGAAGTGGAGTGTGGTCGTGTAATTTCACTCGTATTTTAAGGAGGAATTTCCACGCTTACCTGATGATCTTAATGGGATCCTCGTTACCGGCTCCAGCTGCCGTGCCACCGCCCGCGGGAGCAGCTGGAGCCACCGCTCCGCCGCCATCAAAGTCATCGCGCTGCTTGCTGCCTAGCGATTGTCTCATCTGCTGGTGCTTCCGCTTGATCTGTTGAAGGTTCCATGGCGTAGGCACTCCCGGCAGCTGATTCAGCGAGAAGGCCTAATTATTGTTTATTTTACTCATTAGCGGCCGCACATTAAACCCAAATATTATCCCCTTGCCCGGGCTTACCTGATAGGCGATGAAGGATATGCCGACCAGGAATATGAGCAGCAGGAACATCTTGGACTTCTGCTTGTAGAAAGGCTTGTAGTAAATGTTTTCTCGCTTCACCCATGTCTTTCGCATAGTTGTCTTTTAGCTCTGGGAATGATTCTGATTCTTTATAAAAAATATGTTTTGTTTATTAGACAGCATTGTTGTTGTGCTACTTTTTACCTTTACCAACACTGTTTGGAGCTGCCGTCACTTGGATGGTACTTAGAGCCATGATACAAATATATAAGGTAGTCTCGTCGCATAAAATAAGGCGCTACACAGCCTACAAAATCGTTAACAATTAAACGCAGAAATTTTCATTTGATTTTTTATTCATTATTAAAACTAATGTGCTAACAATATTGATAAAAGACATGCAAATACATTAACATGTAAAATTTAAATATTGAAAACTCAATAAAACTCAAAATAGTTTTAATTAATAATAATTTAAGAAGGGATGGTCAAACTTGTAGTTTTAGCTTTGAATTTAAAGGTTTACATGTCCCTTTAACAACTCACAAGATTATCTTCATTTTCTCTCTTTTAAGCAAAATTTTCCGTTTTTTCAACAAAATTAATTTTCCGCTTCAAGTTACCTGCAAGCTCATAAATAACTTCTAGGAAATATGGCAATATGTATGTTCTTTCAATTAAAAGACTTTTATTTGAGCTAACATCACAAAAGTGAAGCTCGTGGCTCACAAAAGACACCCGTATCAGCTTGCAGAGGTATTATTTCATTCCGTTGGCTTTTATTTGAGCTTACAGCACGTAAAGTGAAAGTAATGTGAGGCGCAAAAAGAAAATAAATAAGTGTAGATGGGAATGGTAGAATGGCAGGGGTTGGAGATTAGGTGGTCTTCAGGAAAGACTCATGCTTGTACACTTCGATCACGCTCTCGATGATCTCCCACTGGTGCTCGCGGGTAAAGTCCTTGACCAGCGGCTTGTACCACATGGCCGACTCGTCGGACTCATCGGTGAGGGGCACTTGGACGCCGTAGGTCTGCAGGGCCAGCGATAAACAGCCGATGGCCACATGGGTGGGCTTGTACTTGAGGATGTTGGCGCTGTGGTGGAAGTCTTGCAGGTATGAGGCTGCAGCCTTGGCAATGGGCACCGAGTTCCACACCTCGGCGCCCACCCAGTCTTGTAAAGTCTTCATATAATAGAGTAAGTACTGCAAAACAAAGATTATGAGATGATGAGTGGGTTTCTGGGTTTCTGTAACAGCTGCTAACTGAAGTACTCACCTTGTGGGCCAGGTCGATGTTGAGATCGAAACCCAGGGTGCGTGTGATGAGCAGCTCCGCCTGCACAATGGCATCGCGCATAGACCAGTACTCGTCATTGAGATCCAGCGGATCATTCCCCCTGTTAAGTGTGCAGTGTGCCACGTTGATCACGTCGCGTATCTTCACACTGTCGTCGTCCTTGATCTTGCCAGCCAAGTACAGCGAGGAGGCGGCAATTAGCTATTTTGTTTTTGGGGGGTTATGTCTGTGAGATGCGTTACACTTTTAAGGAAACCTAATACGCACGAACTCATCGTAGTCGCTGGTCTTCACCTCCCGGAAGAAGCGGTGGTACACAATGGCCGCACAGGCAGCCGTCAGGGGCTTCATCTTCAGCTTGGCGGCGCACTCGAAAATGTACAGGGGCACCAATCCGGCTTTGTTTAGATTCCTGGCGGAGATTAAAGCACGTTTAATGGAATCAACCAGCCATCATCCTTTCAACTCACCTGTAATCGATGGGCTTCACGCCCTTGTTCGAATCCACGTGCTGCTGCAACGACATGACATCCAAAACGTTCTTCATTCTCACAGGCAAGCGCCGAATCGAGCGTATTTATTGAAACTGGGGGATGGGGCAGCAGCAGTACCGAATTTGATTGCGAGTTCGTTGGCCCACGCAGCAGACTGGATAAAGCGAGACTGCAGGTCAGCTGGGAGCTGCGAGCCTAAATGCGGACGGAGACACACCGAAAAATCGAGAGGCGACAAACCGGTTCGGACTGCAGCGGCGGTGCAATTGTAAGTCGAGGTGCAATCGGAACGGGAAAACTAACGGGGCGACCGGCGAGGTGGCGACAGCTGTTCCGATTTCACTTAAAATGGTGGACGACTTTGTTAAAAATCATTTTCCCTGTTCAAAAGTAGTTTACAAACCGGCTCAACAGCTGTTAGCTTAGACAGTATTGGGTAACTGCTTGTGAAACCACAACACTTGTCGATTTCGATACCTGAATGCTTAAAAGTTGTTTTAAACAGAGAAAGCGAATTAATTAATTAATTTATTATAAAAATCGCAATATTTATATAAAACCTAAGATTCGCTTATTCGAGTCCCAATTTTTCTCAGTGCAGCAATAGCCGATAAGTGTGTATCGATAGCTCCGATCACACTATACACATCCCCATCGCCGCCAGCTGTTCCGCTCTGTTCCCCCCACTCGCCCCTCCCGCACACATTTATTATCATTGCGAAAACGAAGTGCACGCAGCAGCAAAAACAGCAAATCCGTCGCAACCAGGCGAAAATGGATCAATAACGCGCCAGCCAGGGCTAACTCGTAAACCCCGTGACCGCTAATTGGATTCCATTGTGCGCCCAGCGACAGGAAACGGAAATCTTCAACGGCCAGCAGCGAATCGCTTGAGAGATACACAAAGAAGCACAAACAAAACAGAAGATGAAGGCGACTAAAACGCGGGCTGTCCGCCTCACAAGCTTGACAGAGGATGTGAGCAACGTACCGGAGGATGCTCCCTTCCGGGCACGCCTCCACTTCCTGTTTGCCCAGATCGAGCGGGAGTTCGAGCAACTTTACCTAGAAAATCAGAGCTGTGAGTGTCATGGCATCGGATCCAGAGTGCATTAAACCATATTTTAAAAAATAATTTCAGTGCAGGATAAACTGGACGTTGCCACCGCCACCAAGGAATCCGTGGTCCAGCAGGAGCAGAGATCTACCGGAGGAGGAGTGCTGAGCGCTCCATCATCATCCTCCGCTTTACCCACTCCGGCCACCCAAACAGATGAAGTGGGCGCCAGCTTTCTGGCCGCCGCTTCCAGCACACACAAGAGCTTAAAGGCCAAACTCAGCAGCGCCACTGGCGGCAGCAAGGCGAAGGCCAGCAACAAGATTAAGGCGCAGACAAGCCGCATTGTGTCCAGCTTCAAGGCTCCCACAGTGGTGAGCACTGTGGTGCGAGAGTTTGGTGGACATAAGGATGGGATTTGGCAGGTGGCCGCCAAGGCTGGACAACCTATTATAGGCACTGCTTCCGCCGATCACACAGCCTGCATCTGGGGCGTGGAGAGCGCACGGTGTTTGCTGCAGTACCAAGGACACGCCGGCTCCGTCAACTCAATAAAGTTCCATAAGCAAAGGGATCTCGTGCTCACAGGCAGCGGTGACGGCACAGCCCACATTTGGCAGGCGGCCGTCAACTGGGAGGTGTCCAAGTAAGTGTTTAAAGAGAAACGTAGGCCGTCAGTTACAATTTGTTCTGTTCAATAGAAAGGGTCATTCATCGGAGGAGGAACTGGATGACAGTGATGAGCAGGTTGAGGACCGCGATCGCGTGGATACCTTGCGAACACCTTTGTGTGAGTTTACTGGTCCCGGTGGCCACCTGTCCGTTGTGGTGGCCGCCGACTGGCTCTCCTCTATGGACCAAATCATCACCGGCAGCTGGGACAGGACCGCCATATTGTGGGACGTAGAAACTGGTCAGCCACTGCAGCCGCTGACGGGACACGATCACGAGCTCACACATGTTTCGGCGCATCCCACACAGCGATTGGTAGTAACCGCCTCCAGGGACACAACGTTCCGGCTGTGGGACTTCCGGGAGGCCATACCTGCGGTGTCAGTGTTTCAGGGCCATACGGAAACGGTTACCTCCAGCGTGTTTGCGCGGGATGACAAAGTGGTGTCCGGATCAGATGACCGCACCATCAAGGTGTGGGAGCTGCGCAATATGCGCTCAGCCTTGGCCACGATTCGGACGGATTCCTCGGTTAACCGCCTGGCCGTTTCCAGCGGCGGGATCATCGCAATACCACATGACAATCGCCAGATACGGCTCTTCGATTTGAATGGACAAAGAGTGGCCAGATTGCCACGCACCAGTCGCCAGGGTCATCGGAGGATGGTGTCCTCGGTTGCCTGGGCGGAGGAGCCGCTGCTCGACTGCGATCTCTTCTCCTGTGGCTTCGATCGCCGCGTCTTTGGCTGGTCCATTGTCCTGCCCAAGGACAATTGAAGGCGGTTAAAAGGGGGAGCTGCTCCCAAAGATGGATGAGCTGAATGAGCAAGTAGCCCCCTCAGAACGAACACAAAACATCTCTCGAAAAGAGCATCCCGACAGAGATGCTCATACTTATGTGTGTAGCCGTTAAATGTTAGATCAAGTATTATGCAGACATTGTTCAAGATGTTCTAGATGTCAACCCCTGAGTGTAATTACTGTTGCTTTTTGCCAAATATCTCGGCACATCATCAAGTGCTGCTATGTACTACATATTATCATTGTTATAACAAATATGCGTGGGGATTGGGCTGGGCTTCCGAAGTCCAATTCGTATTTTATCTGTGTTTTAATACCATACATAACATATACATATTATAGGTGTCTAAGGCATTGACGTTATTAGCGAACATGAATAAACATAATCAAGCACTTCTAGTTGCATAAACCAACATTATTAACTTTTATTTACAAAATAAAGTGGATGTAAGCGTAATTTTAATATTTAAAGCTTATAAATGGAAAAGTCTTTAAGTAGAACCCATATTATCCGTTTGTTCACTCCAATGGCGTATAATCTTTTATTTCCATTTAATACACATTCATTTACATTGGATATAAGTTAGTGGCTAAGGCATATTGTAGACATAACAATTTTAAAAGTAAAAAAATATACCATCGACAATGCGTGGCTATAACTTTGGAATACAGACGCGCCGCTTACAAGTGGGCAAACTTGAGCACCAACAGACCGACTAGGATGCCCATCTCCAGTATGATAATGAGTATCAGAATGATCTTGTTGTAGAGCACCTCCCTGCTTAGTTTCCGAATGATGGCACGGGACTTGGACAGATCCTGATCGGCGTCCTCCAGCCGTCGAGTGGTGCGCAGGAGTGACTCCCTTTGCTCGCCTAGTTCGCCCAGCACCTGTTGAAATGGAAATATATGTAATAAGCTGGCTAATCCTCGTTTATTAAGCACTTACCTCCACTCCCATGTTCTCCGTTTCAATGGCAATCTGGTTGGATCTCTGGATGCTTTCAGTCGTGCGTTGCAGCACATCGTTCATGTTGGCCGACAGCTGCGCTTGGCGGCTGTCGTAGTCGCCGCCACTAGGCAGTTGGTGGTAGCCGCCGTTGGACATGATTTTGGTTAATTTGTTAAAAGAAATTAAATGCGATTTTGGTCAGGATTCGAAAAGCAAAATAAAAACAAAGGCAGGGTGTGTAGAGGTGCAAAAACATCGATGAAAACATCGATGCATCGATGTCTTTTAGCCAAGCACTAACGCGTAGAATTTTTCCCTTTTGAATAAGAGAGTTATCGATAATTTTGACACATCACTAAATCGCAACCGTTATTTGATCTGTGGTTTGAAAATGATAGGTTTTATTATTATGAGATTTTGTGAATATTTATATGTTTATTAATATAATATTAATAAGGATAATATAATAATAATAGGAATACAACAAAAAAAAAAGGTTGATAAAATTGTTTGCCAATGAGAAACATAACAATAATTTAAGTATATAATAACTTGTTAAATTTCAAAGCTCTAATATTTTTATGATGTTCTTGGAAATATATTGTTTATGATTAATTGATTTCAAAGGTTTGAACACTTCCGAGAAACAACAGGAGACAGCCGTTAAATCAAAAGTCAAGAGGTTGCCCATAAATAGAAAGAGTAGTATAAATTTATCAACTACCATTTTTACCCACTAACCCCTGTGCACCCGTGCACCCCCCTGACAGTTGCTAGGGCCGACAAGAGGGGCGATTTATAAAGGCTGACAAAACCAAAACAAACAGCTATCAATATCAGGTTGTCTTATCTGGAACAGGGAATTACTCGGCTGAAGCGTTATTAATTTAAATTGATAGAGACGGTGGCTAGTGGCTACGCAATGCGGACATATGTACATATGTAGCACTCGAAGAGTTTTGACTTTAGTGCGGGTATTTGTCGATTTTTGATTCCTGATAACGCCTCCGTGGTGCTGCCTCCCTGATCATACATGGCCGACATGGCATGCCCGCCCCCGATCCGAAGATATAGCAACTGTGAGAGGCGGCGGCAGAGAGCCGATTGGCGAGCGGGTTCTCGAGTCTCCGCTGGTCGCAGCGAATGCCAAATTTAAACGCAGTCGATCGCTGGCGGTGAGCAGACGTGCGCTCCGCTTGAGATACAGATACTCAGGCACTCAGTCAGATACTCTCGGTCGGCAACAAACAAGTTCTAAATTTATCGCTCGTACTCGCGGGGAATCGAAGAATCTGTGGTGTCTTTGACATTCTAAAGCGTTTTCGGAGCTGCGAAGGTAAGCGAATCCCAGGCGAACAACCCGCAAAACTTGATTAACTCAGTGGGGTTCAAGGTGATCGATCTCTCGCAAGAAAGTGTGTCATAGATTTCAGATCGCAATAGATGCAAAAGCATCTCGGAGAGCACGTGCTCCAGCAGCAGAGCCTGCATTCCGGCACGTGACAATGCGTAGTGATAGCTAGTAGCTGGCTAGTTAGTTAGTTAGTCAGCGGGGAGGGGGGGTCACCTCGCCTGTCATGGGACCCATTGTGTAAACGGCGCTCCCACCTGTCCGAAGTCACAGGTAAAGTCAGAGCGCGCTAGCTCTGTCTCTGTCTGAAGCCCGCGAGTATCTCTGAGATACGTTATGGTCGTCGTTGTCGTGCGTGTCATAGTTGCGGCAGTGTGAGTGTTGGTCGCGCACACAGATACTGGGCATGAATATCTGTGAGTCGCGCTCTCCCACAGAGTCGCGAGTTTTTCGAGTTTTATGCAATCAAATAATACGGGTATCATGTGATCTCCGGGGCTTGTGGTCGGCCTAGAAAAAATCTTCTGCTATAACGGAGGAGAAAAGAAACTAAAAGCTGAGCTCGATCGAGTACTTCAATAAAGCTTCGAGTAATTGCACACAATAAATACCAGTCGATTATGATTTATGGATCACTCTATAAATTTCCCGTCGTCGTCGTCGTCGCACTTCCCATCGATCAATCAACTTTAGCTGATTAGCCAGCAGCAGCTCTAGCAGTAGACCCCGTTTATGAATGGAAAATCTGAACGTTCGAGAAATCAAGAAATCCCAGATCTCAAGTACGAGTGCAAATAAGCCTTATAAAGCCCCGCGCACTCGAGTTTTCGATCTCCAGTTGCGCAACTCCCCAGTCAAAAGCTTATCGGCATTAGGGCGGGGACCACTTGCATTCCAATCGAAAAATTGCAATTTTCACAGAGCTTTCACTCTGTCGAATCATATTTAAGTACTCACAGTGGATATTTAAAGAAAATTAAAATGGTCCATATCTTGGCTTTAAAATCTTAACATCTATATATAAAACTGTGTTCCACATTAGTAAGTTTATGAGTTTCCGCTTCTGTTTTACAACTCCCATTTATTTTTAGTTCCCTGCCACTAATTACCTTTCTGATAAGTCTATGCCATATGGGCTTAATTTGGATTTGTGACGTAATAATAGCGCTTTAGTATTCTTCTTTACTTTTTCTCACATAAGTAGTTTTGGAAAATCAATTGAATTGACAATTGGCATTAATAAAGATGAGTGTGGGCCTGGGGGTCCATTCTCCCGATCGTCTTTGTATGTGGATTCACATAGGAATTATATACATCATATATATATATTCAGTCTTAATTACTCGCAGAGGAAAAAATGGAATTGTCATAAAAACGAACGCTCTCAATAAAAAGTAGAAGTTATATTCGTATTCGAATTAACAACAAATAGCAACGAATGGGAGAGCCAGAGAGAGAAACAAACAAAACAGAGCGAAAACTGAACTGAACTGAACTTCAAAGCGTAGCGATAGTGATATTAGCCTACACTCACATGGGCGTGCGCCCGCTCCCAACCAAAAAGGGGGGTTGTCAATGTCACCGCTCTCCGCCTAGCATTGTCAACCTCTTTGTGCCCCTCTCCGTCGATTAAATGTGATTAAGGCTCACCCACAACTCGCGTGTGTTAGACAGGAGCAACAACAACAGCTGCATTTTAACTACAGAAGAGCTTCAGTAATTCAAACTTAAGAAATTTAAGTTTCAATAAAACAATTATACAGCTTTAAAATTTGAATTTTCGTACTTGAAAGGTTAAAAAAAAAATGTTGTTGAATATTGAAAATGTTGGTGTTGATCTTAATTTGACAAAAAACAAAGCATACTTTTTTGCTGCATGGGAAAAAATAAATTGACTTGAAAATAAAATCAAGTATCCGTCAATTACTTTAGATAGAAAAGTTAGTAAAATTAACTATTAATATTAGTTATTATATACGTCTAACTGTATTTGGAGGTGGTTTCCACCCACACCCTGGCACGCAAGGCTAGAGTCCACTCACGAAAATGACCAGCAAAGAGGAGCGAACCCAGAGAGAGGCAGGAAAGAGGCGAGAAGCGGATAGCAAACGGCAATGGCTACGTCGTCGCCTAGCGCCTAGTTGTTGTTTTGAAGTTGAACTGGTTTACAGTTGGCGCAGCTGTTTCGCTGCCTCGGCGTTTTCAACGTTTTCAGTGTTTTTTTCGTGTTCGAACAGTGCGTGTGAGCGAGCGATATTTGGGCAATTGAGTATTCGAATTTCCAGTTTCCAGTTTTCAGTGAATTGAATTTATTAAAACGAAAGCAGCACTTGAGCAGGCGAGTTCAATTGAAATAAATACCTGTTTTCCCAATCATCGACTTACAAAAAAGTTGCCAATTAATTCAAGAGAAATGCATAAATATTTACAAATACATCGCTTTGTTTGTCCTCGTCTGGATATGGTGTTTATAAGCAATCAATTTGTATAGAAGTACCTACAAATTCATGTGTACATGTGTATATTTCTATATAAAAGCCATAGTCCGATATCGTATTGTTATTTACTGGCAGGGTTCGTGTCCGAGCTGTGGTGATTTCCGCCTTGAAGCGATAAAACCTCCTAAGCAAGCGCCCCGCCCTTTTGATTAAATTTTAATTAAAGTGGAAATGAATTTTTAAACTGTACAATAGGAAGCTACCCAAGTTGGACTTTTGAATATAAGAGTGTAATATTCAAGAGTACCTAGTAAATTGTATATTACAAGTGGCATTTAAAAATGTTATAAAAACTCTTAGGAAACCAATATCAAAATATATATATATTTAATAAATGAACAAATTAACAGTCTATATGGAAACCCCAAAGATTACTTTCATTTACCCTTCATAATCCATTAGAGAACAAGGTGCAAGTTCGTTAATTACACTATAAAACAATTTAAAATGCACAAAATGGCATTGTAAAAATTAACAAGTAGCCGCCTTTATATTGGAACCCAGTCTATATAGATCGACCTCCTACGATTTTGTTTCGGCACACGCCAATACTAGGCTAATGGAGCTATATAAAAACTACAAACAATTGTACTGGCAAACATTCTAAAACGATCTTTAATGACCCGACAATTGGACGCGTATACGTAATTAATAATAAGAGCAATTAAGACTGCGAATTTCATGACTCTGCTATTTTTAGCAAACTGGTGACAACCGGCCAAAGGCCCAGAAAAAAAACCAACAAAGTGCCCAGCCACAGCGCACACTCTTACATATTGGTATAAGTTCCCCTGATAAAAGTGTCAAAGTAAGCGAAAAATGCTGAAACCAAGCAAAAGATATGAGCAACAGGCTATGTGCTATGTGAGAGCATCAAGTGGATCCCATTTCCAAATTCTGCCTGGGAACTCGATAGCATAAGTCATGAGGAGGAGAACTCCAATCCCGCTCTGCAGTTGAGATGTCATGTGATTGATGGATCGAAGAGAGCACTGATGGTTGGATGGGGTTTTTGCGAATATCCATGACGTCCCCAGTCTTCTGGCAGATGGCCAATTGTCTGGGCCATGGCTTTGTTATTTTAATGCTGTGTTTTACAAATGACTCGAACGCCCCTACACAGTGGGATAATTAGCAGAGTGTCGTTAAATTAATAACTATTGTAATATATTTTATAAGGATATTTTAATTAGGACAGAAAATACTTGAATTCCTATATCTCAAGTGCAGAATAATGATTCACAATAAAAATTCCCCTATATAAGATATAAGAAAGAAAAATTATAACAAAAGTTAAAAAAAAAGTTAAAAATCATTGTAAAAATGTAAATGAATCATTCTTAGTCGTTGGGTTTTATCTATAAAAATATATTATTCAAAGCTTGTTTATTACAGTTTATTTATGTGCTAAGCTGTTAATATTCCGTATTTGATAAAGGCTTCTACATATGTGGTCATTACTTATTATGAAAACAAGTAAATAGAACCTAGATATTTAGGCAAGAACTTTGGTTTGCTTTGCTTTGGAACATAAACTATTAATTAAATGCTAATAAATCTCCAGGTAGTTTGAGTTTTTCGTAATAAATTAATACAATTTCATGCCATTTTCTTAGCCGGAATATATTTTATCCCTAATGTTTTCAGTGCACACGATTTCTGCATAAAATTTGTGTCCTACATATAGCACATCATACGTTTTATATCTACCGCAAAAAGCAAAAGCTAATTCTTCTCTCCTGTCGGGGATTGGGAATGGGAATGGGCGTTTGGACGGGATTCGGATACGGCGTAGGGGAGAACAGGGACCATATGTAGTCCGTGGGACCATTAAAGTTCGATAATGTGCGCGAGGCTGACGTCGCCGTGTCGTTGACTGTTTGGCCGATGATGTCACAGCAAACCTTGATGTCGTCTGTGTGTACACTGCGAAATGGCGAAATGCTCTCGAGTGCAGACACCACCACCAGACGGCGGACTCCTACTGCTGTTGCCCTGCCCAGGACCTCACCCACCTCAGATGCGTCAGTGCGGAGGCGACCCAATTAAGCCAAATATTACTTGCATTATCTGAGTTCTACCGATTTTTTTTTATTTTTGGGAGAAGTCAGCTCTATTTGCACATGGCGGGCCAGGCCTTGACTGACAGTTTCTGATAAACTGACAATTATCAGTTAATTTGCCATAATCATAATTTATGTGAAAAAGCCCCCATATGTTTTGTAGGCTGTGTGGGGTTAAGGTTTCTTGAGGAAGTGTCAGTGCATTTTGGGTCGACGCAGAGATAAGAGTTGGCTGTAAACAATATTGCAGCAGAATCGAGATAACTTTGGTAAAGTTTGCACAGTAAAATAAAGCTTCAGAAAGTGACATTTTGGGAACGCAAAGCCACATTCTTACTTAACTAGATAATCTCAAGAAAACTTAAGATATATAAGTGTATGATTTCCCAAAATAATATCTTCATCAACTTAAAATACAGTCATGCCATCTGGCCTGGCAGGAAGGAAATCTATCAACAATAAATTTGACTTTGTGTTGAATTAATCTTTATGGCTGTGTTGATATTTGGATCATAAATCGGTAGATTCCAAGAATTGGAACTGTGTTTAAATAACACTGTTTATATGCACATATCATAATACATTTTTATTTGTTATGGCATTTTGTGTGGGTTTTAAAGGACTTCCGTTGCTTTAGATCTAAGTAATTAATGCCAGTCTTCTAGCCAGATATTTTCTCCTTTTCCATTTAAAATTCTTCAGATAATTGTTAAAAAAATGTAAGATTTCAGTTAAGTATTCGATTCCTTCACACTTGGCACTTGAAATCCCCATAAAGCAGCTCTATCAGTCTAAAATATTTTAAGACCCCACAAATCCCTTGGAATTACGTGATTTCGCTGTTAAATTCATTTAGAACGTGACTGGTTGTTGTAATTGGAAAGCCAAAACTTTTTTGGGATTAGTATTATGGACTCTCCTGGTTCGATTTTCTGGTTGTGATGACAGCCCCGCCAGGTCCGAGCGCCATATGGAGCTGAAAATAGAGTGATTGCCTTTCCACACCAAAGAAAAACAAATGAAAGACAAATAAATAAATAGAATCATTTTGCAGAGCAACGTAGCGAGAATGTTGTACATAAATATGTCGGGTTGAATAGGGGGCGAAGATGCACTGAGACAAATTTGATTTTAAAATTAATAAAGTCAAGGAAATTGAATTTAATAATAATATAATTTATTAAAGGAGTTTGAAAAGGTAAACTAGGAATATTGAAGGTCAAGAAAGATATCTTTTCAGACAAGACATCCCCGATATCTAATAAATTCTAACAAATAATATAATTTTTTGTTGATTCTATATTATTTTTTGTCTAAGTGAAACTATTGTTTATCACATATTCCCTCTCTAGACCAAAGACCAAAGCCAAACGATGTCGAAAAACAAATCGTGGTCGCTATTCTTTATTTTAATTGCATGTCTGCGGAATGCCAAAACTAATCCCCTTTCCCTCCTCTGTTCCTCCACAGGGAACGTAAGCAGTCGCCAAGATGGGGGACATGTTCCGAAGTGAGGAAATGGCACTCTGCCAGATGTTTATTCAGCCGGAGGCCGCGTACACCTCCGTCTCTGAGCTGGGTGAAACTGGCTGCGTGCAGTTCCGCGATGTAAGTACGGATTGCAGTTGACCCTTGTCTCTCCCACTAACCGAAGATCCTCTCTCTGTCTTTTTCTCCAGCTGAACGTGAACGTCAACGCCTTCCAGCGGAAATTCGTCACCGAAGTGCGTCGCTGCGATGAGCTGGAGCGAAAGATCCGCTACATCGAGACGGAGATCAAGAAGGACGGCATCGTGCTCCCCGACATCCAGGATGACATTCCGCGGGCACCGAATCCACGCGAGATCATCGATTTGGAGGCTCACCTGGAGAAGACCGAGTCGGAGATGATTGAGCTGGCCCAGAACGAGGTGAACATGAAGTCCAACTACCTGGAGCTCACTGAGCTGCGCAAGGTGCTGGAGAACACGCAGGGCTTCTTTTCGGACCAGGAGGTGCTCAACCTGGACTCCACCAACCGGGCTGGTGGCGTGGACGAGGCCACCGCTCAGCATCGTGGCCGACTTGGCTTTGTTGCCGGCGTCATCAACCGCGAGCGTGTGTTTGCCTTCGAGCGGATGTTGTGGCGCATCTCGCGCGGCAATGTCTTCCTTAAGCGCTCCGATCTGGACGAGCCGCTGAATGATCCAGCGACGGGACATCCCATCTACAAGACCGTCTTCGTGGCTTTCTTCCAGGGCGAGCAGCTGAAGAATCGCATCAAGAAGGTCTGCACTGGATTCCATGCTTCGCTTTATCCCTGTCCCAGCTCGCACAACGAGCGCGAGGAGATGGTACGCAACGTACGCACTCGCCTGGAGGACCTGAAGCTTGTCCTCAGCCAGACGGAGGATCATCGCAGCCGTGTCCTGGCCACCGTATCCAAGAACCTGCCCTCGTGGTCGATCATGGTCAAGAAGATGAAGGCCATCTACCACACGCTCAATCTGTTTAATATGGACGTGACCAAGAAGTGCCTCATCGGAGAGTGCTGGGTGCCCACCAAGGATCTACCCATTGTCCAGAAGGCTCTCTCCGACGGTTCCGCTGCCGTGGGCAGCACCATTCCCTCGTTCCTCAACGTGATTGATACCAACGAGCAGCCGCCGACCTTCAACAGGACCAACAAGTTCACTCGTGGATTCCAGAACCTAATCGATGCCTACGGTGTGGCCTCCTACAGGGAGTGCAATCCCGCTCTTTACACCTGCATCACCTTCCCCTTCCTGTTCGCCGTGATGTTCGGTGATTTGGGCCATGGCCTTATTTTGGTTCTCTTCGGCGCCTGGATGGTTCTCTCCGAGAGGAAACTAGCCCGCATTCGTAACGGTGGTGAAATCTGGAATATCTTCTTTGGCGGTCGCTACATCATCCTGCTGATGGGTCTGTTTGCTTGCTACACTGGCTTGGTCTACAATGACATCTTCTCCAAGTCAATGAACCTGTTTGGATCGCGCTGGAGCAACAACTACAACACCTCGACGGTTCTGAGCAATCCCAGCCTGCAGATGCCACCGAACAGCTCAGCCAATGGCGTCTATCCCTTCGGTTTGGATCCTGTGTGGCAGTTGGCCGACAACAAGATCATCTTCCTGAACAGCTTCAAGATGAAGCTCTCGATCATCTTTGGAGTGCTGCACATGGTGTTTGGCGTCTGCATGTCCGTGGTTAACTTCACTCACTTCAAGCGCTATGCATCCATCATCCTGGAGTTTGTGCCCCAGATCCTGTTCCTGCTGCTGCTGTTCGGCTACATGGTGTTCATGATGTGAGTATACTTGAATAGGTCTTCAAAATGGCTTTTAAATACTATGATTCCCGTTTAAAGGTTCTTCAAGTGGGTTAGCTACAATGCCAAGACAGACTTCCAGCCTGAGACACCCGGCTGTGCTCCGTCTGTGCTGATTATGTTCATCAACATGATGCTGTTCAAGAATACACCACCGCCCAAGGGATGCAACGAGTTCATGTTTGAGTCACAGCCGGAGCTGCAGAAGGCCTTTGTGCTCATTGGTCTGTGCTGCATTCCCTGGATGTTGCTGGGCAAGCCTCTGTACATCAAGTTCACCCGCAAGAACAATGCCCATGTAGGTTTCCCTAATAATTGTATTATATTTTCCTAAGAGTCTATTAATTATATTTTGTTTTTCATGGACAGGCCAAGCACAATGGCCAGCTGACCGGCAACATGGAACTGGCTGAGGGCGAGACCCCTCTGCCCACGGGCTTCTCTGGCAATGAGGAGAACGCTGGAGGCGCCCATGGTCACGAGGATGAGCCAATGAGCGAAATTTACATCCACCAGGCCATCCACACCATCGAATATGTGCTCAGTACCATCTCGCACACGGCCTCCTATCTCCGTCTCTGGGCTCTGTCCCTGGCCCATGCCCGTAAGTGTTTTTATAGTGCTACTTACCTGGATCTCTACTAATCCCTTGTGCATTGCAGAGCTCTCTGAGGTGCTGTGGAACATGGTGTTGTCGCTGGGTCTAAAGATGTCCGGAGTGGGTGGTGCCATTGGGCTCTTCCTCATCTTCGGAGCCTGGTGCCTGTTCACATTGGCCATCCTGGTCCTGATGGAGGGTCTGTCCGCTTTCCTGCACACCCTGCGTCTGCACTGGGTGGAGTTTATGAGCAAGTTCTACGAGGGTCTGGGCTATGCCTTCCAGCCCTTCAGCTTCAATGCCATCTTGAATGGCGAGGATGAGGAGTAAAGAGCTCAAATCACGAAAATATGTATACAACTAGCCAGCGAGCTTTGTTTTTCCCACAGATATGTTTTGTTTGTTAAATGTTTTTGTTTTGTTTATTCCTTTTTTTCGGATATCGTCAGTATTGTGGTGCTCTTCCCACATTTTTGTATCCTCCCTGTTTTGTATTCCATTTGTTGTCCAAAAGTATTCCTCCTCCTAGCCCGGAGTTGTGCCTAGTATTCTCAAAAAAAAAAAAGAAAACTGTTTCAAAAGCAATAATTTGATATTCATTGTTATAAATATTAAACGTATGCAAATAAATTAATTGTAATAAATAAATATACAGCAAAGAAGAGAACAGCAAAAATGTGGATTTATTTGTGGGGTGATGATGGATGAAAAATAAATATTTAAAAACAAAATTGTAGTTTTATTTATAAAACGAATTTAAATATGTGAAAGTTTAAAGCGTGCAGGGACAGAGACCGCAAAGTTTTAACATTGCATTTAAATTCTAAAAAATTTTTAATTTAATGAATTTTATCCATAGTACAGCTTATACCTTACCACAGGTCTCTACTGTATGTACACCGATATCTAGGTACACTATTCATACGATAAGTACCTAGAGCTCCCTTAGAAATCAGTTTGTAATTGCCTGGCAATTGGTTTTTAATTCCAAACTGGCTGAGAACTATCAGTTGATAAGCAAAAAAACTGAAAGAGAGGAAAGGGAACCGGGGAAAATGGACATTCATTCCATCACATTGATGGATGGCTTCTTGGAGCCGTAGAAGTTCCCCAAATATTTATCCAAGGCAGACTGATAAGCCGGTGAAAAAACTGCTCGTGGGTCAGCTAGCCTTCCTCGTCCAAGTCACTTGACCAGACCGATCAGTCGTCCGTCAGCCGCACTCCGAATGTGCGGAGTCCAACTCAGGAATATTATTCACTCACTAAAGGAGCAAAAGGATCACTAGACATGTCCAAGTGGTGGAGCTTCGGCTCCAATCAGGAGAGCAACAGCATCTTCCGCAGTGAGGTGATGTCCTTGGTGCAGATGTATCTGCAGCCAGAGGCAGCCTACGATACGATTGCCGCTTTGGGTGAAGTGGGATGTGTGCAGTTTCGTGATGTAAGTGAACGGTGGACCAGAGCAAGGACATTTTCATTTGATTTGTAATGAAATTCGTATCCTTTTTTTTTTAAATAAAGATGAACGAGAAAATCAATGCCCAGCAGCGCAAATTCGTGGGCGAAGTGAGACGTTGCGATGAGCTGGAGCGTCGTATTCGTTACGTAACCTCCGAGCTGGCCAAGGAGGGTCACAAGGTGCTCGATCTCATTGACGACTTCCCGCCGGCGCCACAGCCCCGCGAGATAATCGATTTGGAGACGCACCTGGAGAAAACCGAGACGGAGATCATGGAACTGGCAGCCAACAATGTGAATCTGCAGACCAGTTACCTGGAGCTGACCGAGATGATTCAAGTTCTAGAGCGCACCGATCAGTTCTTCTCCAGCCAGGAGTCCCACAATTTCGACTTGAACAAGAAGGGAACCCACTTGGACCCCGAACAATCCAATGGCCGCCTGGGATTCGTGGCCGGAGTCATCAACAGGGAGCGAGAGTACGCCTTCGAACGGATGCTGTGGCGCATTTCGCGCGGCAACGTCTTCGTTCGCCGTTGCGAGGTGGATGTTCCCCTGACGGATCCCAAGACCGGCTCAGTGCTTCACAAGAGTGTCTTTGTGGTCTTTTTCCAGGGCGATCAGCTGCAGGGCAGGATCCGCAAGGTATGCACCGGCTTCCATGCCCACATGTATCCCTGTCCCAGCTCCCACGCCGAGCGCCAGGAGATGGTGAAGAATGTGAAGACCCGCCTGGAGGACCTCCAGGCAATCATCGATCAGACGAGCGACCACAGAACCTGTGTTCTCCAGGCGGCCCTTAAGCAGCTGCCCAAATGGTCCGCCATGATCAAGAAAATGAAGGCCATCTATCACACGCTCAATCTGTTCAATGTGGATTTGGGCAGCAAGTGCCTGATTGGCGAGGGCTGGGTGCCCAAGCGGGAGCTGGAGCAGGTGGAAGTGGCCCTGGCCGCCGGGTCAGCTAGTGTTGGCAGCACAGTGCCCTCGTTCATCAATGTCCTAGACACCAAAAAGGAGCCACCAACCTACTTCCGTACGAACAAGTTTACTCGTGGATTCCAAAACCTAATCGATGCCTACGGAATCGCTGGCTACCGCGAGGTTAATCCCGGCCTGTACACCTGCATCACCTTCCCATTCCTGTTTGCTGTGATGTTCGGCGACATGGGACACGGCACGATCCTTTTCCTCTTGGGCCTCTGGATGGTTGTGGACGAGAAGCGGCTCAGCAAGAAGCGGGGTGGCGAGATCTGGACCATCTTCTTTGCCGGTCGCTACATCATCATGCTGATGGGTCTGTTTGCCATGTACACGGGCTTCCACTACAACGACATCTTTTCAAAGTCCTTCAATGTCTTCGGCACTCGTTGGGTGAATGTCTACAATCGAACCACTGTCCTGACCAATCCCACTTTGACACTCAATCCTACGGTGGCTGCACGCGGTGTCTATCCCATGGGCATCGATCCTGTCTGGCAGTCGGCCTCCAACAAGATTATCTTCCTGAATACCTACAAGATGAAGCTATCGATCATCTTTGGAGTGCTGCACATGACCTTTGGCGTCTGTCTGTCGGTGGAGAACTTTGTGTTCTTCAAGAAGTATGCCTACATTATCTTGCAGTTTGTGCCGCAAGTCCTGTTCCTGCTGCTCATGTTCGGCTACATGTGCTTCATGATGTTCTACAAGTGGGTCAAGTACAGTCCCACCACCGATGTGCTGGCAGATTCCCCTGGATGTGCTCCCTCGGTGCTGATCATGTTCATCGACATGGTGCTCTTCAAGACGGAGACTGCCTCGGCGGGTTGCGAGGCCAGCATGTTTCCCATTCAGCGGCAACTAGAGACTATATTCCTGGTGATTGCCATTATCTGCATTCCCTGGATTCTGCTCGGCAAGCCGCTTTATATTAAGTTCCAGCGCCGAAATAGGGTGAGTTTTTCTGCTTTTTGGAGCTGTAAGATGTGACCTAATCTTGCATCTTTGTTTTCCTGCAGCCTGTGGGCCCCGTGGAGGATGAAATTGTGGAGAAAATAGAGATCACCACGGGCAAGGAGATCATAATTACGGAAGTGGCCGAGGCCCACGAGTCGGGCGGACACAGCGAGGACGACGAGCCCATGAGCGAGATCTGGATTCACCAGGCCATCCACACCATCGAGTATATCCTGAGTACCATCTCACACACGGCCTCCTACCTGCGTCTATGGGCTCTGTCCCTGGCCCATGCCCGTACGTAGTACCTCCTGAATTTACTAAGCATTTTTTATTAATCTGGGATTTTCTCAAATTTCAGAGCTCTCGGAGGTGCTGTGGACCATGGTGCTGGCAATGGGTCTGCAGACCACCGGCTATACGGGCTCCATTTGGATTTTCCTGATCTTTGCCGTCTGGGAGTTCTTTACCATCGCCATCATGGTGATGATGGAGGGTCTGTCCGCCTTCCTGCACACCCTACGCCTTCACTGGGTGGAGTTCATGAGCAAGTTTTACGAGGGAGCCGGTTATCCCTTCACTCCCTTCTGTTTCCGTGACATTTTGGTCGTCATTGAAGATGATTAGAACGTATGTCGCGTATATTTAAAATAATAAAGAGAAGCATTCCACAAAAGCACGAAATGCGTTAAAATGATTTTTAATTATATATATTTTTTTAGATCTTGGAAAATATGGAACTTAAAATAGGAAAACTAGCAGAACAAATTACCAGTTGTCTTATTTTTTAAATTAAAAACACATCTTTCAATCATTTATTAATTTTTCAAAAATTACGGGTTTTAGCCTGTAAGAATACCCAGTATTCCAGTAAAGTTTCGAACCATTCTGTTGGTAAAGGCAGTGTGTATTTACACAACGACATTAATTGATTTTATTTTAAATTGAGTTATATTAAATCTTAATATTCTTTCAAACTAATAACTAGTTAGTTACTTTATTAATAATTAAAAGAAATTAGCTTTTGTTTATATTAAAAAAAGGATTTTTAGAGCTAGTTGCCACTTTCATTAGCATTTCTACTTTCAAATATGCCAGAATATACTGAAGTGCGCGCAATATCGATATATCAAGAAAATAAACATCGATATTTTTGAATTTCTCCTTGTGCTTTTCGTTTTATGTAGTGCTGCCAGTTTATGACCTATCATATAAGCTAGCTTTTGTCCAAAAATAAGCTAAAAGAGGCTAAATATAAAATAAATGCTTAAAAAATATGCCATAACAGAGATTTATAATTATTATTAATTTTCTCTTAATATAAGAAAATTAGGCCAGATTTTCTTTAAAAACAGCACAACTCAATAATTTAAGAACGCTGTTAACTCTCCCAATAACAGTAAATACTGCTATTCTTATGTAAATAACAAAGATTAGTGTGACCCATGCCAGATAAACTGAAGTAAGCGCAAGTTTCGAATTTCTCGATTAAACATCGATACAACATCGATATTTTCAAATTTCTCTTTGTGCCTTTCGTATCAGATGTTTGTTTTGCTTCGTCTTTATCCGTTTCATTTTCAACTCAAAACTCGAAGCGCGCGCAAGTTCTTTCCGAGAGCGCTCAGATTAATTAATTGTGAGCCCATGTGCACGTGTATGTGTGTGTCCGTCAGTGCGGTGCGTGTGCGGGAGTGAGAGCGAAGATAATTGGCTGAGCGGCCAACTCCCAAATCGAGAACCGAGCGGCAAACGAAAGAAAAACAACGCAAAATGCATTTGTGACAATTCTGCGCGGAATGCAGGCTTTGTGCAATAATAATCATTACTTGAAATCGGTTCGGCGAAATCTGTAGCGAAATGCTTCTGTTTGCGGCGGTTTTATTGTGAAAACGAATTTCAACTACGTGTTGCTCTTTCTGTTGCCTAATTTTCGGTTTTGTTGTTTTTATTTTCGCAAACGAAAGTCTGCCGCTCTGCATGTGTGAGTGGTGATCGGTAACACGTACACGAAAGTGTCGGTGTTGGTGGTAAAAGTCGGCGCCGAAAACATCAGCAGCAACAACGAAAGCCTTCAAGATGACTGTGTGGAGCGATTGCAATGCCAAGCAGGCATTCGGCATTGGTGAGTTAACAATTTTTTGTTGGGGGAAATCAAAAATATAAATAAATTGGCTAGATTACGGCCCACGAAGAATGTTTAAACAAAGTGCTTTGTAAACAAGCGTGAAGGAGAGGTTTATGGGCTTCTTCCTAGAACTACCGCCCTCTCTCTCTCTCTCTAATTGTTGCGCCCCATGTGCCTGCCCCCCGCTGCGTTTACTACGGTAAAACTTGTTGCACCTTCTCGCTTCCACACGCGGAGTATATGCCGCCGCTGCTGTTTCTTTCTTTCTTTACCTCGCACCGTAATTTCATTTTTCTTTCAATTTCATCCTGTTTTTCCAGCCTCTCTGCGCCTCTGCCTCATTCCATGCAGCAAAGCAACACTAGCACAAAATTCTGAGATTTGCTCTTAAAACGAAAACCTGTTTTCTATCGTCTGCCTGTCTGTCCGCATCCTCCCCCCTGCCTCTCGCTCTGTCCCTCGATCGGGTGTGCAGTCGCTTGCAACGCCATTACACTCACAGAAAAGGTGCTCGATCCTCGATTCATTGGCAGTGACCATGAAATATCTAATCGCGGGTCGGCACTCACAATACGTGTGAATTTTTTTATGGGACCCGCTTTGTCGCTCTGTTGACCTTTTCTCTATTGATCCGTAGATACGACAGGTACCGATCATAAGGTACAGGTACAAGTGCGCGGTTGAGCGGAACTCAGAAACCACTCAACACTCGAATTGTTTGCACTTGTTGCTTACACATGTCAGCCTTTAACTTTTTTTTTCGTCGTGTTTGTGCTCATGCTAACTGTCGAAATACCCGATAATAGATACTGGAGGGCGTGGCCGGGGGGAGTGCGGCCGTAAAAAGTAAATACGAATATGGGCCGTGAGATAAGTTATTATTTATTATTATTTGACATTGGGCCTGTAGTTTTGGCCCCTGTAAATGCGAATTGCCTTACAGCAGAGAATGCATGGAATTCGAGTGGAAACTCCTTATCAGCCTGCTCTTGTCTTATCGCGCTCCTTTTGTTCAGCTCTGCGTCTTAGGAACTCTCGAATACTAAGCTCAAATGCGGCAACAAAATTACATTTCGACTGTCTCTGTGGGAGATGCGTTGATCTAGTAAAGCGTACTTGGCAGCTCATCCATTTTGCTTATTAAAACTTTAGTTATAACTGGACGAAGGCCGGTAAACATTGAGTAATCGCTTTATCTTTTTATGAGCCTCATTTCGGTTATCGTCTATCGATCCACGGCCAGTGTGTATGTGTGTGCAAGTGTGCGAGTGAATTTATTTCCATTGAAGAGGGGGTGAGTGTGTCGCATGTCTCCTGCATAGCAGTTCTCACTCACTCATCCACTCACTGGCACTTGGAGAGATTCTGTTGCACTATTCATGTCTGCAAGTATACACTCCTTCCTCCTACTTCTCATTCAGGCTTTGACGATTTGTCTGTTTGCAGGCCAAGTTAAAAGTTTGCCCTGCGGTGATGACATCTTCACATCTTTGCTGCACTACTCCACTGTTCATTGCCTCTACACCTGCAGCCGTCAGCCTGCCTCTTATTTACCCAACCCAAGGTGCAGGGAGGGCACTACTCCACTCGTGCATTCTGCTTCTAAATTTGAATAGCAACAACAGGCAACCGCGTTAATAATAAATACAACAACATGCAAGCGAGGGCAGCGACGGCAGGAAAGTAAACGTAAAACTTAATGATGCTGAGAGCTAGGGAGCTAGGGGGATAGAGCGAGCCTCGGAGTTGATTTGGTTTCTGATTTCAGAGTCTCGCTTTTCTCAATTTAATTAAAATTTTCCAGCTCGTTGGAGTTTGAGATGCATGAAATGTGCCTTTTGATTTGCATAATTTCAAAGGAAAGTCTTTTTTGTTCCATTACCAACTTTAATTTCCACACTGTGAGTGAAAACATAATCAAATTTGGTAGCTAGCCGGAAAAGGCTTTAATTTTTTTCAATTACCTCTGGGCTTGCACAGATTTCTAAATTGGATCTCTCTGTTTATTATTCTAACTTTTCCTCTTAACAAACTATTTAATTTATAAGTCAAATACAAATTGAAAAATCTTGGTTGTATCTAGAAACTAAGAATGAATCTTGCTTTAAGTTATATCCTTGGTAGAGACCCTGCCCCCATAATTTCAAAGACAAACAAGATAATGTTGCTAAACCGAACGAAAGAGAGTCCCCCGATATGTGTTATCATGTGGCAGATGCCCTTCCCTTCGGGCA
Source organism: Drosophila truncata (assembly GCA_008042515.1). Taxonomy (NCBI): domain Eukaryota; kingdom Metazoa; phylum Arthropoda; class Insecta; order Diptera; family Drosophilidae; genus Drosophila; species Drosophila truncata. Next base: position 168,791 of record VNJQ01003295.1, on the reverse strand, counting down.
GCTGTATAATTGTTTGCGCTGCTGACTCAGATCAGGGGGAAGACCACTCATCCCTCGGTTTCAGCCATCCTCCGAAGCACTAAGATTGAAGTTTGAAGTTAAGCAACTGGCTGTAGCCACTTGAGTTTCTGATTCCACCATCAACCCTGTAAAGCAGCGAATCTCCGCTTTCCATTTCGCAATCAAATGGAAACTCAATCGTGTGTAGTCCACCCCATCCACCCCCATACCGACTGCCAATGTCGGAGATTGTCGCATTTGTGGATTCCCCCTTATGCTAATTGACCGAGTGCAATCTTCGATTGCTCTCCGAAATGGCTTAATTAAACATAAATTGCCTGCGGCATCGCTGGGATCGAAGGCGATCGGTTGGCGGAAGACTGGAATCGTTGACGGTGGGAGGCGGAGAAGGTGGCTGCGTCATTGGGGCACAGTGCGTCATCCGGTGTCAGTGGAAACTGGTTTCAGCTGCACCAGAAATGTGAGCTGGGGTTGCAAAGGTTGTCCAGGTTCCATTGAAATATTTTCAGCAATCGCAACTTTCCATAATAGGATTTTTATCAGTTAAATATATCATTAAGTAAATAAACTTTATAAAAATCGATCATATAGAAAATAATAAAATTTTTCTGCAGAACCATTAATATTCCAAGAATGTTATGCTTTCACTGCATACTTTTATATAGTCCAACATGGCATTATTTTAGGGAATTGCTGCTCCTCCAGCCAAGCAGTTAACCTTACTTGTTCAAAAAGTCATAAAACCAATTTGAGATTGTTTTTAAGTGATTTCCTCAAATGTCCCAAATGGGTCAAGTTTGTGTTTACATTTCCTCTTTTGTCTTTTGTTGCTCCGCAATTTTTTATGGCTCTGCTCCGTAATAATAACGCACTTTTTTTTGTTGTTCAAATTCTTTTCTTTGGTTTCTAATTTGTATCCAGAGATACTTTTTACGACCGCAGCCGACATTAACCGTAACTGTCAACGGTTGTGCAAGTATTTTTATGATTTTATGTGCCATCAAATATTGTCATTATCTCTGGGAGTTCTAGAAGGAAGGAAGGGGGAAGCCGTTGGGTTTCGTCTTGAGGTTTACCCAATTGGTTATATGCTTGTTGAATAATTCCATTTCGGCAAGCCCAAAAATATGTCTAGTGCACAGAGGAGGGGACAAAAAAAGATATTACTTGTATGCCAAAACAATCAATTCTTCTGTCAATCAAAATGATTAATATATCTATAAATAGTTGTATACTTATATTGTATAATTTGATTTTATTCCAAGGAAATAATTGAATAATCTGCGACAGGTAAACCAATCGATCAGAAGTAGTTTAAATATAATTTTTGGCGTCAGTACAATTTGTTTTATTATGGATTTATATTCAGTTCTTATCTCTTATGGCATTGAAATGTATTTATCATTTTATTTTATTTAAATAAATCATTCGATTAGAAGAAGATCAAATATAATTTTTGGCGTCCTTACACTTAATTTCATTATTAATTTACATGTCTGTATTCCGTCTTTAGCTATCAGTTTTGATTGAATTTTAAATGTAAGCCAAATAATTAATTCACAACATCTAATTACAAATTCCTCTCAGCATCTGCAATTAGCCGCATCTGGAAATTCAAAATAAACAATAGGCAGCACTCCCACCGTGCTCCCTTCGCCGCCCGATTGTTATATTTTTGGTATCCATATTAAATTCACCCCACTCCCCCATGTATAGATCTCCTCCGCCACTTGTAATTAGTCAATGCCAGAGCATCTTAACCGATGAGAATCATTATAATTAACCCTCGAAACCGTTCCTCAGGCTTTGGGCAATTAAAGACGCATATATATAGAAATATAGCTTCAGGGGCTTAGCTCATAGGAGCTCATAGTCGGATATTTATACTCGGATACGGTGAGAGAGCTTCAAACAAGCCTGCTTCTATACAGAAAGCTGAGAACAAAACAATAAAATTGCCTGTGTGCTGGGAATTTGCATATGTGTATGATCATATATAGCCTCCTCTATACAGAATCTTCTCTGAGCCGCGTGCTATTTAAACCAGAAATTTTGGAATGAGCCAAGTTGTGGCTGTGGCTGGCTGTCGCCGCGCCGTCACGTTGTTGTAGTTTTTGTTTCGCTTTATTTTTTACTGGCCAGTCACCAGTCACGACGATGCTGACTCCGACACCAATTGATGACGAAGCGCCTCGACTGCGGTTTTATATATATATATATTCACGTTGCTGTATTTGCTACGATTTGTTATTGTTTTGTGTTTTGCATTTTATCTAGCTTTGGGCAAACTTTAACCTCGCAAAGTGGAAGTTTGCTGCCGACGAACGGCACACTTTGTCCACGTGCTGGGAGGGGCAAAATCTCTTTGCATCATCTTCTGCAAATGCATCTGTTGTAGTTTTATGTAGGAAACTAAATCGAAAGTCCCAGGTTCCCAAGTTCCTGCAGTACAGAAAACCCTAAGAAATCTATTAACTTCTAAGCTGAATTCGACTTGAATTCAAAACATGTCTCACTTCCATTTCTACCCACATATCAAAATGAAACTAGAACGCATAATTATTACTCATATAAGCAAGATTATACTCTCTATAAAATGCAAAAAGCGGCCTAGTCATCTGTCTTATCAACATATGAAATGTTTATAGCTTTTACTATCAGTTCTAATTGAAAATAAAAGTTTTAGGTAATATCTGATAATAAAACTAACATCTCTTACTCAGTTCTGTTACTTCTGTTTCTGTTTTTCTAAGTGCATTTCCACAAAATAAGTCTGGGTCGCTGGATTGTATGTACATATACAACTTTTTCGTTTACCTGCCTGATTGCCTGTTGAGTGCTGGCTGTTTTCAGTTGTAGGTACACTGGTCCGTACCCTTTTTTATTTTGGCCTTCCTTCCCCTGCCATTGAGCCGTGACTTTCCTGCCCTTCTCCACGTCCCAGCTTATTTATAGACCAAGAACTTGTGCATTTCATTATTTATGGGCGCTTCCGTTAGTCAACAAGTTTGTCGTTGCAGCAGAAAGAAAAAAGGGTCTTGGGATAGGCTTTGTTTGGCTTATCGGCGAAAAGGAGGAGAAAAGGAAATGGGCTCGATTTAATGACGTTTTTGATCGTTCTTGAACCCAACCGCAGCTCCTCCCCCACACTGATCGGATCGGGACTTATAGGTGTGTCGCTCAGTGTGACTGATTGCTTGACCGACGCTGCCGACGTCGCATGATTCACTTGCCATTTCCGAGTATTTGCTTAACTCGCACATAAGTAGCCGCAGAAGTGGGAAAAATTAATTCCTGTTAAAAGCCCTGCGGATTTCGATATTATAAATAAATCCAATCGATCCGATAAGTCGTTGTGGCTATGGCTTTGATCTAATTAAATGCTCTTCTTGGGAAACTTTCGCAGCTGGGAAAGTTCTCCTTGGAACTGGTTTCCGCAATTGACCCAGTCCCACTCCAAGTTAACTTTCCACGCAATTGGACAGAAGAAATAAAATGCAAAGCGCAAAAAAAGTAACAAACCAAACAGTATGTTACGGGTACAATTGCGGTCAAAATAATAGCAATGGAAGAGGTCTAAATTGAATCGGTTTTTTATTGTAGAAATTTTTGGTTTTGTACTATGATAAGAAAAACATAAGCAGCATAGACTGGATTTCTAAGCAATACCTTTTTAAATTTAAAATAAAATAGAAGATTATCTAAAAGTAATTTACTTTGCATTTTTAGTGTTAAATTTATGTTCCAATAGACTATACCGCAACAGATTTCGAATACTTTCAACTATGACTGAAAATCCCCTTATTATTTTATGGGATTTGATGTCAAATTATTTATTAGATTATTCCTTTTGCCATTTGTGGCTTATTTTCTTGACTGCCTCTGTGCCTGTATGACAGCAACCCGACAATGAATACCTTTTGCGAATTGCTCTGCCGCTGTCGCTCTTAATGTGCTGTGGAGGTCGTTCTCGCTTGTTATGCCTTCCATCGAGATCGGGCAGAGCGGGCGAACATTTCGAGCATCGGTCATTGGACCGTGGCCGCTCTGCGCCCGCTGCTCCTGTTTCTCCTCTGCTGCGCAGTCGCCATCGGCATCAACACCACCACCACCACCACCACCATTGCGCCCAGTCCCCAGCCCCAAGCATTACCACCACCGCCATCAGCAGCAACAGCAGCAGCAGCAGCACCACCACCACCACCCGGAGCGTGCCACGCGAAGGCGGCTCAGCTTTGTTTTGTATCTTTTTGTGCTTGACTGCGGCGCTGGGGATGCGAGTGTACGGTCTTATATGGGGGATGCATATGTGTGTGCCCGCCCAACTATACTCGCATATTTATTTAATATTTCATATGGCTGTCGTATATCTCTGAAAGTTGCACTATCAAGGCGAGGAGGAAGTTTGTCGTCGGCGATGATGTCGTCGTCGTTGTCGCCCAGGGAGATGGTTATGTGCCATTATGTGTCATGTAGCAGGAAAACTACTCCTTAGGGAGGGATTTTAAACTATTAGATTTGCATTAAATCTACAGCTTATTTGGTTTAAGTAATTTAATATTATAAATGAGCATTATTTACCAATGTTCTTAAGATTTTAAACCAAATAAAACTCACTTTCTCGACTAGATGAAAGTATATATTGTTTACATTTAAAAGAAAAAACGCTTATCTTTTAAGAAGCAAACTAGCAAGGCTCTGGATTATATGTATTTCCCCTCTTCTTAGTGCGATATCAATTCTTGTTTCGAATGCAAATGCGTCATTTGCAGTTCCCGTCAGACTTCTAAGGTTTTTATCGTTATTCGAGTTTCGAGGAAGTTGCCCAAAGCTAGATCCATTTCCCATTGCGTTTTCTGGTTCAGATCTTCTGTGTGTTAGATCTCACGTAGAAGGGAAATGGCATTCTGGCGGGATGGCTGAATGCTGGATGCTTGTGGGGGCGATGGGTTTATCAAATATCCCATCCGCTGTTTTGCGCAGATAGCGGCAACCCAGTTTCCGATGATCAGCGCGTCCCCTCTTGGTGGCATGGGCTAATTGATAACCTTCCGCTCCCGTTGATTCGCGTTGATTTTGCTGTGATTTCGCTCAGTTTGCAGCGACTGACAACAGGGAAAGGTGCTTCTAAGCTAAGCTAAGCTCCAAACAGATTTAAATTCTATTGTGTTTGCCATGTTATTAGAGAATAATGTTTGCATAATGATTTCTGTTTTCCAGCCAAGTGCAATTTCGACCAGGAGACGAAGCCACATCGCCTCAACCTGGATGTGGGCGATGCGGTCATAATACTCAAGGAGACCACACACTGGTACTACGGCTACAGGCAAAAGTGAGTAAAAGTTGTAAAAAAATTGTATTTTTCAATCAAAGATTACTAACTAACATCTGCCAATTAGCAGAACCACCCATATATATATAAAAACAGCTGTCATTACACTTTAGTAACACCTATCCCCAACAATACTCTTAGCAGACTTCATCAATTTGTTTGTTAAGTATGCTTTGCCATTATTTCAAACTCGGTTTGTTGTCTAATCAGCAATCTCGACGAGATCTTTTCCCCTGACTTTCACTGCAGTCTCGTTAGTCTAATGCATATGCATGAGCAGAGGGAAAAAATCCCACTCATCTCAACTCATTCCCGACAAAACAGAAAAACAGCAGCAGAAAACAGAAGCAAAAGTTCAGAAGCGGAAATGCTTGAAACAGACTTTTCACAGGCAGAGCAGAGCAGACCGAAGCGATCGTAAGTCAGGTACACAAGCGCCGCCCATTTGGTTTGGCCTTTGTTTACTCCTCCAGACTCTGGGTATTTCGGGGGAAATCTGTGCCAGCGCCTGCACAGCGCTCCTTCATCCTTCCACCAACCAGTTGCCGCCATGTGGCTGCCGCATCGATGTCGAAAGATAAAGTTTTCTTAGCCCCTTCCATCATTCAATATTTATATACATATATTTGTATGGTCTTCTGACCCTTTTGCTGCCGCTTCGTTTGTTTGGCTTTGGGCCTCGTTTCATTTTATGTATGTATCTTGCTGCTCTGGTTGCTTGTCCGGGTTTTATCTGAAGGCGCTGACCACCACGTCTTCTTATCAAGAAAAACGAGGAAAACGAGAAGAACAGAACGCCATCCGAATTGACGGAGCTGACCTTTTTCCATATTTCTGCTGACCCAAACAACCCCCCTCCAAGTGGAACCAGAGATTCAGAGATGGACAGCACACACAGCGACACAGCAGATAACCAGACATCTCGGATGGAAGAATATATATGTACATATATGCGATGGGTAGCAAAGAAAGTAAATAAATAAATTCCCCGATCGCAGTGGGACCACAGTAGGGAAAACCAGTTGAAATCCAGAAGGTGCTCTGCCTTAATTTGCCTTAATTGTGTCGAATAATTCCCACACTTTACTGTGTGGAAATTCAAGGCGAGTCTAGACGATACTCGATACTGCTGATAACCTCTTTGGCCCCAAATTTCATGTTTGTTTTTGGTTCTCTGGTTCTGGCTTCCCATCAAATTCCTATTTTTGTTTGTTGGAAAAAAATATCAATTTTAATTGTACATTTTCTCACGATTTTAAAGCGTAAACATTGAAAATTACAACGGACGAACAGGGGGCATCCAAATCAATTGGCAATGCTTAATAAAATCGAAGGTTACATGTAGAGAGAGACGTAAAGATACCTGAATTGAACAAACATATAGAACTTTGGCCAGGGTTCAGGGACCCGTGGAGGGAGCAGAAGAAGATGGAGGGGAAGCTGATTCTCTAAGTGATGAATGCTTCGAGCAATTAAAGCGGCCACCCCGCATGTCAAGCGGCGAATTGAGCCAAATTACAGCATTCCAATTCATCCGACAATGTCACACTTTGAGCGCACTTCCTCTGCAGACGCCGCGGTCAACACTGGAAAAATTAGTTGAAATTTTATTATAATTGGGGGAATTTATAAGTTGTTATTAAAAATAGAGTAACTTCTTAGTGTTACAGATCTCATTTTTTATTTTGAACAACTATTTAACATGGTTTTAATTAAGGAATCAAATAAACAAAGGGTGATATTATGAAGAAGCATTGGACACAAGATACGACGGTCTTTGCAGGGAGTTGCACTTATAAGACGGAACCAGGGCGAAATAAACGACGACTTTAAGTCAAAATTTTAGTGGAAATATTTCAATATTAGTACTTAAAATGTACTATTTGTATCATTAATTCTACTTTCTAGGCAGCAAATCTTTCTTTTTCCAAGTGTAGTACACTTTCCTGCACTCCCAGTTCCCCTATCGCTTGCCTCGGGTTGGGTAATTCATCAGCCGCGATGGCTGCGCTGAATGGTGTCATATATGTAAATGTAAAGTGTCCACAACGGAGCATCGCCTCAGTTTGATTCAATATGCTTCACTTGGCAGATAAAGGGAAGCCGCAAAGTGAGGGTTTACTGTACTGACTGACTGACTGCCTGTAAAACCCAAAGTGGCAATTTGTTTTCCCTTTTTTGTGTTGCATCCCATGTGCATGCCACATTTTAATGACTCCTCCCCCTCTTTATTTGTATTATTGTTGCAGAGCCAAGGAAACACGCGGCATATTTCCCAAGAGCTATATACATTTGTGCGAGTACAATATCGTGAACGGGGAGTTCTGCATCCAGCGAACGGATATTGTTGAGGAGATCACCAAAGTGCTCCTGGAGTGGGGCGCCATAGCCAAGGACTACTTTCTGGTGAGCTGAAAAGAATATTTCCAAAAATAAACCTAAGTTCAAATAAATACTTTCGTTGTCGTTGCAGTCTACAAATCCCAGCTTTCCAAAGATTCGCCGCAAGATGAACGAATTAAATAATAATCGGGCGGCATTGATCTCCGGCAATTTGCCGCTGGACGAGGTTCGAAAGGTGAAGCTGCAAGCCACCAACCAGATCGACACTGGCAATAAGCTCCTCGGCCTGGATATGGTGGTGCGGGACGAGAGCGGCGACATTCTGGACACCAATGCCATTTGCACCACCGAACTCTACGAACAGCATGTGCACGCCATTCAGCGTATCGACAAGGCCAATGTGAGTTGTTTGCAACTGAAACTATGTATAACTATAATCTAATAATCTTCTCTTTATCCTTTAGCGACTGTCCACGGAGCGTGGAACGACACGAACCTTAAACAAGTTCTCGCACAACATCCTGCTGCACGTGAACGCTTTCGTTTGCAAGTTTCAGGAGGATTCAGACCTGCTCTTCACACTCTTTGACGGAGAGACCCACAAGCCCATCAGCGAGAACTACGTGGTGAAGTGGTCGCGCACAGGAATCGCACGAGACATCGAGCAGATCGACAACAACCGAGTGCTCTTCACCGATCTCAGCAAGAGTGATCTGGGCATTGCCAAGATGTACCTGGTTTGCTATGCCATCCGCATCGGGGCCATGGAGTTCAAGGAGTCAACGGATGGCAAGCGGACCAGCATGAGCATAGCCAACAGCATGCTGAATGCATCCAGTCGCAAGGCTTCGCAGCTGTCGGTTAGCTCTAGTGGATCCTCTGGCAGTACGGGTGAGTACATCATCCGACGTCCATTTGGAGTGGCCTGCAAGGACCTTACGCCGATTATCAGCAAGGCGGAGGACTTTCGCGGCAACTTGGACTTGCCGTTCATAATGTGCGACAAGGATACGCTTGATGGAACGCTGCGCAAGTTAATTAGCAACAAGGACATCGGCAAGATCGACTCCAAGATGGCTGTGACCATCGAGGTGCTGCGCGGTGATATTAAGCAGATCAAGGAGGACTTCCCACGTCTAGTCCACACCAACGTGCCAGTGGCTCGCAAGATGGGCTTCCCTGAGGTCATTTTGCCCGGCGATGTGCGCAACGATCTCTACCTTACGATCTGCAGCGGCGAGTTTGCGCGCATTGCCAAAACTTCGGAGAAGAACGTGGAGGTTTCTGTGTGTGTAGCCAACGAGCAGGGCTACCTTATTCCCGGCGTACTCAGCATCGGAGCTGGCCACCCGCCCATTGATGAGTACAAATCGGTGGTGTATTACCACGACGACAAACCCAAGTGGCAGGAGACCTTCAAAATTCACGTGCCCATCGAGGACTTCAAGCAATGCCATTTGCGTTTTGTCCTCAAGCACCGCAGCAGTAATGAGCAGAAGGATCGCACTGAAAAGCCCTTCGGCCTGGCCTACGTACGTCTGATGCAGTCCAATGGCACGACCATTCCTCAGGGTCAGCACATACTCGCCGTGTACAAGATAGATCACAAGAAATATGACAAGACGGTGGCCAACAGCTACATGGAACTGCCAGCCACAGTGGCCGAGTTGCAGGGCACTAAGCCCTCGACCAGTGGGCTAAGTCTCCTCCCTAAAGACCAGCTCTCCATCGGCGTCAACTTGTGCAGCACCAAACTAACGCAGAGCGTCAGTTTACTCGGACTTTTAAACTGGTCAGCACACAAGGAGACGCTGGAGCAGTCGCTGACCGCATTGTCCACGGTGCCCGGCGAAGAGGTTGTGAAGTTCCTCCAAGACATACTCGATGCCTTGTTCAACATCCTCGTGGAGAACGACCATCCCGAGAAGTACGATCAACTGGTCTTCATGAGTATCATACATCTGATTGAAACAGTGTCCGATCTCAAGTACCAGCACTTCCTCACCGTTCTCGATGTGTACATCAACGAGAGCTTTTCCTTTACTCTGGCCTATACGTAAGTAGAGAATTGATACGTCGGAGGTTTAACAACTAACTAATCTCGTTTTTTACATATTTACAAATTTAGCAAATTAATGGATGTGCTGCAAAAGAACATCAGCGATGCCATAACGCCAAAAGAGAAGTCCGTCGACGGGAATGCACACGAGGAAAGCGCAGAGGTGCGCCGGCTCTACAAGACCACGCGGTACCTGCACTACGTGATGAAGTTCGTGATCCGTTCACGGGTGCTGTATGCCGAGATGAACTGCAATACAGACTACGTGGACTTTGCCTCCCGACTGCAGGAGTTGCTTCGTATGTTTATCGATATGATTGGGTGTCCCAGCAATCTGTTGAAGTCCGAGGGAGCCCTGCTCAAGAACCTGCACATTATAGCCACCGATCTGATGCAGGTCTTCGATCAAGTGCGCTTGAGGTGGGGACTATTAAACATTTAACCATAATTTAGCATTTTCTGACAAGTAAATTGATTTACCACAGCGTTTCTATAGTTGAGATCCTTGAGAAGTTCCCACCCCGCCGACTCACACAGTCCAAAATGGGCTGCATAAAGGACTTTGTGGACACAAAGCTATTCACCTTACCCAAGTGTCGCGCCATCCTGCTGCCCGTGTTCTGTAAGCACATCAGGGATCACCTTGAGAGCAAGGAGGAGGTAAGTCTTCGAGCCATAGCTGCATTGCGTGTGCCACTAATTTACCATTTGGAAACTGCATTTTGTTCTTAATCCGATGCATCGTTCTCGAAACTTGTCTTGTGAATGCAAACGCCGACAAGACGCAAAATTAAAACATAACCCAAACACATGATCAAGTGTCAAGACAGCTCCGAAAGTAACTAACTGAATTCAGCTTAAATAATTAAATAATTTACCATAAACACATTTGCTTCTGTTCCTGTCTTAACTTTCATACAATTAATTGAATTTCTTTAAAATAATACAAAAGGTAAAGGAATTCATGTCTTAAAAAAATTAATCAGAAAGCTTTTAAATGTTAAATCAAATGAAATCATTAAATAACTATTTAAACCAATTGAACACTTTAAGGCCATCCATTTAAGATGCCTCGTTAAATATTCAATAAAGTTTCATCGATTACATGCATTATTCTTTAGGGACACCAAACATTTCGGCAATATTTTAGGATCTTGACATGTGAATTTTGTCTTAATTTTGCTCAATTTTAGTTTGAATATTTAATATTAACTAGTTATAACTGCTAGCAATGTTTATTTAGTGTTAAGCATGTTGCATTTTGCTTTTTAGTGATTTTAAAGAACGTTTTAAGCATGCAAATATGGGCAAACTTAATTGATTTTCTAATATGTTATGTTATGTGTCTTATGTCCTGTGTCCTAGTTTAGATCAATGTTTTGTCCACGTCCTAGAGTTAAGCAACGCACAAATTATTATACAAAGTAGTGACTTAGCCAAGTGACTTGTCCATGATAGCTCCATGTTAGCTAGCGATCTTCTGTGTGTGTGTTAATAGCGATTTCCATCTGACCATGGGGCGTAGAGAACTCATGTAAATGTTGTGTAAACATTTCACAGGCGTGTTTAGTTTTGGCCAATTAGTATTGCACCCGCTCACCCACCGTCTCATTGTCATTGTTAGAGAGCAATTTGCATTCAGAGCACCTCACAAATCACATCACACACACACACACACCACCTGGGAACACACAACAAACACACCCTCGCAATTGTGAATGTGCGATCTCTACACACTGACACCCTATATCTATCTGTCTGTAACTCTTCTCTAAATCATTACCGCTAAGTGTTTTTCGTTTTTGTTTTCCAAAAAATCAAATATCAATCAAAATCAATCCGAATCTTTATTCACGCACAACCCAACCCAACAATCGACGTGTTGTTATCGCTATTGCTTGTACAAAAACTATAGGGCGACTCGAAAACCGATATCTGGCAGCAAGAAAAGAATCTTTCGAAAGCCGCCAAAGTGCTCGGACAGAAAAAATCCCAACTGCACACATGTGATACTACTGCCAACAAAAAGGTAATGGAAATGAATACATAACTCTCTCATCTTGAACTCTCAGTCAGGTCGGGTCGGGGGAAAGGGAGACCCGTTCCCGTGATCAGCGTCAGACCCCCTTTTGAAATGTAACCCGAATTGTTTTGTATTATTATCATAAACACCTTACCACCTAAGATCTCTATGTTGCCGCTTTCTGGGCCAGTGATTATTCAGCTGCACTCAGTCTCGGGCTTGGAAAGCTTGCTCGTTCGGTGGGGAAAAATCCTGACTACGGGGTTTCCAGCCGCCGCTCGACACCCGCTAAGTTAGGCTTAAGTTGTTCCAGCTTTTTGCAATGCAATGTTCAATGGTTACGTGTTTTTTTTAATATACCTGCAACGTTTTTTATGTTAATTATATTAAACACTAATGTTAACCCCGTCCAGAGAAGCCCAGAGCCAGGCAGCTGGCGGAGCCCTAAAGAGCTGTAGAAGAGTAATAAGATTTAAATAAGAAGAAGCGCACTTCTTTTGTCAATTCTGTTAAATTGGGAAAAGAATCAAGAATCGTAAAAAATCTGTATCTACAGATGTAAAACCTTTATCCTTTTCCGATATAATCCCAAACTTACATGAATTGAAAACTTGAAAGCGTCTTTGCAAACCCAAAAAGTTAATCGAAAAGTTAAACCTCCTTCCCCTCCTTTCTTGACCCTTTCTAATCTATATCCATTTTCGCTGTTAGATTGCCGAGTGCATCAACATCATGAACAATATACTGAAGCTGCTCTTCCGCTCGGATGTGGGCTCCACGCACAACGATGTCCGCGACATTATGATCATCCTGCTGCGTACGGTGATGAAGGCGGCCCGCGTTTTAGACAGAGACACGGGCTTGGTGGGCAGATTCTTTGCCATCATGCTGGGAATACTGCAGCGCATGGATGCCCAGCACTATGAGTATCTGGTGAAGGATCTGCATCAGCGTGACGAGTTAAAGGACTTTATCATCGAGATTCTGCTGGTATTCGAGGAGCTGGTCTCACCGCACTTGAAGGAGGTTTTCCCCCGCGATTGGATGGACATGATTATGCACCAGAATACCGTTATCCTTGGGGCACTAAAGAACCTAAGTGTGGTCATTACGGACTACTTTCTGTGTCCGTTTGAAAGGCAGATCTGGTCGAACTTTTTCCAGTGCTCCATCGCCTTCCTGGTGCAGTCGCCGCTGCAGTTGAACGACTTTAATGACAACAAGCGGCAGATAGTGTTCGCCCGGTATCGAGATATCCGCAAGGACACGGCGACGGAGATCCGCAAGATGTGGTTCCAGCTGGGCCAGCACAAACCCAAGTTTATACCGCAGCTGGTGGAGCCCATTCTGGAAATGAGCATGATCCCTGAGAAGGAGTTGCGTCAAGAGACCATTCCCATTTTTTTCGATATGATGCAGTGCGAGTACTATAGCTCCCGACTGGAGCAAGAGAGCTACGGGGACACCAAGTTCAATAATGCCCACCACAAGGGCAATTTCAACGACTTTAAGACGGCGATGATTGAGAAGCTCGACATCCTGATCGGAGCCGGCAAGGGCGATGCTGAGTACAAGCAGCTTTTCGAGACCATCATGATGCAGCGCTGTGCCGCGCACAACACATTGAATGTGGATGGAACCGCCTTTGTGGAGATGGTCACCCGGCTGATGGAGAAGCTGCTGGAATATCGCTTCATAATCCAAGACGAGAGCAAGGAGAATCGCATGGCGTGCACATTTTCGCTGCTGCAGTTCTACTCCGAGGTGGACCTCAAGGAGATGTACATTCGCTATGTGTACAAGCTTTGCGCCCTGCACATGGAGTTTGAGAACTATACCGAAGCGGCCTTCACCCTCAAGCTGCACACAGAGCTGCTGCGGTGGACGGACACGGCGCTATCGCTGCAGCTGCGCAGCTTCCGGCATCCGAATTGCGTAACCCATCGCCAGCTGAAGGAGGCCCTCTACTTTGAGATCATGGAGTACTTTGACAAGGGGAAGCAGTGGGAGTGCGCCATCGACATGTGCCGCGTGCTGGCCCGCCAGTACGAGGAGGAGACTTATGACTATCTGAAGCTGGCCGAACTGTTGAAGATGATGGCCATGTTCTTTGAGAAGATCATCAAGGAGCTGCGCCACAATTCCGAGTACTTCCGGGTGTGCTTCTACGGACGGGGATTTCCGCGTCTACTCCAGAACCGTGTGTACATCTTCCGGGGCAAAGAATACGAACGGCACAGCGATTTCTGCGCCCGGATGTTGGTCCAGCACCCTCAGGCCGAGCTTATGCAAACTTTGGAGGCGCCCGGCGAGGACATTACCAACAGCGACGGCCAGTATATACAGGTGAACAAGGTGGAGCCGATAATGGACCAATCCTACAACAAGTTCAACGACAAGATCATAAACAACGAGATCGTCAAGTACTTTGCCGCCAACAACGTGCAGAAGTTCCAGTTTTCGCGTCCCTTCCGAGACAGCAGCGGTGGTGGCGGTAACATGGACGATGTGAGGAATCTGTGGCTGGAACGCACGGAGCTGCTCACCCGCTTCACCCTGCCGGGAATACTGCGCTGGTTTCCCGTCATCGAGACCAACACGTTCAAGATCTCGCCGTTGGAGCGGGCCGTTGAAATCATGAAGGACACAAACCGGGACATTCGGCAGCTGGTCATCTTGCACAGAAGCGACGAAAAGCTGCACATCAATCCGTTGAGCATGAAGCTCAGCGGCATCGTGGATCCGGCCGTAATGGGCGGTTTTGCCAAGTACGAGGAGGCCTTCCTTACCGAAGAGTACTTGGAACAGAATCCCGACGACAAGGATCTGGTTGAGGAGCTAAAAGAACTGATTGCCAATCAGATTCCGCTGCTGGATATCGCCATTGGAATTCATCGGCAACGGGCGCCCGAAAGCTTGAGGGCCATGCAGGAGCACCTTGAGGACTGCTTCAGTGAGATGCAGCAGCACGTGGAGTTGCGCTACGGTTGCCGGGCGTGCGACCTGAAGAGCGTACGGGATACGGTGGTGATGCGTCGCACAAACTCCATCCTGCCGACCCTCTTCGATGGCAGCAACATCAACCGGCACTCGGAGACCAGCATGGGATCCTCAGAGTAAGTTTTCTGCCAAGGGTGGCTGAACTAAAGCCTAAACTTCGTCTTGGTTTCTTTTTCCACCTTGCAGCAGCGGCCTGTCGAAGTCCACGTTTCTGCCGCGGCCCCAGACCTCTTCCATTAAGACCACTCTGGCCAGCTTTAGCTTTAACACCAGGTGAGTAAGCCACTGTCATAAAATGTACTGACCTAACTAGAGATATCTATTTCTGACCTCTCTCCATGCTGCACTCTAAGCTTGAGGCTGTAACTTTCGTTTTAATTTTGTATGATTTTTCAATTTGCCTTTATTCTTTCATTTTATTTACTTAAATTTGCGTTATGTTGCTTATCCGTCTACGCTTACCATGTCCAGACCCAGTTTGGGACACTCACCGAGCACCAAGAGCAGCAAGAGCAAGGACAAGACCCCTGCCAAGCGACGATCCATGAAGAAGGTAAGTGTGGGCATGCGCTCTGAAAAAATCTACATCTACTAACTGACTTGTTAAACCGAACAGGACCGCGATGCCCTTAGCTTGCCCAGCAGTCAGTGGTATACCCCGCCACTGAGCACCATTACCTCGACGCCGGAGAAGGAGATTAACACGTCCATAGCATCTTTGGGCAGCGTGTCTAACAGCTCTTTAAGCGGTCCCAAGACTCCCGATCCTCATGTACTCACCGAGGAGGTAAATTTGAATTAAATTGAAGGCTTCTGTTCACAATCTAAGATTTTAAACCAACCCACAGCTCACGCCTAAGCGACCTTTGCGATCGGAAAAGGAGAAGGAGCGGAGGCTGTCGCGCCCAGCCAGTATTGCCACGCCCACAGCCAGCATCAAGAACTTCCCCGACACACGTTCGCTTTCCGAGAGCAGCAACCGCAACTCAGTTGGTGAGTTAACATCACAAATTAATAATGCCAGCGAGTTTTTGAAATAATAAGTTCTTCTTGAACCACAGAGACAACGGATTCCACATCGGAGGAGGACATTCAGCCTCCGCCGTTGCCCGCCAAGGCACGCGACTCCACGGACTTTTCCAGCCTGTCGCAGAACATGGATTGGGCACCGAATGGCTATGCGATGCTAAGCACCTTGAGCAGCACCAGCACCAGCAGCATGAGCACCACATCGACCCTGACGAAGACCAGTATTACGAACACCACGTACGAGTATTTGGAGGCCACTAACTTTACCCTAGTGGATGGCAGCAAGCCACGTCCACCAACGCCGCCGCCGAAGCCATCGCGCCACAGCAAGCACATTCCATGAAGAGGGTAGCCAAGGGTGAAGGTGTCTCTCTGCCCCACAGCTTCCAGTGTAGCGCCATATAAATGTTCAAACGTTCATCTTGTCGAGTGCCAAGTTTGTTTCCTGTTACTACATGTATAGCGGCGGCAATCGAGCCACAATGCACCGGCCTTTCGCCTCAACCTACGACCAAATCAAGTGTCTTAACAAACGATCGATCGCATTAGCCTATAGCTTTCAGATAATCGGATAACTATGTTTTAGGTTTGGTATTAAGTGTTTTGCTTACGTTTAAATGATATTATGTTGAACATGTGGTCATTTTCGTCGTGTAATTCGTTTTCGAACGAACGCAACTACTTGTCTTCCACAAGTACTAAATAATAATGTGTGTTGTACCTTAAGTTATCTGCGACTTAGTTATAAGCCTAAAGCTGTAATTCGTACGTCTCTTTATGCAAACAAGTGCCACAAGTGTATAAGCAACAGCAACTAGCATACCTGCGACCATATCTACGATTTTACGAGCATGCATATTAATGGTTTTAGCACAAATTTACTAACGAGTCAATTACAAAAAACGAAACGAAATCTTGTATGCCTCAAATTTTAGATAATGTAATTTTTAAAGGATGCATATTTACACTGCTGCTTTTTTTATACGATTCAGAAATAGCCATAATTTAGAGCAACTAACCGATGAGTTTTATTCGGTAAGCGTATATACATACTATATATATATATATATATATCAAGGCACAATTATTTTAACAAAACTAACTGAGTATACATATATGTATATCAATGTTTAATTTGTTTGTGTATTTTAATGGATTCTGTGTAATTCGCGATCTGTGTATCGGCCAAAGATTAAGCAATAATGTCTAGCATTAAGCGTTTGACCATTATGTTACCTTTATTAAAGTATCCAACCCTGAACTTTTAAATAAAAAACAACCCGGGGTTTTATTTGGTTATAAAACGTTTATTCAAGATATATTTTGTGTTAGTTGGTATCTTACTTTCAGATTAGCAAGACGTAAAACCTGTTAAAATGAACACATTAACAAGGGGAGGGATTAAGATTTGGTTAAATATTTATAAATAGATTGGTCAATAAGTCCAACGATGGAGTAAAGTAAATAGGAAAGTTTTTAGAGGTGAAAAAACATAGAATTGAATCCGAGGTAAATGATCAATTTTCAATTCGGAAAGATTTTTTTTCTAGTTTTCAAAAAAATTATATTGAATTTAAGATATTAAAAATTTTGCTTTCCTCAATTGTCACATAAGAATATTTATTGTATTTTTACTGCATTGCAAATTTCTGTCTAAATTTGTAGTACCTTGCAAGGGTCAATGCGATTCATATTTTAATGTTAAATGCAATATTTTTTCAATATTCAATATATGTATGTAGTATTTATAGAATAATATAAATAAACAAAAATGTTCTATGTTTTCCAGCTCCTGAAAGTAGGACCTTAAGCTTAGTAAATTGTAAAATGGCTTTTGATTCTCCCCATCGAAATGAAGGCACATATTAATAATACAGTTTGAAAATGCACGGAATGTTCGTTGTTGTTCAGGGACGACAGCTGAGTCCTGAGATTTGAGACCAAAGTGTAAGAGAGCAGAGGAGCCGGAACGGGAACACAAACAGGGCTTAGACATCGACGCCACGGTTCGAATGAAGGTTCACGCAGATCTTGGAATTGCGATTCTGCTTCTGACTTATCTCTAGCACTTGGAACATCTCCTTAAGGGCCTCGCTGGTGCCCGTTTTGCGACGGTTGCGCCTCCGCAGGGTCACGCCACCCGACTTGAACTCTCGCATCAGAGCGTCAAGACCTGGGGAAAACAAAAGTTAAATTCAATTTAATTCTTGGTTCCTGGGCTTTGCGGTGGAATTACATTAAGTAGCTGGCTAGCGGAAGCTTATCTGACATGCGGTTAGCTGTTGGCCCAAGGAGCAGCCGAGATACTCACCCGCCAAAGCAATCGAGTAAGCCCGGGACTTTAAAGGGTGTTTTTATTTGGTTAAGGTGACAATTGGACATAAATCACGGGACAAAGTCCAGGGAACGGGTTGCGGAGGCACCCCGTAGTGGAATGGCAAAGTCTGTCACCCGGCGACAAATGAAGCTGGAGACACATGTACTCTGGGGCTACAAGTCAATGGAAATGTACGGTCCACTCTGCCTCAAAACTAGTGTGTGTGTGTGTGTTCTCAGTGAAGGGACCAGGAAAAGTGGAAGGGCGCCAAGAAAAGTGGCGCAATAAAACACGGAAATATAAAACGCACAAATAATAATAATAATAAGCCAGACCGGGACCAGCGGCAACAATGCGGCTTGCCTGCTGGCGCTTCTTCTAGTTCTGGAACGGTGCTATGGCTTGGGCCCCTCTCCTCGTAAAAATAATAAATTGCGTCCTCTCCGCCATCGCCATCGCCATCATCATCGTCGACGTCCTCTTCGTCGTTGTCGTCGTCGTCGTCGTCGAATTTGATACGGTCTCCTGGCTTGACAGGGGAGAATGGAAACTGGAGTGGGCCAGGCAAGGCGGCGGCACATAAAGCTGGAAAAGCGAGCGTAAAATATAGGAAAAATGCGAACGCTCTACGCTTCACTTCGCTTAAAGCCGAAACTCTGGCAGCTAGCGCCAGAAAGGTTGCCAGGGAAAGGAAGCCAGGCAAGTACCTTTTTGCTCCAATTCTCCAGAAAGGGAAAGGACACGGGGCTAGGCCACGGGTCGAACTTAAATCAAATTTAAGTTTTCAATGTATCGCATGGAACCGGAAATGCTACGCACGATGCTGAGAGCTTTAGTGTCGACAGGATATTGACAAATGTGTGCTGGAATTTCCGCATCCGTTCTGGCTGCGGCTCCCGAGAGAGCTGGCAGCAGGAAGCAGGGAGCATCCCAATTCGTTTAAACCGATGCCAGGCCCGTGGATTCGGCAAAGAGGGCAGGTCATGGAGTCGGGCCTCCGTAGAAAGTAAAGCTGGCATTCTGGTGGCCATGGCAGCGACACCAACAATGAATGGCAGCAACTTGTTGTTATGTATACCTTAGATGTGTGTATTGAGCTTGGACAATATCAGCATTTCCATTCGCTTCGCTCCACCTCGCTCTGCCTCGCTTCATTTGTTTTTGCGCCTTGCCGCCGAGCAGGACGAGGACGAGCATGACTTGACGAGTGCGGCCAGGACACGAGCAGCGCTGATGCCTAGCCGTAAAGCTGATGTACGGCTGGCTGCCAGCTCAAACGCTTCACGTGCCTCAAGAGACGCGCGCGCGTGTTCTCCGCTCCACACCGCTCGCAGCAAGGTGCCGCGTTCCCTATACAGATTTATAAATATATATATGCTATATAGAGCTATATAGCTATCGTGGCGTCACTTTTCTGGCTTCCAACAATACGCGCGTTGATTGATTTTGATTTGAATGTGCGCTCGTTACGCATACGACGCGTGGTGCGCGCCAAAAAGTAGGCAAGAGCAACAGCAACATTGCTGAAGTCAGCGCCAAAACAAAACGGAAACGGAAGTGCTTAGTGACGGCATTGGAGTGTTGCTGTGTATGCGAATGTGAATGTGAATGTGTGTGGCCGTGACATTGCAGGCCTGGTATCTGGACTTCTCATTCGGGTAAGTGGACAGCGGAGGATTAAGTGCCAGTTAAAGGCAATCGGCAGGGTATATCTCTCCATTCGCATTAAAAAGAGAGATTGCATAGGCATAAATCATCTCATTAAATCTAGTCTATTTCCTTCTTTATATGGGACTGGGTCGATTTTAGTATAGATATACAAAAAATATGATATATTTCATCCTGCTGTACGCACACACACACTCAGCACAGACATACAAAGGCAGAGCAACAATGTATTTACACTTTTATGCGGGCTGATTCAATTTCCATCGGAGCTCAGCCCAAACTGACTGCCCTGCCATGTGCAGGCGGCAGCTGATTTCTCTATTGTAAAACACTCAGATTTAAAGTCCAGTACCCATTTGCCCAGAAACTCTGTCGCAACGAGGAGTTCCATAATTGTTTCATCTCAATAAAAGCGTAAATTAAACGACAAAGATGGCCCACAAGTGCAATGACTAAATAAACACCTCTCCCTTGGCGTTGTTTACTCATATACACATATACACATATTTTCATATATATGTATATAGTTTACATTCCATCTAACTCGGCTTCGCATTGTGCTGGAAAATGTACATTATGAAATGATGACAGTCGGAAAATTCTTTTACGCAGCTAAAAGCTAAAGGATTAACAAAGTTAAACTCTGACCTAGACTACATATAGAATATTTTGCTTATAATATGACGAATACTATGTAAAAATCTCAAGCAAAAATGAATTTTGAATCGGCCTACTTATTTACGATTTGCAATCCTTAACTTAGTGGATTTAAATAAGAGTTTGGCCCACAAAATATGATTTTAAACACAAATGCCAGTGCCAATATTCCCCATTGTTAGTAGTCCTGTCGCGGTAAAGTCCTTTCCCCTCTCCAAAGAGCCGCTCGCAAACTTAATTAAGAAGTTGCTGCTGCAGCAGGCGACAGTGAATGGCATGAGGATGGCCCAGAAGGGAGCGGCAGGAGCGGAGCTAGTGAAAGCCTGCATTGAGCCGTAAAAGAACCCGACGTGTAGGTAAAATCAATTACAATCGCAGGCGGGTTGTTGCGTTGTGTTGCGTGTGCCGAACAGAGAGGACGATGGACTGCCGATGCGAGTATGAGTGGCGTGGGGCCTGGTGCCTAACTGACAATTGACAGCAACAAGTTGGGCCCTTCAAACAGATCTCCTCTCCGGGGACAGGGCGACACAATGGCAGGGCACTTGTCAACATATGCCTGGCAGGGATTAGCCGCAGACAGGCCATGGCTGCGAACATGAGTGGCCCGAACCGGGAAAAACGCCAGCACTGATTCAATTGGCGATGCCATCAGCTTTTTGCAGGCCAATTTCCCTAATTTGGCTGCTGAAACCGATGCTGGGCCATTGAAACGCTTCGATCCAATGTATTCCAAGGACTTTTCCACTTGTGCATAGTTTCCACCGGCGCCGAGGGAGTTCTTCTGCTACTCAAGGGGCTCCTTCTTAAGGGCCACAACTTTTCAACAATGGCCAGAAGTTAACGGCGAGCAGCTCTAAAAGTTTATCACATTTCATATGCGCTTATAAACGGGCTCAAAGGTCGACTTTGGAATTGAAAAAACAAAATCGTAAAAAAAGAAAGTAAAACCAAAAAAAGTCCAGAGTCTGGCTAAGGCAAAAGGAAAAGTGTTCGTAGGTCGTGGACCTTCGGGTGAGCATGAACCTGATAGATACAACCCTCAAGTTTTCCATGGGCAACTCTGGAGGGCAGAGTGTTTTCTGCGGTGGAGTACATACCTGTCGCTGCCTCGGCCTGTACCTGATGCTTCACGTTGTCAATGATCTTGTCGCCGCTGCCTTTCCGCAAACTGTGCCCTGCAATGTGGTCGCTGAAGCTGCCGCCGCCAGCTGCCACCGTACACGACTTGGAAGGAAGTGGCAGAGGAGGAGGAGGAGGAGGTGGCGGCGGTGGTGGTGCAGCCAGCGCCTTTTGCTCGGACTTTTGCTCTAAGCGGGCCAGCTTCTCCTCGGCACGCTCGGCCCGGGTGTGAGCCTCGCGCAGCTGCTCCTCGAGGATCTCCAACTTAAGTTGTAATTTTTTTAGTTCATCGTTAGTAGTTTTGGCAATAGCCGCATCCATTAGACTTTGCTACAAATGCAAGAAACGAGAGAACAAGGGTAGAACGGGGCGCGGGAGCGGGTGTGGCAAGGTGTGGGTGTGGGTAAGAAAATTAGTAGATATTTCAAAGCATCTAAGGGTCACGGGTTAGTGCATCGGAATCTAGTGGAGCGTGAGTAGTGGGAAGTAGGAAGCAGCGCACGGCAAGCGAGGTGCTTACGTGTCCCGGTTGGTTTTCGGAGAGGGATGAAGAGTGCAGACTGTATAGAGAGGTGAGTTGACCCGCCACCGGGATAAGCTAAGAACAACAACACGCCCAGCTGGACGCATTCTGTGCATTTGTCAGATTGTCATATTAGGCGTGCAGGGGAGAGACGCCACCACCAGCTGATCTTGTTGTGGATCAGGTGCTCTTGAAGATATTCGAGAGCGGCTTGAAAATGTCAAACACGCTGCGTGTTTGCTAAAGAATAGGACGGATAGAAGGACAGAAAAGATTGGTTTTGATAGCAGTAGATACTACCAAGTGTTGCAATTCAAGGTCAACCATAAAAACTATAGACTAACCATTTCCACGATGCGCTCGTTATGCTCCCTCGCCTGCTGCTGCACCTGGTCTTGGATCTGCTCGAACTCTGCCTGCTCGTTAAGCA
This sequence comes from Drosophila truncata, assembly GCA_008042515.1. NCBI lineage: Eukaryota > Metazoa > Arthropoda > Insecta > Diptera > Drosophilidae > Drosophila > Drosophila truncata. Next base: position 146,267 of record VNJQ01003295.1, on the reverse strand, counting down.
CGCTCGACGAGGTGCTGACCCTCGATCCCGCCTGTTGCCCGTCGGTCAGATCCCGAGTCTTTGCTGTGAGCTCGTCATTACGCTGTTTTAGCTTGATCAGTGCTGCCTCCATTCTGGAACGTGGCTTTGAATTAAATTACTTTCCACTACCAAACTTGGTTGAACTCACTTCTGGCTTGTTTCCACACTCTCCTTCATGTTTTCGGTGAGCAGCTTAGCCACTTTGGTCAGGTTGCTGTTCTCCGTGCGAAGGGATTCGTTTTCCTCCTCCCATGAATGTTGCTGTTAAAAAGGCGAGGAAAAGAAATAGGTTACATCCATTAAACTTCATTTATGTCTCGCCACTGACCTGCTCCAATAGTTCGGCCATCTTCTCGTTGGCCTCGTACAGTTGCAGCTCTACGGCATTGGTTGCATTCTTGAGGGTGAGGAATTCATCGGCCAGACGTTCCACCAGGCCACTAGTGATGGGCACCTCATCCGAATTGACATCTACAATGCTGTCTAGATCTTGAGCGCCGCCAACACTGTCGCCGCTGTCCGTACTGCCCTGCTGCAGAATTTTAAAGAGCTTTCGCTTGAGTTCCACCGATCCAAAAACGGTGCGGGGACTAATCTGTGGGACCGCCTGCTTCTCGCGCATGTGCTCCAGCTCGCTTGTGAGACTAGAAGTGTAGCAGAATAATTTGTTAAGCAGAAGTTTTTATTATAATCAGCAATAGGGATCTATCTCGGTATTAAAGTAAAAATATTGTAAAGTCTAATTTATCAAAATTTGTTATATTGAACAATAACGCATCTAAATTTAAAATATAGATATTATCACAAGATATTAGGCAAATCTAATCCTTTTTGATTACATTGGCTTAATATCTCAAACAGAATCTCGAATTATAGGTATATTTTTGAACGTTACCTATTTAAACATACACCGGCTTTCGCATTAAATATATAAAATCGTTACCAGCTAATTTTTATTGAATAAAAAATATAAATATAATATTTTTTAGACATAAATATTACACACATCTATAAAAATAATTTTTAAAATAACTTTTCGGCTCAGTTATATGAAGTTATATGTACCCTTCAAGCTATAAAAATATCACCCGTCAACTGTAAGTATTACTTTTTAATGGTACCTGGGAAAATTCTGTAATTCAGAAATTATTACAAAACGTAGACTAGATGAAAATATGTTGAAAACTACAAAGCAATTACAGACATATGGTAGTCTGATCTGACACATTCCGACTCATGTATATATTACAAGTAATATAAAGCCGTCTATCTCCTAGTTTCATTTTGATAGCTCGAAACTTCCAGATTTTTTTTCCATCACACTTACTTATGTATCTGATCGACCTTCATTTTATGCAGCTTGTCCAATGCATTTCTCTCGTTCAGAGCCTTGTTGAACTTGGAGCTCATCTCTTTGATTTGGGTCTCAAAATTGGTCTGCTGCTGCTGCAAGGCTTCGAGCTGGGCGCACAGCTTTTCGTGCTGAGCCTGTTGCTCCTCCTGTGTGGTTTTATCTGCAATAAAACTAGTTATCAAAATTGGATTGATTAGAGAAACCGAGTAAACTTACGCGTATCAATCTCCAGCTTGAGCGCCTTGTTCTCCTCTCGCAGGGCAATGTTATCCTCCAACAGGGTGAACATATCGTGCTCCGGGTCCTGTTCGTTGTAGTCTGGCTCACGCACCCTACTCCGGCTGCGCGTCTTGGCCTCCTGGGTGCGGAATTTGGCCACTGGTATGCGTCCGCGTCTCTCCATCTTGCACCAGATTTAATGCCTGCAGCGGGCGGATGAAAAGGATATTGTTGTTATATTTGATAAGGAAGTGAGGGGGGTTAATTCTTAACTCTGCTTACGTTTCGCCTTAAAGCCAAGTCCTTAACCTCTTCTTAAGCTAAGTGATGCAAATGGAACTAATGCTCGGCCATCACCAAATGATGAGTGTGTGTTTGGATGCACTTTGGGAGTGGTGTGTGTGTGTGTTGTGAATGAGAGATGCTTGGGTGGGTGTGTGTGTTGCACGGCATGCCTTGGAATTGATGAGCCCACATTAAAACGCCTTGCATATTTACTTTTCGTTTTTATTATTTGCTGTTTACAATTTTCTTCTTGATTTCGGTTTTATCTTGTTTTGCCTGGCGCTTGCCCGCCCCTTGCTCTAATGTCCCTGTGTTCCTGCCCATCAGGGCTGCGCTTCAGCTCCTGCTCCTGCTCCCTGTTCTGCCTTTATGATCTTTTGCTTCAGCAGGTTCTGCTTTTAGGTTCAAAATACTACAGAAGTTGGCCGAAAGCATTTGGAATGCCTGCCGAAAGTTGCTACGAAACTAGTTAAAGTCCACGCCCACAGCGCCTGCAATGTCTCGCTTGGCCTCAGAAATATTAGCTTCATGGCTCATTGTGTCTATGCAGAAGCGTTTCATTTACATCCTCTCTTTGTCTGGTTTGTGATTTTTTATATCATTTCTTAACTATTTTAATTTAACTGTATTTTTGCCATTTGTTTTTCGTTTCTTTTTGCTAATCACTTATGCGTACAATTTCCTTTGCTTTCTTTGCCATAAATCATCGTTATTTCTCATGTTTTGTCACTTGTAGTGTAAAAATAAAAAAAACCTAAAGTTTATACACAAATATGTCGCTACCTTTTGTTATGTTTTCTTTTTGTTTTTGTTTTGCCTCGCTTTTAAGATTATATATAAACTTTTGAGAGAGTTGCTTTGTTTTTTATTCAATTTTATAAAAATAACTAATTGAAGGCGGCTTAGAGCTCTTTGTTTTTGCTTGTTTTCGTTATGATTTTGTGTACGCTTTTATGCTTGAATGTTTTGCTTTGTTTCCTTTTCAATTTGGTTTAAATAGCTATATAATTAATGTGTTTCGAAATTAATGTTAGTGTATTTTTTCTTTCCTTTTTACAACTAATTTTAAGATTTATCTTTGGATAATCATCATGCTTTTCGTGTGCTAAATACTTTACATGTCTTTACGCATTTTATAATTTACATTCTTTTTGTTTTTCTCTTTTTTTCTTTTTTTTTTCTTGTATACGTACGTATAATTTTTTGTTTATAAATTAATATAGTTATAATTTATTTATATATATATATATATATATATAAATGTTTATAATTAGATTTAGTTATAATTTTTTTTTATATATAAGTGAAGATTCTGTAAGCAGGAGAAAGGGGTTATGGTTAATTTTTTAAATTTTCGTTTGTTTTGAGCCGCGTTTGCATTGAAAATACAAATAAAGATTTTTGTTTATAATAAACAAAACGAAATAATAGTCGAATTCATAATACTTTGTACTAAAAGGTAAAAATAAACACAAATTCGTTACAAGTCTATAGAGAAGTTAAGCTAAGCTACGCACAGCTTGGAACTGCATAAAGACTATGTCAGCTCTTTAATTTAAACGAGTTTCGAACAAAATACTGCAGTTTCGAGATGTAATTATACATTGTTATATAAATTGGTTGCGATTGGAGTTTTTGAAAGTTGTTTTTGAATTTCAGAGATTCCTTTATACTAAATAGCTTTCCATTATTGGTTGTTTTTGCTTTCTATTTATTGATTTGATGCGACGAGAAAATGTGTTAAAATACGTGTATATCTTTGTGTTGCATTATTATGACCGAGTCATCGAAGGGGAATTATCTCTCTTGGCTTTCTCGTAAGGAACGTACGTGTTGTGGTGGTACAAACATAATTGCTTTTGGTCAATGTGTCTGAAGGTTTGGAAGGAAAATCTGTGCAGTGTTCAAAAACAAGGAATTTTCGTTTCTCGACACATTCTTCTTGGATTCATCGTACTACAAATTAGTGTGTGTGCGTGTAGGTGTGTTTGGATGTGTGACTACGACCGCGCCACGTCTGGGGAATGACTTTCAAACGGTGTTCTGGCTGAATGTTTCGGATTGGCTTGCTTCGTTGTGATGTGTTCCTGTTTTGGGATCCCGCTTCTCGCTGATTTTTTACATCTCCTCGATAAAGTCGCGCAGCTGGTCGATGAAGGGCCGGCGGTAGGCTGACGAGTGGCCAATCTCCAGCTTGTACCACTTGTCGAACGACTCCTTGGGTATCACCTCGCTGTCGTAGAGCACGCTGAACGTGCTGCATATGGTCTCACCGGCAGCCATCTCGTCGCCTTCGAGCTCCGCCATAAAGTGCTGCTGCAGAGAGTCCACCGCCTCGTCTATGCAGGCTATTTCCAGCGCCTCCTGGGCGTCGATGCAAAGACGCAGCAACGGTGTGCACCTGGTGCGGAAGCTCTCTGTATTTAGCTGCAGCTGCAGTGCCTTGCCGCCGCCTCCCTTGTTGCTTTTAGTCATCACAGTCAGCGCATAATCACAGCACAGGAATTTGGTGAGCTGCCTCACAAAGTGCGCATTGATGGCCACATTGGTGTTAATGTAGTCAATGGCCATGTCACAGGACAGCGCCAGCAGATGTCTGATCCGCTCAACATGCTCCAACGGCGAGCGCGGTGTCGTCGCGCTGCTCGACGGTCCTCCTTTCGCTTTGGCCTGTGCCTTTCCTTGGCCCTGGCCGGGCACGCCGTTGTCTAGAAAGTAAAAGCTGTGCGACTGCACGAAATCGCGATACTTTGCAACATCGTTCCAGAACAGCTGTCCGCGATCGAGCTTGTAGTCGTTGTGCCAAACCTTGCGGGCGTAAGCGGCCCCAAATTCCTGCACGAAATAGTTGACAAAGCCGAACACGAAGCGTTCCGTGAAGAAGGAGTCTTCCAACCAGCGCCTCTGCCAAACATCCTTGAGGTCCAGGCGACCGGAGTGCATAATGGGCCCGAGAAACTCAAAAACATAGCTCCAGCCGTTGGGAACGTCCACCAGGAGATCAGGAAACTCGTCGCTGAACCGGGAATACGCTTGCCCAAAGGTCGCCTTGTCTAACGCCTCCTTGCCCATGAGGTAGGCGAAGACGTTGCCGCAGGCAAGACGCTGCTGGCGCTTTACCGCAGCCCCGTGCAGATAGTCCATCATCAGGTATTGCAGCGTCTTCGACTGCTGCTTGACGCTGTATGAACGCCAAATGGTTAGGACCTCTGGCTGCCAGTCGCGCGTATTGAGCGCCTCCTCCACCAGCTTGGTAATGAGCTCCTGGCACTGTTTGCCCGTGAAGGCGATTTCGGCCTGATGCTCCACATGGCTGCTTCTGTTGCCTCTTGCATGGGTAGGCGGCAGCGGAGTCCCTAAGGGAGGTGGAGGATGATGGTACGGCGAAAGACTGAAGTTCTGACTTGGAGGCGGCACGCGCTTGAGCAGGGATGTGGGCGGAGGTGGCGGCACACTAGTGTTTGTCGACGGTGGCCCGCTGACCGGACGATTGTCGGAATTGCGCCACTGGTAGTGCGAGGAGTTGCCCAGCTTGGCATGCGAATCGTCGCTGACGTTGCTGCTGCTGAAGCGCAGCTTGCTGGGATCAATACTCAGGGCCTGATTCTCGTGCTGCTGTTGCTTGGGCATCTTCTGCATGAAGTAGTTGCTGCCGCCGTCGTGGCCATGCTGGTGATGGTGATGTTTCTGCTGCTGCTGGTGATGCATTGACTGGCCCATTCCGCCGCCCCTACTGCCGCCGCCGCCTCCTCCTCCTCCTCCACTGTGGTGCTGTTGCTGATCCTTTGAGTCGTCGTGCGGCTTGTGGCGCTGATTGCGAGCACCGCCCTGCGACTGGTTACTCGCCGGCTGATCCCAGTTACGCACCCTCAAATCTAACACGTCCTGCATCATAAAACGTACCCGACTGCTGATCTTGATGTGCGCCTGCTGGCGATGTCCCGTCCCGCGAGACCGATTTACAATGTCCTGGATGCGGCGGAAGATTTTCTCGATGCGGTCCCGCAGCTGGTATTGCTCCGGGAGCGTGGTCTCCAGCAGATGGCCGACGGTGGTCAGAAGCTTGCACATGTACTCCAGCTTCTCCTCGCAGCCGTGCTCTAGCAGTGACTCGACGCAGTTCAGCACTCGGTCGCTGGTCAGCGACTGCAGCTTGAAGAGCTCACCAATGAACCTAACGGTGCCCCAGGCACGTCGTCGGAACTGGTATTCTAGGTCTTCCATTTCGGAACGCAACTCTGCTTTCTTCGCGGGGTCCGTGCACTGATTGATGCGATCCACCGTGGGCTGCAGCTTCTTGGCCTTGGCATTGGCGTCGTTCACGTTCGACTCGAACTCGTGCTGAATTCGCGTGATCAGAGAGCTGGTGAAGAGCGACTTGTTCTCGGCTTTGATTTCGTGGAACAGCACCTTGCAGAAGCGGGCATAGGTGGGCGCAAAATTCGGTTCGCTTATGGTCTTTTCGAATATCAGCAGCATGACCTAAAAAGGGATTTAAGGGGTTAGCGGTTAAGGGTAAGGTTGCTCACAATGCAAATCTGATCCACGAACATGAAACTCATAATTGCAATACAAAATTCGACTTACATTCGTCATTTTCGCCTCATTGTCCATTTTGATGCTGGACATCTCCTTGAGCAGAACTTCGAAGTTGTCGGGCGTCAGCTTGTTGAGTATGCCACGCACCTTCTTCAGCACGCCCTCCACATCGTTGTCCTCATCCTGACCGGCGGCGGCCATGGATGTGCGACGCAGAGGCTCCGGCTGCCAGGCATTCTCGCACTCCGATAGTTTGATCTCTTCCTTAAGCGAAAGCTGTACTCGGATTATGTCCATGTGGCGCTGACTCGAACTGGATGTAGGGCCGCCGCCGCCCATGCCACTGGAGCCGCCCATCTGCTGGTGTCCGTCGTGGTGCTTCTTGTTGGCTCCGTGGCCGCGACCTCGCTTGCCGGGCACATAGTCCAGGGACTCGTTGAAGTTCATATGCTGGTACTGCTGGAATTGCTGGCCGTGGGCGTGAGCGTGGGCATGATGCTGCTGCTGTTGTTGCTGGCGGGAAACGAATAGCTGCGAGATGCAGTCACCCTTTTGGCAGGGCACCATTGGCGGCTTGCGAGAATCGTTCAGCTTGGACAGCTCACGCAATGTCTCCATGCTATAGCGATAGTTTCTGACGGGAGGAATGCCACCGGAACTGACGCCGGCACAAGAGGCGGAACTAGAACTAGGACTGGGGCTCTTTGACTTGGTAGTTTTCTGCTGCTTGGTTTTGGGCGACGATTCTCCTCCCTTGACTTTAGCCTGATGAAGCGGAGAGCTCTTCTTGCTTCCTCCTGCGCTCCTCTCTCCAGTATTAGGAATGGACGCGGCACTCACCTTGGGAGAACAATCAACATTGTCACCGCTCTTGCTGCTAAACGATGAGGCATCGTCCGCTGCCTGGCTGATGGTCGAGCTGGACCATGTGGAGCTGCATATGAAACCGGTGTCGTGGCGCGCCGCCTCCTCATTGAAATCTCCAAACTTGAGGTCCGCCATGGCATTCTCCTCAATTTTTGCGCACACGGCGACACCACGAACTGGCGGCTCATCTTCCTCGCACGCCGAGCTGCTGCTGTTAAGGAACTGTAACTGCTGTGTCTCCGACAGGGATGCAACGGATGTATCGGGGCTGCTCTTTTGCAGGAACTTGGCCACTATCTCATCGTTGGCCAAGTGCCTGACTTGGGGATTCCGGCTTGACACGCCGCTCTCCTCTTTGCTGTCAGCTAAGGGAAAGATGATGAAACATAACAAACATAAGAACCAATCCAAAAGAATGAAACACGTCCATTTTTAGATACTTACATTCAGGATCGCTGTCCGCCTCAGCATCCATGTCGTAGGTGATGTTTTCCTCGTCATTGTTATTGTTGTTGTGACTCATCAACTGCTCCTTGGGCTTGAGCACAGTGTTGTCGTCTCTTAGAGTAGAACTTACAAAGCTAGGATTATTACTAGTTGTTGCACTAAGCTTATCAGTCGTCGGTTGCGCCGTAGCCTTGTCATCGACAGTTGTCGCCGTTCCGTCGTGTTTGGTTGCAGTTTTGGTTGTTGCCGCTGTTAGAGTTGTTGTTGATGTGGAGTTGTTATTGTTTGTGTTTGTGTTTGCGTTTGCGTTGGCCTCCGGCGCTCCTCCGTTGCCCTTGTTGCCATTGTTTCCCTGGCCTTGGCTGCTGCTTGTGGTGGTGCTGATTATCGTCGACTTTTTGTTCTTTTTCTCCAAGTCCTTAGCCCGCTTCTGGGCCTTGCGCTGTTTTTTGGTTATGTTGCTGCTATTGCTGGAAGTATTGGTGCCGGCGAGCTGGGTGACGGCCGCCGAGATGCGATTGGGAGTCGGGACGGGCCTTCCCGTCACCTGGCCACCTGACACCTGCTGCTGCTGCTTTGCCTGTTGCTGCTGCTGTTGTGATTGCTGTTGTTGCCTAACCGTGTGCGTGGGCGTGGAGGCTGCCGATGAGGAGGCCCCCGAACTTGTCGTAGTGGAGGTGGTGGTGTTCGCCAGTGGAGCAGTACTAGACTTTTTGATGGGCGACGCAGTCGGAACCGCTGTGGTCGCTATAGATTTACTGACGGGCTTCTGAACTGGTGGTCGTGACCCTGGCGACGAAAGAGGCGTCTGCATTGGCTGGCTTCTAGGCAGGATGGATATGTTGCCCGTGCAACCGATGGCCGTTGCCTCGGCCACGTCATTCGCTATGGATGTGGGCGTGGCGGTGCCTGCAAGTAAGTAAGTAACAATTATGTGATGCCAAAGATAAACACTGGCCGAGCACACTTACTTTGCTTGTTGGCCGACTTGGGGCGCTGTTTCTTGGCTGGCTCTTGGAACAGAACGGCGGGCTGGGGTCCCGCCTCGATAGCTTCAGTCGCCTGAGTCAATTCCTTGTGTACGAGTGGAAGGCTAGGATGGGTCTCCGTGACATTGTCGACTGCAAGATGGACTTTTAGTATTGGGCTTGGACAGTTAAGTTTAGGCCAACTTCGGCTTGCCGAGTTTCCTTTATGTTTATGTTTATAGTTTATAATTGATAGTGTTTGCCAATTTGCTTTTGGTAATTTGACTTTACTTAGAATTTTTTAAATAATTATGTCTGACACAAAAGGGTTACTGAGTGTTTTAGCTAAGGCCAGGACTGGGAACAAGAAATATAATACTTTGAATTGAATTGATAAGAAAACTACGTTCACAAAGTTGGTTGTGTTCTCATTGAAATCCCAAAGAAACTCAATATTCAGGTCAGACTTACCGTCACTGTACTGCCAGAAGCTGAGATGCTCTTCGGTGTTGCCGGAGTGTGCCAAAATATCCTTCACAATCACACTGATTTGGTCCTTATCCGTGACGACGGACGTGGTGGAGAGGCCGCTCTGATCCATACCAGATTCCTTACCCTCGTCCTCTCCGAATTGCAGTCCAGATATTTCCCCCATAGAGAGAACTCCCTTCGGCTGAACATTCTGCATCTGATGTTCGGCCAAGGCGGAAGAGAGCAGGGACGAGCCCGAGGTGGAATCCATGAGTATAGCCGGCGCCTGATATAAGCAAGTGGTACTGTTGCTATCCGAATCCAGTAGCTCCGTGCTCTGTGTCATCGTCGAGGAGTTAGAGTCCTTCTTAATGAACACGGAGCTACTTGGGTCCATCACGTTCTCCTTAGTGTCCGGATGAATAATGGGAATGGCAAATCGGCGTTTACCCCCCTTGTCGCAGCTGGCTCCTCCCAATGGTTGCTGCTGGGCCCCGCCGCCAACCGGTGGAGCCGTTAGCGATGTGCTAGAGAATCCGCCACTGGCCACTGCCTGAACTGCAGTCACATTCGGCACACTAGCGGTCATGGCCGTGGCGTTGCTGTTCTGAATGTGTAAGGGCGGTGTATATGTGTGTAATCCTGTTGGAGCTTGAGGCGGTGCAGTCTGCATCCCAGCAGGCGCCAGCATGGGTGCCGCCGTCATCCCGGTGGGAAGCGTCAAGCTGGGGATAAAGTTGGGTGCCAGGTGGAAGGTGGCGGCTCCGTTCAGGGCCCCGTTGTGTGAGTTTATCATGGGGGCCACGGCAGTCGGAGCGGGACGCTGGGTATTGGTCGGGGCCATGGCGTAAGTGGTGAAGTAGTTCGTATGCTGGGGCGTAGCCGCCGCCCTCTGGGCACCTCGCATGTTGCGACCGTGGGAGTTACCGCCGCTGGCCACATTGCTAGCGCCACTATTTGGCGTTGGGGCCACATAGTAGGCAAAGGCCTGCGGCTGCGCTGTTGCGGCAGCACCACCCGGACCCGCCTGCTGGCCGTTTGGCGGCTGCAGCTGCTTCTGTTGCTGCTGGGGCTGCGGTGGCGGTGGTGCATAGAAGGCGGCCGCCTGAGCTCCTCCTGCTCCGTTCGTGGGGAAAGCCACCGCCGACTGCATACCCATGATCTGGGGGCCCTGTTGGTACGGTATGTAGGCGGCAGAGATGTAGGTGGCTGCGGCCCCGGGTGCATTGCCGCCCGGAGGTGCGATCAGTCCAGCTGACTGCGGGAAATGGGGCGGCAATGTGGAATTGCTTAGCGCCCGGGTGAGATTGGCGGTGCTGGTGTTTGAGGGCGCAAGCACCCCATTGGCACCGTGGACCCCACCACCATGATGTCCGCCACTGTGTCCCTGGTGGCCCAGTGAGCTGCTGCTGGCGGCGGCGCTCAGTTGGTGGGCAGCGCCGCCGCCGCCACTGGCATTACTATTGCCCGCAGCCGAGTGGGCAGGATATGGCGGCGGTGTGTTGTAGAAGATAACCGGAGTATGGTGCGCTTGCGCTTGTACCTGCTGCTGCTGAACCTGCTGTTGTTGTTGTTGAAGCTGCTGCTGAAGGTGGACGGCGGCGGCCGCCGCCTGCTGCTGCTGTTGTTGGTGCTGCTGCAACAGCTGCTGTTGCTGGTGGTGGTGGAGACTGGTGTGGTTCGGAACGAACAATGCGTGGGTGGCCTGCTGTTGCTCCTGTTGGTGAAGGAGATTGCTGCGCACCTGCTGCTGCTGCTGCTGTTGTTGTTGTTGTTGTTGCTGCTGCTGCTGCTGCTGCAGGTGATGGTGGTGCGAGTGCGCCGTCTGGTGGTGCTGGGCTTGGTGGTTGTGGTTCTGCTGGTGTGTCGACTGTGGCCTGGTTCCCTTCCCACCCCCTCCCGTTTGCAGGAACATAGGAGGACCTTCGGAGGATCTGCACACGTACGAACACACGACACACACAGAGGCACGGGAACAGGCACACGGAGGAGTTAAGAAACGCGCGGCCGGAACGGGAGCAGATGTACAAATCGTAATGTTAGTAAGATGGAAATGGAAGTGAAAATGGAGATGGCGGATGTGAGAAAAGCTCGGCAGGTATTATTAAGTCTCGTAAAGCGGTGGGATGCATGCGTGCGAGAATTGGTGATAAAGCAAAAGCCCAAAAAGCGGCATGTAAATCTTATGACTAACACTGTGATCCCAAAGATGCGGATACAGCCCTGAAATGCACTCCCTACCTCTCTTTCTCTCTCTCTTGCCTTGCTGATTCTTTTATTCAATTGAGCAGTTCAATTCTTTGGAATGTGTGGAGTATGATGTCACTTTTGTGGGGCGGCGGCGGCGGTGCTCGAAGATGATGGCCACCCGCCTTGCCTTATCGCCGCTTTTATCAATGGTCTAGTCAATGGCAGCGAACAAAGAAAGCTGCTGGTGACACACAACAACAGGTGACGATATTACTCAGTTGCGGAGCACCGACTGAGCGAGTGGGCGTGGGAGGTGAGCGATGGATGGATCTTCTGTCGGTGGTGAGGCCACAACCAGTTTGTCACGTCGCCAGAAACACTTTCCTCGGCACAGTACCAGGTTGCCACGAATGGCAATGTTTTGTGAATTAAATTTGATATGGCTTATGGAAGAATATACAGATCAGATCAGTAACAAGAAGTGTTTACTTCGAAATCTAAGACGCTATTCGTAAACATTGATTTCCTTATGGTCAGGCACATGTTACACAGAGAAAAATAATAAAAAATATGGTTTTAATTAATGCAAAATGTCGTCAAAATTATTAATATTTTCCTACAATTATTTAAGGTATTTTTACTACGAAAAATTAAACATTAATACAACTAATTAAAACCACGCTCTTGTTGGCCAGTTTCCACTGCCTTGTGCTCCGTGTGCTGGCCTAGAAAACAGCGACTGCTGCTGCGCTTTTGAGGCCATGCACCTCGCCACGGGGAAAACCTGTTTCCGCCCGCCCAGCGAAGAGGCTGCAGAAGATGCATGCAGCCGAGAGTCGGACTCGCTGGCAGAAAGAAATGCTTACTTGATTTCTTGTTTGTTTGTAAACAAAACCAGTTGGGACGGCTGTGTGGGTGAGAGAGCTTATAGGAATCGGAGCTGCTCTAATTGGGATCGTGGCGGCGATTGGAATTCGCTAACAATGGGTGGAATAAGAGAGGCGGAGAGACAGAACGAGAGCCAGAGAGTGCGATAGGTATAGGTGTAGGTGTAGGTGTGTGCGTGCGTTTAAGCTTAAGAAGCAACAATAACTAATGTGAACAATTTACACGAGGATTAGTTGTCTGAATGAGGATGAGCAATCGTGGCCACTGCCCAACTTACCGCTTCCTGTGCTGCTCCTGCTGATGATGTGTCCACTCCAATGGCAGCTGTTGCCCGTGTAGTAATATTTCTATGTTGCTTCTAGTTGGACTCGGTGAGATCCTGCCCACTACTCCTCCTTCTTCTTCCTCTTCCTCTTCCTGTTCCGCTACCTTAGTTCACTTTATGTTCCTCGTTGTGGTGCGCTCTATCCGGAATTTTCAGATATTCCATATATAAAAATACGCGAGTCTATGGTGCAGCACATCCACATCCACATTTGTGCAGACGAGGGATGAGGGGCACGTACGCGTACATACATACGTACAAAAAGGTAAAAAACAACGCACACGGCGAGTGATAAATTTTCACGGTAATTTTTCTACAATTAATAGAAAGTGAAAATGCTTGAATTTTGCCTTAAATTACAATTACGTTTTTTTTTAACTAATATTACGAAGGGCCGAGCAGAGCCTGCTTCGATTTTCTGTCCCCCTTTACCGTCTGTTCCAGCTGAACAGGTCGGCCCGGATTAAGTACGAATTTGAATAAAGATTCCCAATTTTAAGTCTATTGGCAAGTCCAAAGGCTCTTCAGTTCAGTTTTCCCTTTTCAGTTTTTCCTGCGCCGAGGCGAGGCGTTGGTTGTTGTTTTTGCAGTTCGCTTTTCTTTTCGCCCCATCCCTGTCTGGCTCTCGGCACTTACCGCTCCGTTCCTCCGCTCTAGCTCTCTCGCTCGCGCGCACCACACACACACAAAACTGAGGAAACGAAAAAAAAATGCAGTTCCGCGCGGGGAACACGCCGAAAACGTTGCACTGGCTGCACTTCACTTTACATCAGTGCATCGTCTGCTTCACTTCGTATGTTTACTAGTTCACTATATGTTACAAATAATTTTGTAAATGTAAATATTTTACAGAAACACGTCCGTGTTTGCGATTTATTTGCGATGCGATGCAGAGCGGTGTTGCCAGTTTAGCTTATTACAAGCTAGTTCTAGCATTTTTAAAAATGGAAAAGCTTTTGAATCTTGCTACTAGCTTGTAGCTAAATAGCTTATTTTACTATTCATTTAACATATTGTAGCAAAATAAATTTAGTGTCACTATTTATCTTATTATTTATATGTTTCATAAAAAAATTCAAGAAAATAACAAAATTGGATGATGCACATATTCCGTACATATGTTGCGGACTTAATAAAAAATTTATTTCTATTAAAATATTATCGTATTTTAGCTTAAATACATTGATTATTTAAGATCCAACATTTTAATATCACTTAGCTAAATTAGGGGAAAAGATTCAATTTAAGACTAAACACAGTAGGTAGTCACTTCCGTTTTTGACAATTTATGCCTTTCCTGTCTAGGATTTGTAATAAAGGCATCATAACGAAATTGCGCTACATTTAAATACTTTGCATAGGGGTTTTTAAACATTCAATTTATTTAAAATAAAAACCTAAAAACACATAATATTGTTATCTGTTTTTGTAGCTATTTGTTGTTAATTTTCATATTTTTTTCATCTAGCTATCTATTTTCCCACTAGATTTAGCGTTTTTTAATTTTTAAATTTCGTTGTTTTCAAAGAAAATCTGGCCTAATTTTTTCTTATATTAATTAAAAATTTAAAAAATAATAGTAACTCTCTGTTATAGCATGGTTTTTAACATTTATTTATTATATTTAGCCTGTTTTAGCTTATTTTTGAACAAAATATAGCTTATACGAGAGCTCATAACCTGGCAACACTGACCAGTAGAGCTGGGATACTATCGATGACACTATCGATGTATCGAATTTTCGCCTTTCTGAGTGTTATAAGTGTTACCGTGATCATAATATATATATATGGATACTATCGAATTTTCGCATTGAAAACATCGAAAATATCGAATGGCGCTAAACCTTGAAAAATACCAATTTGTCAATTCGACAACCAGTAGGAGCTTTCTCTGGCAGAGTGGCAACCTCCAGACAGTTTTATGGAGTTTTTGGTATTAAAATAAGGCACTAGATGTCGCTTGAGAATAAAGTTAAACTTCAAAGGGAATTTAAAATATTATTTTAACTTATTTCTTCGGAAATAAATAAAAGTTTAAGTTGTTAGGTTTTTAAATCTACGTTTAATAATCACGTAATGACTTAGACGGCATTGAAATTGAGTATGTTTCTTTTACGTACACTGTTTGTCCTTGTGTAGGTGTGCACATGCGCAGAATTTAGACTTCCATTCGCAGCTTCCGACGTGCCGCCCTACCCCGCCCACTTTCCCAGGAAACACTTGCAGTGTTTACGCGCTTGTAGTAAAAGTTTTCCCCTTTGTATTTTGCCGGATGTGCAGTCATGGCCGCCGCCCACTCCTAGTCTTTGTATTCCCCAATCCTTCGCTACGCATTGTCTCTTTGGATGCCGGCTTATCAGCTTCTTCTTTTGCTTTCAAGCTGCAACTGAATATTTTTCATTAAAAAGTTGCTTACATTTTTTGGATTTTTCTTAAATGTTAACTATTTTCTTTTGAATAATTAAATGCAACAAAACTAAATGTCCACCATTCGTTCAAAGTTACTTTTCCGCATTTAATAAGATATGTACAAACAGGAACTAAAAGAATTATTTTGTGGCCGGGAAAGCAAAAAGTCCAGACCGCAAATGCAAATGTTTAAAGTTGGCAACACGAAACCGCAGGAACACACACAGAGACAGGGTTTTGTCCACAAAGTTGTGAGGCATTTGCATTGCTTGTTTTCCTGTCATGTTTTTGCGGCTTTTGCGGTCGCAATAAAGACTGCGAGAGAGACAATGCAAAATTGTGGGATACAACAAAGTTGTAATAGTTTCGGCTTTAGCTTGTTGACACATTTGCATTTTAACGGTCGCTCAAAGGCGACACCTAGGCGGTTGGCAGCGGAAGTGGCTTTGGATTCACGAGCTATAACTTTTGAAAAACCTACCACACTCTGTTACTTGGTATTTTGTTGGTCTTAATAAAAATAATAAAGAGCAATAAACGTTGCTATTTTTCATAAACGTTACTATTTTGAAATGTATGTTAAATTTGATTCAAAACATGAAATTTAAGTACCCTAAAACCAATTTTACGCCTTATGTTATATTTTGCAGAATCAACCGGTATATTGCATCGGCAAGTCTACGGCGTCTGAGGAGGAACCAATGACAATGTCTTGGAGAACAACGAGATCAACTATATAAATTACCTGCCCTTGCTGCAGCAACTGCGACAGAACGAGTATACGCCCCACAGCATACATTTGTTAATCACCTTAATTTAATATAATAAAATTATAATTCATTGTTATCTTATTATTTATTTTGTCTATTATTTTATTATTTATTATATTCTTTTTTTGCGTTTAAAGTTTGAACTATACAATTGTTTGCTTACAATTCATTTAAAACTTTACAGGTTAGCAAGTACTGTTGTTTTCAAATAAGCGAGCGAGCTTTTAAAGCTTGATACTGCTACTGTTATATACCAACTGCTCAGTAAAAACTGTTATACGTGGTATTAATGTGACTGTTGATAATATACAAAAATATCCTCCTCTGTTAAGTTCCATATAATATATGTAAGATTTTCATAGTGATTGCTGTTTGCTTCAAACTAAGTCTGAGCTCGACTCGCCCTGACGCGCGTAACGCTTTTTTCCCGCATTTCCTCCACACTCATTTGGCGCTGAAAAATCCAACCCAATAAAAAAAGGATGCACCAAATCGAATTTACAACAATAAACCAAAGCTTCACCTAACTGGATTACACAATTTTCTACAAAATCTATTGATTTAACTCTCCTTCCATGTAAAAACCAAAATAAAAATAGTGCGCGAATAAAAAACCGAATAATTGAAATGGGCCTAGCCCAAAATATAACTTTTTCGTTTCTTTTTAAATAGTTTATTTTGCTAATAAATAAAACCAATCGAATGGCGGCGACATTTACTTAAAGTAAATAGTGAAGATTGTGCAATAATTTATAGAAATTTCTATGAGAAATTCATAAGTGAGCTCTGATAATAAATAGCCATTAAATGCGAAATATAAAATGTTATGCAACTTAGAGTTAACTAAATAAATAAATAAATAAATAAATAAATAAATAAATAAATAAGAAACCAATCACAAATTCTGCTCTTTGAACAGAAAACAAATACCACAAAATCGCGCAGCACATATATGCCCGACAATATATACAGATATACAAAAGGATGTGTGTATATAAAGGAACCTGAGTCCTAAAAAAAGGAGGGCAACAAATACTACAAACATTGGATTACATTTTGCCGCCAAGTTTTGGCTGAAGAGAACCCACCAACTCGAACAGGAACGAATCTAAAACAATAATCAAAGTCGAAATCTGAATGCCCACCTGACCAGGAGCAGGAAGCACCTACCAATCCCCGCGGCACCTGGGAATTTTCACCCACGCACGCAAGCGCAGGCTCCCCGGAACCCATACACAGCACCAAAATCACCGAAAAAACACACACAAAAATTAAGACAATAAAAGAAGACCGAAGGCGGAAGACGGAGTTGCCGAAATTGCTTTTACTTTGATTTCATTTCGCCAATTATTTCAACATGTGGAGGAAGGCGAGCAGGATGGTCAGGGAGACCACCTTGTGGAAAACGCGTCGTCAGGGCCAAACCCAAGGACTAATCATCACATGGTCGCAGTTGGCAGTTGTTGCTGCTGTTGCAGCTCTGCTCAACTCCTCAGAATGTCAAGGTGAGAGGTTCTTCGATAGCAGATTTATATAAATAATAAATTATCGCCCAAGAATTAAGTTTACGAAACCTATTGATACGAGTACTTTCACTTTTCATTGCCACTCGAAGCTTAAGAATGCTTAAATAAATAAATAGACATTGCTTTGCGGTGTAAATGTCCAGCAGACGGCTCAATAACTGCCAACGTCAAGCGTCAAAACTATGACGAATTTGTTGGCCTTAAGCATTATGGCTAAGAGTTGAGTACTTTGCCTCGAAACCTCAATTCAATTAATTCAAGCACCCTTTTTTCACGGGGCCTCGAGACCCTCGAGAGTTGCTCAATCTCACTATTGAGGCTGGGCGAGTGCGAACTCAATAAAACTGTTGAATGTATCGCAAGTGATCAAGCCTGGGGCTATGATGTACTTTTAATGACTCTTTGGCTAAAAAAAATGTAAATTGATGCGTCATTTTCATACCTCAATGGAAGCTTATACGGATTTTTTTGTATTTGGGCAGCCATAAAAACCTAAAGCTGAAAACAACTAAAGTCTGGAAAAACTATTAGCTCTTCTAAATGAGACTCTGTAATTTAATTCCGACAAAAGCCATCTCTGCAGTCTTCATTTATTACACAAAGTACTTAAGGAAACTGTGTATTTTTGTGTGTAGTTATTTCTAAACAAATTATTTTTTCAGCGCCTCTAAGCTTTATCTGTTTAATGGAATATTATCTTCTCTTGTTAATAAAAAAAACTATAAAACTAGATTTAGAAGAACCACATTGGTTCGGTTCGGTTTAAATATTTTTGAATCCTATTAATTGTTCAAAACTATGACACATCTCTTGCTTACAGAATATAGTAATAAATATCTCCATGAATTCGGAGTATTTTTAAAGCTCTTCACCCTCGGGTCTCAATTCTTCTCTTGTCATTTATGGCCGTGTGAATACATTATGCAAAGGAGGCACCACCTTAAATCAAAGCATGTTCATTGTTTTGCATATTATTCTCCACTTTTGGCTATGACTACTTAATAACCATAATTAGCTGGGACCACAAGGGCCTTCTCGGTCTCCTACGTTCCTGGGGTTCAATGAACCGACACGCAATTGGTCAGTGGGCAGAAAAAAACGCAGAGATACGGATACGCAGGTACTAGAAGCTCGGCAGTGGGAATGTGACTCTGGTTGGACGCTTCAGAATTAACCCATTGTGCGAGAGTGAAGGCCAAAATGAAATCACCAGTCGTTTGAACCAATTTAAATTTCTGCTGGTGGTCTTTATCTTTGCCAGTGACTAGGTCCGAACTTTCCTTTCGATTCATTTGGCGCTCTTGACACTTGCTTATAAATTCAGCCAAGTGCCGGGCAAGCAGGAAATTCTAATTTATGGCCAAAAATTACTCTTCGCATTATGCAAAACACAGCGATAAGGCATTAGAGGGGCCAATGAACCGCAAACAAACTAAATCATTCATATCTCGCTCGCGAGCTACTGCCAAAAAATCAGAGTGAGAATGGGAGCTGGCCCTGGTTGTGGGGGTGGGAATTGGTGTTGTATGGAAACCGGTTGACAGACGGACTTGGGCTTTGTACTTGGTTTCCCAGCTCCCAGATACCAACTCAACTGGGCCCAAAAGTAACACACATCCAGCAGCGGCAAACAGAAGTGAGTCGGCAGCAATCTTGTCGCTCCACTCACAGTTTCAGTCCCCGTCCCCGACACTTACGTAACATACTCGGCCGCAAAACAAGCCGCCAGCAAGCCGAGTTCCAGCTCACACAAAAAATACAAAATAAAATGCCAAGGAAAATGATGCGAAGTGCAGCCCATTGAACCCGGCTGAAAAATGAGAAACCAATGGAACGCTTGACTCCGTCAATGTAAATTAACACGGCCTGGCAAAAAATGAAAGTGTGTCGGCGTCGACGATGCAATCGAGCGGTCTTTAAAAGTGCGTGTCTCCGCGTAGGCATGCAATTCCAGTTGCTTACCACTAACTATACAAAAAAAGATCATAAAAATAACAAAACTAGTTTTTACACCGTCAGGCATTTTCGTGTCAATGCGTTTCTTATGTCGGATGTCGATCTGATGCCTTACTTTTTACTGGAAGCTGTGGGTTACTGGGTTAAGACGGAAGAATGAGGAAACCATCAAGTGAAGGCAGTTCATCATGGAGAATTTTTAATTAAAAATGGAACTAAATACTAAATATTTATCTAATTAGCTAATTTTTTTAGGGGGATATCTTATTAACATAAAATATATAAAACAAACTTTTATTGCTATTAAAAATACTCCAAATTATTATAGATGCTTTAAGAGAGTATTAACAAATGCTGCTTATCTATGGGAAATATTTTCAGTACAATTATTTTAACAGTCGTAGAGACAATCATGTGGCTTTTACAAATGCTTTTGAATACAAACATAATCTCATACAAATTAATCGTTTAAGTCCACTTACCGGCAGCTTAAGCTGAAAACCATTTATCATAAGCAGATCCGGTTCTAATCTTTAAGCCATTTTAGTTAAAGGTGATTCTATTATTAATCCAGGCAAGATAAATCGAATTCTTACCCTATTAAGCCATTAAGTGATGCCAAATTCCCTCTGTTCACATTGCATCGTATTCAACATCATGAAGTAATGAGCCGAGACTGTTGGCATCCAGGATTCCACCTACACATCATCCATGTCTATGTGACAGAATTCTTATAGCCTCCCATGTAAATTATGGAGCGGCCAATTAATTGTCATCGTGATGCACTTTTGTCCAGCCATTTTTGGTAACTTTCCTCTGGCTCATGCCTGCTGGCAGTAGGGGGAGAGAGTTGGTTGTGGGAGGTTGCAGGCTGGCCTGTTGGAGCTTTGGTGGTGCGGTTCATTGAATTTCAATTGTGGGCGGTGCAATGGGACAACCGCGAACATCGACAGACCAGAGCCATAACAGCGAAAATATCAAACTGATTCGGTTGTGCAATGTGGCTCTTACATCACTTCATTTCCTTTCCCTTTCCCAGTCGCCAATTTCAGATGTCATTGCGTATTGAACATGGCATGGGGATTGCTAATCGTATTCGGGATTTAAATTCAAACATGGATTCATGTTTAGTGCACAGAAAAAATAATACAAGTCTGAATTTTGATAAAGATTTAACACTTTGGTTTTGCTTTTCCCAGCTATTTAACTTTAAATTTATTTAAAAAATGAAACTAATGGAAATTTTTAAACTTTATACACCTGTAAATGTTCATAACTGTAAATGTACAACCTTTTAAAAACAATCTGAAGTTAGTATGTCCTAAAACTGATTAACTGAAATAGTTTTCACAATTTTATGTTTATAAAATGTGGGTTGTCCGATATTAGTTTTGTTGTGGTGCCGCGGAGAGTGCAGCAGTTTTAGACTGGCTTATCGGTTGTTGGCAGTCAACAAACGGGAACCAACTTTTTTGTGTCCGCTGCCATGGCAATATAATCTAATTCCCACCAGCAGTACCGGAGCAGACATCCAGATCCATAATGCCATGTCCTTACCCTGCCGGGGGACTGCTCGGATTTCACGTGTGTGTGTGGGGAGCAGATTGTCGGGCAATTTGCAGCGATTAAATTAGCTCAAGCGTGCCGCCGAAGAAGCGATTGCCCCGCTCCACTTCCCTGTTCGGTTGTTGTTGTTGTTATTGCAAAGGACTAAGGTATTAAATGTATACAAATACTCCGTGAGCCGGAGTCTGTGGTTGCATATGAAGCCCACCACCAAGACGCCGGAGATAGAGAAGGACGAAGCATTGCCTGGGCGGGTGTAAGGGCGCCACGCCCTCCTCCCAGACTGTACCGCCCACTGTAAGCCGCATCATTCTCTGTGATGTTCCCGCGCAAAACGTTCTAATCTCTGCGAAGGATTTACACATTGCTTTCCCGGGAAACCCCCCTGGAAAAGCTCTCCTCCTCGCACAACCACATTGAAACTTTGTGTACATATTTGAGTTTCATTTCGTTTGTGGCTACGTTTTGGCTAACATGAAGTCATAAAATTGAAATAAATACAAATGCGACTCGCGCTGATTTCCAGCTGAGCGGTCACGCCTCCTTTTAAGACGGGGGAGGCGACGGTGGTTGAGCGGTGGCCCTCTTCCCAGCATGGGGCTGGCAAATCCCCCAGGAGGATGCCATGGAAGGCCGCAGAATTTGGGTAGAAGCCATCGAATGTCGGCGAACAAATTATATGGAAGGACGCAGTGTCCTTATACAAGGGTCTTATAACTTTAGGTATTAAATCTTGTGTTGCATACCTTACGATGCATTAGTTTTCCTACATTTTCATATGATTTCCAACTGGTTCTGGCAGTTTCCACAGGATAACCCTAGACCCGAGAAGGAGAAAGCATACTTACCTGGCGTAGAGGTTAACCGTGATCACGAAGGCGGTTCCTCCGGAGTGAGGCTTGGCCATTGCACCTCGGCTGAGTTGACCTCTGCGATTATTCCTAATGTGAATAACTCGTGCGTGTAATTTTTGTTAGCCGGGAATGGCGTCCGCGCCGTCCCGACATAAAGAATACATTTTACAAATAAACAAAATATTAAATAGAGCTATAAAGATTTCTCCCAAATTTCCTTAAAATTATTAATTGAATTTGGCTGTGAATGTGTTACTTTGGAATGGGAATTCCAGGGTAATTTGAACAAATGTCCAGCGACAGTTCGGCTCTCTCTCTCCACATCCATCATCGATCATTAGCCGAGGGAGGCGTTGCTCTGCCTCAGATTCGCATCCCTCAGCAGCCCGTTCCGTCCATTAAGCGGCTTTCCGTCGTTTTGTTTGCGTGCTCCTGGGTCCAGCCTCCTTTTTCGCGCTTTCTTATTTATTTATCATCATTTATTAAACGCTCTCGCTTCCCTGCCAAGTTTCCGATGCCAAGAAAGGAGTCGTCGTCGGTCCGAGTTCGGCAAAAAATCGTCGCTGTCAGATTACGTTGCAATATTGCTTCCAGTTGCCATATCCTGCCGTCCTTCCGCCCAAAATTCACGCTGCCGTAACGGCGAAGGACGAAAGAAGCGCGCAACCGGCGAAGAAGGAAGGACTCCCCGTTCCCCATTTTTTGGCTTTAACACAAGCAACAATTTACTCGGTTTCAGGTTAAAGTCATATCGTTAGCATTAACGCTTTTTGATTTTTATTGAGTCAGCTAAATTTTATTCGATTTACCATCCACACACACACACAAACACACACACAGCGCTAAGCACACCCTCGCAGGGCCAAAGACAAATACAGATGTAGAAGGGAGTGTTCCACCAGCATCCCCTGTCAGAAGGACAGGCACAACATTCCTGGGGAGGAATATTTGCGAGCTTTAATGAGGTTGGGCGAGCAACCAACCAGGGAATCTGTGGATGGGTGGGGGTTCGACCTGCTTTCCGCTCCAGCCCCTCGGCTTTTGGAAGAGTCTATTTCGGAAGTAAATGAAAATTTGATTTGGAATTTCGTGTGTCCTGGTCGTGCGTGCGTGCCAGGAACCCAAACCCAAAACCCGAAGCCGAAGCTGAAGCCGGGCTCAACCCCCAACGGGAAGGGAATCCTGCTGATGATGTTGTTGATGCTGATGACGACGTCAAAGTCGAAGATGGGCATGTGATAAAATAAATTACGGGCAGATTAGTGCGAATTTAATTATCGTTTGTTCCTTTGATGTCGCGCCAAGTAAATAAAGGGAATAAATATGAAGATTATTCGAACACGGCAGTTCTAACAACATTATCTCCGTCCCCACTTAATTGTGCGAAATATGTGAGGTCGGGTTTGGAAAATTCATGGCTACCTGAGATTTCCCAACCCTAGACGACCCTATTTCAGACTGTGTTCTTGAGATTCTCAACAGATTCTAGAAGTTAAGATATGGAAACCCTAGACCCGAGCTGGAATAAGCATACTTACCTGGCGTAGAGGTTAACCGTGATCACGAAGGCGGTTCCTCCGGAGTGAGGCTTGGCCATTGCACTACGGCTGAGTTGACCTCTGCGATTATTCCTAATGTGAATAACTCGTGCGTGTAATTTTTGGTAGCCGGGAATGGCGTTCGCGCCGTCCCGACATGAAGAATAAAATTGAAAATATTAAACAATAAGAATTGGAATAAACAAATTCCACCAGGAGTTATAAATTAACTTAACATTTAATATATCGATTTTCTAGATTCCTTTATTGCTTTCCCCGGCTTTAAAATATTAATAAATAAGGTGAATAAAGGTGATATTAAATGCTTTTGAAATTTCATGGTAATTGTTGGAAGCAGAACTCAATTGGTTTTATTTAAATTGTAACTTGCTTTAAGTTTTTTTTTCTTAAAAAAGAATGAAAAACTTTAATATTATTCAATCTTTAAGATAAGTTCAAACATAATTCCCAAGAGGAAAGCACACAAATCCGCTTCAATTTCCCTTCCCAATTTTTTGTTGCTTCTCCAGTAACTGGTTAGTGCAAATATTTGTCATAAACGGAGAGTCAATCATTTTTCCATCCATCTATGTCTGCCGTGAAACCTCCAAAATCAGATACAGAGTGCACTGCGGGTTGCCTGTGGTAACCCGCCCGGCAGCAAGTCCATATGTCCACCCCCGAGATCCCAGGTCCAAGGCACTTGTCGTGGGGAGTGCGAGCATTAAGGATTGGCCAACCCTTTCTGCTGATTCGGTGCTCAAAGGGATGCTCTCGTCCTGCTAAGTATCCCTGGCAACCCGTTAATTTATAGAGCTTTGTGTCTGCGATCCAGTTGTGAATCCCTGCCTTTACTTTCCTGCCAGCTGGGCCCAGCACTTAGCTGTGATTAGTGAATTAAAGGCGTTTATTGTCTCCGATATCCCAGGCACATCGAATCGGTCTCTCGGTCGGTCGGTTGTCCTGGTGACGATTTCACGGCTGGAACCTGGGAAATTCAATTGGCAAAGTGACTGCGGCCACGAGCTTGCAATGTGGGTCGATGTCGTCCGGTTGCCAATCAATTTTCCAGCGCAAACCTGGCAACAAGTCAAAAATAAAGCCATCTGCCCGGTTGGCAAGGTCTCCTTTCTTTTTTTTATCGGCTGACGGGAATCTTATCTCGTCCAGTGACGAAATATCAGGAGACGCAGCCAGACACAAACACTCAGCCAGCCAGAAAGATAGACATGGCCATTGAGTATTATTTGTTCCCCCCCCCCCACCACGCGGAATACGAACTCGAACCCGGGCCAAACATTATTAACAACAACCATCGGCGGTCGTGTGCCGGGCAGCCTTGGGCTCAGCCTCCGGCGACGGCGTCAAGGAGGAGAATCCTTGTTCATTGTGACTGTATCGGGGTGTTGTTGGGGATGTCAACGTGCTCGTCATCACTTTGTATAAATATTCTCGAGCACGTATATTCCATGGGGCCACGTGCTTGGTGAGCGTGGGTCCAGGGCTTCAGAGATTAATGCACGCATTAGTTGATTTAATTCATAATACGCAGGGTATTCCTCCATCAGTTGTTGCTGTGGCTGTTGTCCTGGCCACCAGCGGCAATTGAGACATTCTGGGGAATTCCCTGGCAACAATTGTGGGAGACGGACAATGAGGAGGAGCAGCGGAGCAGCTTAAGGCATTCGAATTTAATAACGAATCGACGGAAATTTCAGCCGAGGGGAGATGTTCCTTTGCCTGGTTCCCACCTCTGACACCTATCACTGGATGTTGTCTGTCTGTTTAAACATTTCGCATACATTTGCATTGTTTAGTTGGAAGCAGAGTCAGCGAGCTTAGCATTGAATTTCAATATATTTCATGGTTTTCAATCAATTTCATGGCAAACTCCCAAAGGGAATGCCCTGCCTGCCAGCAGTACTCCCCCTGGGACTTGACAAGAGCCTTGGCTCGTCATAGTCATCAACCATCACCATCGTCCTCAGAGGCAGAAGCACGAACAGGAGCAGTAGCAAAAGCTGGAGCAACCTGAACATTGGTTCAGGGAAAGCTGCACGCCAGCAACTTTTTGTATGAGAAAGTTCTCCTTTCGTCTGAGGATTAATTTGTAAGGCAGCCCTTGCGCTCTTTGTCCCTGGCCAGGGTGCCTCTTGAGCCTCCTTCGGCTTATGAATCCCTGACAGGCACCTGAATCACTGCATTTGGGATGAAAAAACTTATTTTTTGAGCCTTCATTTCAATTAAATATGCTGCAACTAACGATCTCGTAACTCTTTCAGCCGGGCGAGCGCCTCCAGAGCCGTACTACGGCAGCTACGTCGGAGAGTTTACCAACTTTGCCCACGGCATCAAGGTGAGTCCAGAGAGAGAGCGTCCAAGAGTTTAAATTAAAATTAAATTCCTAGTAAATTTAATTTTAAATCGTAAAATATTTGCAATATTGAAATATCCTTTCCGCAGGGACGAATCTATGCGGTGGACGAGTCAACGCTGTTTGTCAAGTCCTTTGCCTACGATGGCACCGGACCAGACGCCTTCTTTTGGGTGGGCAAGACGCCCCGACCGAGTCCCGACGGCTACATCATACCCTATCCGGAGGAGTACATGGGCATGTGAGTATCGGAGAATGCACTTGGCTTTACATTTAGTTGGTTTTTAAGACTGGACCTTGTTGAAGAAGGAAGTGGGAAGAAGAAGAAGAAGGAGAAGCAGACGCTGATGGAGATGTCCTGGCTACTCGAGCGCAGCAGGCCATTTCCTCAGAATGTGTATGTGTATGTGCCTGGATCCTTGCCGACTTTACGTTACGCACGGCTGACAATGAAACCACTTTCAAAAATTAAAAAACATTTTTCATCTCGCCTGCCATTTGTGCTCGCTCTCGCTCTCGTTTTCCTTTTCCTTCTCCCTTTGTTGCTCTGGTTGTGGCTGTTGTTGTTGGTTGTGCCTTGTGTGTGTCGCTTCGTTGCCTCCTAATGTGAAAAACTCATTTATTTCTTCACGTTAGATTTGTGGTCATATGTGGAGGCGGGAGTGGAACTCACAGTCGCAGTCGCAGTCGCAGTCGGAGGCACAGTCACAGGCGTAGTCACAGCAAACAAAGAAAGCCACAAGACACAAGCACAAAGCGATGGCAGAAAGTTTCAGCTTTTTAGCTACTATTTACTTGAGTCGCCACAAGGTTAAGCCGCTCAACTAAGTATTTACCTTGCCAGTCTCCTGGCAGTCCTCCTCCTTGCGCTGCCACTTGAACGCACTAAGTCGCTCCCTGTTTCCGTTCCCTCGGCTTAATCCGTCGCTGCATCCTGGCCACGCACACAATTTGACGTCATTTGGCCTGCACATTTCATTATCACGAACAATGCAGCCCCACTAGCTAATCCCGAGCCTCATCCTAATTCCCTCATCCCGTAGCTCCTTCAAGGCAAAGGTAAAGTGGCTCCCCAGGCGACATTGGCATTTTCTCAGGCGCAATAGAAAGAAAACATAGCTAAGGTGAATGTTGTCTTTGATTTTCACGATTTTCACTACCTATGAGGGTTGTCAATGTCAAGGTGATAGCACTCCAAGGATGTAGTATCCTTGGAATGAAAACCTAAAGACAAGGAAGTACTATTTGCAAAATGCTATTAAAAGGTATACAGCAGCACTGATATATTTAATAGTGGCTTAGTTTTCATTAGATACCTGATTTTTCATCTAATAAATATTTAAAAAGGATGTTAAGTTATTTTTATTACAAGATTTAAAGAAAGTTCTAAATATTTCACGTTGGAAGTCAATCGAATCCGCTTGATAACTGATTCTTGCATACTCAATCTTTGCCAAAATATTTCCCTTATGCCAAGGATAACAAAGCGTAGCGTGCAAGGAATAAGCGATTCCCAGAAAGCGGCTTCCTCCCATTGCGCAGTCTCCATGCTCCCCAATCCCAATCTCAATCTCAATCCCCAATCCAAACCCCATCTCCCGTTTTCTCAGGATAAAGAAAAAACCTGAGAATGTTTACGCGTTGGATTTCCCCATTCGAAAATTTCAACTGCTTGGCGCGGTTTCTCGCTTGAAGAATCGGATTCAGATTCGGATTCAGAATCGCTGCTTGATGATGTGTGAGTGCGGCGGACTGAAGGCAATGCAGAAAACCATCCGTGGTGAATCGTTGGCCCAAACCCAAGGCATTCATATTGTAATCGACTTTAATGCGTTTCATTGTTGATGCCACGTGCCGGGCTTTATTAGTTCAATGTACAACGATGCCATCGCCTCCACTTCCATCCATCCATCCATCCATCCACCCATTCTCCCCTTCTGCTGTCCTGCTGACAAAGAGCAACATTGTGCGGTGGGGTTGGGGCAAGGAATTGGAGGTGGAAGCCCGGAACGCCATAGCGATTGCACGCTTTTACGCTTTCAGACACATTACCCATACCCCCCGTTGTACATTACCGCGTGCACCTTCTGAAGCGCTGGTTGGGCTGGGGCGGTATGGGTGGTAGGTAGCTGAAGGTCGTCGACGGTGTGTGTGTGGTGTTAGCACGATGATGATTGCTGTATTATGTGGCACACCGCCGCTGCTATCGCAATCGCATGCATTTGAGCCAACAAATTGCGCGCGTTTATTATGTATAATGATTTTTATGTACGAAATTATGTGTGTGTCTGTCTGCCGCCGAACGATAATTGATAAATGCAACTGATTGGCACTGGGACAGGCGTCCTCCCATTACCGAGTGACAGCCCCGGAGCTGGCTTCTCGCTAAGCTATCCGGGCGTATGCCAATCAACGTTAATTATCCCGACTGCTTTTGGCGGGCTTTGGCGTTGAAGGGCTGCCAATCCTGCTGCATCACAAGCTTGTTGGCTGTTTAAAAGTAAATTAAAGTGTCCCAGGAAGAGATACGAAGGCTTGCTAACATTGGGAATTTGATAAAGATTTTCTTCTTCCAAGGAGTTAAAGTTTCTAAAGTTCCTAGAATGTAATGTTCGAGTTAAGCTAGAAATATAATAACTTAAATATTATATTTCAAAATCAGAAACTATAAACTATATTTTCCAGGTAATATTTTGTTTCTAAACTTATATTAAAACCCACTTTCCCAATTTTATTGTTCTCCGAAGAGTACCTATGCTTTTTCTTGAGTGGAATCCTGGTCCTGGCGCTGCTCACTTCTTTTTGTGTTCACGCTCGCTTTAGCTCTGGCCTGGTGAAAAGGGGAGATTGGTTGCCTGGCAGGGGGATGGGGATGGGGTTGGATGGTGGCTGTGTCACAATGGATGCATCGAGCATAAGTAATTAAATTAGAATTTTTTGAGAAGCATGAAAGCGACGCAACGCTGATTAACGCCCGTTGCCATGACAATGAGTGGAGAAGCCGTTGCCTTGTCCCAGTGACACCACCACCCACCATGGCCAACCCCCCTGCATTGTCCCTCCTGCCCATCCTCGCGACTGTTGCTCATTTGCATCTGCACAACACAACGCCGCCTCCCCCGCGCATCCACCTTGGCGCTTGCCTTTTCGCTTAGCTCTGATTTATGCAGATTTCATTAAAGTTTGCTCCGTGCAAAGTAGCAAATGAAGTTTTAGTTGAGTCGTCCCCTCCTCCTGGCAGCCACTATATACTAACCAGAAGCAGGATGTGCCACCCGGATCGTCCTCCGTGGTGTTAATCATCGCTGACAGCGCAGCCGCAACGCGAAATACTGTTTTGGCTGTCGCCTTGGGCTGTGTTGTGCCCATTGTCATTAACTCGATTAAACACCAGAGTTGGTGGATTTATCCGGATGCAGTTCCACTTCTAAACCTCATTCTCCCCTGCAACGCCAAGCCTTCAAGTGGCTGCGCCTGTTGCTGTCACTTCGGTCCCCGTGCGCACATAAGTAGGCAACGCTTATGACACCTTTGCCGGAAATGAATTTTAAACGGGAAATGGCCGCCGAACTTGGGGTTTATTTTAAATTAAATTGTTATTTGAATTTATTAATATTCTTAGTAAATTATTAATTATTTTTTATTTTTATAGGAAGCTCTTTCAATTAAAGTACTTTTCTTTCAGTTAGCATTTTAAGTTTGATATCATAATTAAAATACTTTCTGGGGATAGAAATTATTGGGGTTAGTTAAGTCAGGAACATATTTATTTGTAATTGATTAGAATTTAATTTAAAAATAACCACAAATTTTAATTAGATTAAAATTTTCCCCTTTTAGTGTATTATTGTTTAGGGTTTTTTTTTACAGATATTCCCCATATGATTTTATTACTATTTTAAAGGATTCTTCTGGGTTTCTCTTTCTTTCAAAAATCTATTAAATTCATTTAGTAATTTATATATTTCAGAAACATACATTTAAAAATATTTTTACACCTGAAAAACATTATTTTAAACTCTAAAAATCTTTATATTTCCTTAAAATTGTCCACTGGTTAAGTCTTTTCTTGGGTATACATTTTCCATGCATTTACTGCTAACTAGATTTTCCCCAGCTCGTTACAAAACATTTCGCCGTACTCTGTAGTGGTTTTCTTTCCGGGACCAAAGCCTTACTAATTATTATTGTTGTTGGCGTGATAAATGCCCCCGCCCGGCGCTATCTCCGGCGCGAACACCCCTGTTGCCTGCACTTTAATACAAATTTAATTGAGTAGTCGTTGCTGGGACTCATCATCCGTCTGTGGACTGTCACCCACAGCAGCGGGGGCGTTGGCTTGGCTCCGTCACGGAAACATGAAATATTCATAATAATTTTAGAATATTTTCGGGGGTGGCTTGTCCTCGGTTTGGCTTTGTTCGGGGAATCCGGATGGGGTTGGGTGCGAGTGTGGGATGTTGGGCCTGGGATGATAGGGCCTTCTGCTGAGTTGGCGTGTTTTATTGTCTGCGAAATGCCCTCAATTGTTGTGCGTTTTGTTTATCGAGCGGCAGGCAGTATATATATATGTATGTATAAATATACTGCCAGTCAGCAGGAACGGATTCCGGTGGTCGAGCAACAAGTTAAGGGCTTAGTCGGGAATAAAAGGGCTCCGAATTCCAACCAAACTAATTGGGTGAAAGTGCATAGATACTTAGCGCTGAGCGAGAGCAAATAGAATAAAATCGATGGGCGACCAGCACTCCAATCCCACTCCCACTCCCACTCCAATCCATTCTAAGTGCATCAATAAATGTCGAACTCGAACTCACTCAAGCCAGGCGGAGATGTCCTTGCCGAGGGGGAGGACAGGCAAATCAAACAGGGCAACAAAACACACATATTTGCCAGGCGGAAACTGTAATGGAACTGGGAATCGAAGGCAAACAGTGTGGAGCCGAGGAAGACGGCCTCGATACACTGCTTTCTTGGGGTGGCAAGATGGGACGACACATCCCTGGGTAACCAGCAGATTGATACATTTGATGCACTGTTGACACAGAGCCATTCAATTTGTTTTGGCTCATTAGAGGCTGCATCAGTTGCTGCTGGCATCTGGACAGGAGCTCGGACCTCGACCCGGCGATCCATCGACCCGTCGACACCCTCGGTTCAAGGGTATTATGTTCTAAGTGCTTAGCCGTGTCTAATGCGGATTGCGTGGCCTCCGCTGACATTCATTAGACGGCGACCTTTCCACTTGAGCGGTTAGAGCCGACTAGCCCACTAACTGACTGATTGACTCGTCGCCCGCCACTTGTCCCAGTTGCGGTGGATCGATCCTCCTCAACCCCCAGCGGCCTCAAGGAGCTCAAGCCGGAGCTCTCTCTCTCTCTCTCTTTGCCATGATTTATACTATATCCCTCCGTGTCGACAGATACAGATTCATCTGGGCAAACACTCGCTGCTGCTTCTGCTGCTGCTGACTGCCGACAACGACGACGACAGCCCCCTTGGGATTGGCATACTTAGACTTCAAGTTGATTATTAATATTCCCAGGAGTCGTAGCTCGTAAAAGCGAGATGAGATGCAGCAACTGGAGGATATGTAATCATCGGAAAATCCACATGATTATAAAAGCAAGCCACTGCACTGAGCAAATCAGAGGTTACTTTACCCTGGTAAACATTATTTCAAGTGCACAAAAGGGAGTGTGCATTTACATAAGACTGGCAATAGTAAATGCAATGAAATACCTCATACCTACTGGTATCTAATATTCACTATTCATGATAATTGCCCAACTATTGCAATTACCATCTCTGTGCCAAGGCTTCGCTTCAATTTCCACAGAGATGCGCCACCAGAGCCACAGAGATTGAAGCCCGAAAGAGTCGCTAATTGGCTAAAAGCTTTAAGCCGCCGCAAAAAGTTGCAGCCACCTAGAAACCCATTCGCCGAGTAGGCGAAGGGGGCCAAGTGGCAGCATGAGACGTGTGTAATGCCTCGGTTCGCTGCATTAGCCATAAATCTTCATCAACGCTCGCTCCCCCTCATAAATAATGGGAGTATGCGAAAATGAGAAATGTTTTTGGTTTGCCTTTGTCGCCGGTCGTTGGGTTTTTGCTTTAATTTTAATGATTTTAATAGTGGCGGTGGAATTGTGGCCAAGAGTCTGGCGGGGGTGGGGGATCCGTTGCATTTTCTGGCTGGTCACACATTAATCTCTATGCACACATTGTTAACGGACGTGCAAACTGGAGGCGTGTCCCCGCATCGGACAATCAGAGGGCAGGCTATTGGTATGTTTGATTTCCTTTTAAGCAGGACAAACAGGAATACAGGACTCTGGAAACACAACTGAAACTACAAAGACAACAAGCGATGGGAGAGGCGGGACTAGTGGGGTTAATACCTATTGCAAACATGTTGAAAGCATCATTTTAATTATTAAATAATCGGTGAAACCACCGTCGGAATGTGAAAAGGTTGAGGAATTCCTCTGTCCTCAATATGACATTCATTTCGTTGCCATTTTTTCTTATGCTAGTTGTACATATAGTTTGACATGGCCAGGACCTCTCATTTAATGCTCTCTTTCTCCATCTTACTTTCTTTCTCGGTCGCCATCGCCACCCGCAGGGATCCACCCATCCTGCAGGCGCACAACGGAACGGACATCCTACTGCGCTTACCCATGGGCAAAAGGATTAAGGACATTCGATGGCTGTCAGTGTGGTGCAGACGCTTCACGGTGAGTCCCAGCTCATTCCTCTTCCTTTTGGCAGCTCTTCTGGCGGACGGATAAACGGCAAGGATGGCACGCGCCATTCTCGCAGATTTATGTGTGTATTTAGCCGGGGCAAGTGCCTTTTTTTGTAATTACATTTTTCGTAATTTAACTGCAGCTGCCTGCACAAGGATTCGAGCATTATGCTCTTGTCCGGTCCCAGCTATCGATTATCGTCTTAATGGCTTTTCAAAAAGAGGGGGGAAGTTATTTGGTTTCTCCTCCAAGGGTTTGCTTAAGAGTAAATTAAGGATTTGCTAGCATGATGGAATCCTGCCTTTGATAGATAGTAATGTGGGTTTTCTCCTCCAAGGGTTTGCTTAAGAGTAAATTAAGGATTTGCCAGCATGATGGAAGCCTGCCTTTGATAGATAGTAATGTGGGTCAGCCAAGGCTTTAGTTTTAGACTCTAATTACAGTGCTGAATATGCAAGTGCCCCGTCCACTGGCAATTATGTTTGCTTTGCCAACTTGGTCCGGCGAAAATTGCTTTTGTCCAAAAGGTTGCCAAGGGGATGAGAATCGGGACGAGGGCGAAAGGCGGCTCCCGGCAAAATGCATTCCCCCGGATAAATTCCCCAAATGGCCACCGCTTCGGGTTCTAGTTCTGGGCGGGAATAAAAGATGGCGGCCGTAGTAAAATAAATTACAGCAGACATTTTTGATTAACTCAAGTGGTTGCATATAAATACACAGACACAGACACAGAAACAGACACAGGCGCAGCCCCAGACACCGACACAGCCCCCTCACACACGGACACTGGCTGTGTGTATCCGTGAGGCATACAGGGTGTCCTGTCCACGCTCCATTTTGTGTGTGTGTGTGAGTGGGTGTACGCCGCCTTCCATTGACTGACAGCCAAAAAACTTCTTGGGGGCTGCTCACGCACGCACACCAATGCTGCTCGGATTGGGGTTAGTTAGTGTCGCTGTGTGAGTGCGCTGTTTGTGGAGTTTGGAGCGCGCATGCTCGATTTTTTGTGGACGGGATGGGGCACTAGGGGGCATCAGCCCCCATACATAAACACACACACACCCAAACCCATTATGTACATTATGTTATGTTTTGGGTATACAACAACAAAGCGGTTGTTTGCTTACTTAGCGTCGCCGCTTTGCCCCGCGTGGCATGTAGATGTCGAGTAAAATAGCATCGCGGAATT
Organism: Drosophila truncata; assembly: GCA_008042515.1. Lineage (NCBI taxonomy): Eukaryota > Metazoa > Arthropoda > Insecta > Diptera > Drosophilidae > Drosophila > Drosophila truncata. The sequence continues at coordinate 112,757 of VNJQ01003295.1, read as the reverse complement.
GAGTCAAATTTTTTGGAAATTTTTACTAGGCAACGAACCCAAATACTCTTTAGTTTTTAAACAGGAATTATATAATTATATATTGCATATCCTTTCACTAAAATTATTTTATATTTCTAGAAATATATTGAGAACAGAAATAAAGAGTATGATAGTTTCATAATACTAAGAAATAACTAAGAATTTCAAATCAAGTAAAGATTCCAAATTATGAAATTTCCTTGAAAACTTTTCTTTTATTTTCATCTGCAACATTTTATGGCATACTTTTGAAAATGATTTCAAATGATACGAAAGACTAAGACTATTTATTAGACATTATAAAATGCAAACACATAAAACAGTTAATTTATATTAAACTTAAAAGCAAGGACTTTAACAGTAATGGTTATTTATTTAAATTAAAGCAAATATTTTAAGAAAAATATTTATTTATATTAAAAAAGAAATTAACAAAAATTGGTAGATGTGAATATTCACTGTTCTGACTCTATTTCTAGTGCTTGACTTTATAAAAACAAATGTCCAAGCTTAAATATATTTAGTAATTTAAAGGGTATTCGTTTATTTTTCTTAAATTAACCCAGCTGAGATATGTGATGTAAAAAGTAGAAAAGTGAGATGTAGCCAGTAGTAAAATCCTGTCACATGCCACGCCTTGAACATTAAAGTGAAACTGCACAGTGTTTGCTTTAAGGGCATATTATTGTCCTTGCTGAGATATAAAAAAAACGATGATGACCTTATCCTCCCTTCCAGGTCGACTTTGGCGAGGTGTTCATTCCACCGAATCTGGATGTTCCCAAGCCGCGCGTCCTGCCCGAGTTCAAGCGCCTGGCTCACGGACTTCGTTCCAGCAACATCAGTGTGCTGGACGCCAGGACATTCTACATGTGAGATTCATTGTACTTTAAATATTTTTCCAGGAATTGACCATGTTTCCCTTCCCTTTCAGACCCAACCTGCACTATGACGGAGCCGGACCCGATGCCTACTTCTGGGTGGGCAACGGCAGTGAACCGAACATCATGGGCATAAAGGTTAGTAAGGCTCAGATTTCGATTGAAAAGGAATTAGATAACTCAATTTGTTGCCTTTTTCTGTAGGTGCCAAACGAAGTGGGGTCCCTAGAACCATTGCGTGGCTATCAGGGCGAGGACATCGAGATCCAGCTGCCTGCCAACCTCACCGTCTACGACATCGACTGGCTGGCCGTGTGGTGCGTGGAGTATCGGCACAACTTCGGACATGTCTACATTCCCCGGGACCTGGACGTTCCGCCGGCCTTGGGGCAGACCAAGATCACGGTAAGTGGCGCACCCAGGAAATGGGTGAGATTGTCCTGGACCATGACCCGCTCCATATGCTAGCATTTGTTCATTTGCATAAAACTCATAATATATATCTCTTTGACCTATGCGCGCCGCATTAGCCATTATGGTGGTATTCACCCGTGAGTACTAGACTTAGCCTCATGCATGACCCGTTCCCTGGCCAGGCCATGTCCCTAATAATTATATTTCTCCATTCCAGACCACGACCACTCCGCGGCCTGCCGTGTACAGCAATTGTCGCGAGATCCTGCCGAATCGGCTGCAGGTGAAGTGGGAGCTTCAGGGTGAGCACCTGCAGGTTGAACTCTTTGGACGCATCGCGGAGAATCAGTACATGGCCTTTGGTCTGTCTGGGGCGAACGGACGCCCACAGATGGCTCAATCGGATGTGGTGGTGGCCTTCTATGACACAAATGCTCGCGTTTTCCGGGCCGAAGACTACTTCATCTCAGATTTGTCGCAGTGTGACGGGCAGAGGGGAGCCTGTCCCGATGAAAGGATTGGCGCCCGCAATGATGTGATAGTTGGTAAGTGCCTGGAGTACTTGGGTTCACATTTATTTCTAACTATTCCTGAATCCTTGAAGTAAGCGGCGACAGAAAGAACGGTGTCACCAGCATCCGCTACAAACGCCTGCTGCAGACCAACGAGGCCCTTTACGATTCTCCGATTCCCATCGATCGCGAGGTCTCCGTAATCGCCGCCATAGGACCTCTCAATGCGCGGAAGGAGGCCAATGCCCACTCGCACACCGCCAGTGACCACAATCAGGACGATATCCGCATCAACTTTGGGGCTCGGGTATATTTATACAAATTCCAGCAGCAAAGATACTGGTTATAACTTATTGTTGCTCCCTTAGAACGACCACGCCTGCAAGAGTTCGCTGTATGACGTGAAGGATGAGACTGGACCCAAGCCATGGCCCACGCGCAAGATCGAAGGCGTCAGGAAGTTCCGGGCCAGCATTGGACCCACGGGCGGCAAGCGTGGCTACACGCCCATCACCGGAGTGCCCTCGTGGGGCATTGCCTGGTACGTGAACGATCTGCTGATCCCCGAGATCACGGTGGAGCGTGGCCAGACCTACGAGTTTATTATCGAGGGCGGCAACGATCCCTCAATGCCAGCCAGGTGAGCTTTACAACCCAGAGTTTGGGTTATATAAGTGAATAATGCCTTTTCCCTTAACAGATATCATCCGTTTTACATTACGGATTCGCCGGAGGGCGGACTGGGCCAGAAGGTCGGCCTGGATGCCCGCAAACAGAAGGCCTACGCTGGAGTAGAGTACGACGAGGATGGCGATGCTATTCCTACTGGAGGTGAGTCCTGTTCCTGGACTTATTTGCCACATTATCAATATTTAATTCCTCCAATAGGTGGTCGCTACTGCGAGTGGGAGCATCAAACCGTTGATCGATCGCTGGAGATCGAAACCTTTGAGGAATACATGAAAACCCTGGAGTACAAGTGTGAGGACGGCGAACCGGGCTATCTGAACTGGACGGTGCCCATGGATGCACCGGATCAGCTTTACTATCAGGTGAGAATTTATCCCTAGCCATTAGAGTGTTTATAAACATTAATTGTCCCACCTTTCTGTATCCATTCAGTGCTTTACGCACAACAATCTAGGCTGGAAGATCAACGTTGTCGACATGGGAGCCTCTGGCGGATCCAGCCTCAGCGTTAACCTTATCATTTTTAATGGACTTGCCACAGCTCTTGGCCTGGTTGCGACACGCCTGCTACTAGCTGGCCATGTGCTTGCCTGATAGTGCTCTGGCCTTGGCCAGTAAATTGGTTTAAATTATAGGTTTACTTAGAGAGGTCATCGACAGGCCAGGTCCCCCGGCATCAACCGAGCACATATCCAGCTCCCTACATATCCTTTAACACAACGACGAATCCCGCTTCTCGCGACGAATTTATGATTTCAATTCCATGATAATGATGCCCGGGACCTGTATGTCTGTCGAAGGCCTGGGGTTTGGGCCAGTAGTAGACTAGGGCGACTTTCACAACCAGGCTAATATCATCTGACAAAAACATATCTTGACAATAATTCGTAAGATGTAAAAGTGTTGAAAATAGTGTGTGCATGCGTGAGAGGGTCCACTGTACACGGCACAGTGTGCAGTGGCCGAAGAGTGGGTGTGGGGCCACCGCCGGAAAGCATTTATATGCGGTCGGTGGCAGTAGACTTTTTGATGGCAAGGGGCGATGACTTTTTGTACATTTTACGAGTATGGAATTCTACTTTTTTATATGTATACTTACTTAATTTACTTATACATACATCTATGTACATCTCTAGCGCAGTAATATGTAATTTTCTAGCAACAACTACAAACGAGAACCCTACGCTACATGCCTAGAGAGACCCAACATGGTTATACGCCAAGTGTAAGCCGACAATAACGAGGTGACACTGCGACAATAAGCGAACAAACGATAATAATAATACAAATAATGTGAACAAACACAATAAATACTTATGTTTAGACATTGTACAATAAACAAACATAATTTAAGGAAGAGGAAAGTGTAGAAAGTGAGGAATCAGAGGCAATTTGTATGACAATAATAATATCTACAGATTTGTGAATTTTGAAAACGGTCACGTTGACGGATAATACAATACTTTTACACAATTTGAATGTGCTAAGGAAACACTAATTGGTAATTGATAATTGATAATACCAGATCAAACATATGTTATTTAATGCTACTGACACTAACTACTGTGGTGCTTCTTGTAACGATATTAGACGAAATGTAAATCACGCTCAATGCGGCTTTTGTTATTAACAGACGACGATGCTGATGGTTTTTTTTCTTGGAACTTTTTTAACTATATTTGCGTAATTGGTGTTTTTACATAAGCATGATAATGATATATATGTATATTCGTACGTGTTTACAATAAGCGATATGTTAATAATAATAAGCGAAGAGCAGAGACAAGCAACTAAGATGTACGACAATAAAAAGGAGCATAGAGGATAGTTGAGCGAATATATAATTATGAAAAAGTATAAATATGCATGTATGGTAAATCTTTTTGATAGTTCTCTACGCATTAATTTTCTACCTTGGCTCGGTGTAAGCAAATAAACCCAATAATGGACTTACTTTCCCTAAGCTATAGATGTATAAAAAGCAAGGGCCTTGGAGTTTGTTAAGTTTCTGTTGTTGCGTTGCATTCTGTTGAGGCTTCTCCCTTGTTTCCTCTCCCTCTATAAGAATATTTACTAATATTAAGGACAACTGTACATTTCCGGGGTAACAAAGATATAGAAAAGCGTGTAAAGAGGTCTTCAGCTATGAAGAGTTTTGATATTGTAACTTGTGAGGATCCTGAGGAGGAGCAGGAGGTTTGTAAGTCAAATTTAGTTTTGTAAAGATTAATGCAGCTAAGCGCACAAGAGTCCAGAGATAATGAAAACGAATCGAAACATATATGAATGCATGAAGAGCAAAGGATTTATAAAGCATAAATTCACATACATTTATATTCAATTGATATACATATACAACATGCATAAGAACATATTTACATTAAACAAGAGGCAAGAATATTACATTCAAAGAATATCCCAATATTAAGGAATTTTCATGTCGATTATAACTTAACATCTCTCGTACTTAGATAGCAACATTTTTCTGCATTACCTAAACAAAAGTACTTTTCATTACGAATAAAATAAATCGAACTCGAATCAAAAGCAACTTGCATTGAAATCTCCAATTTAATAATTAGATATGTATGCATGACTCGCAGGAGGACGAGGAGAGAAACTATTCCATTTTAAATGTTAATATATAGATCGTATCAGATCCAAGAAACTCAAACCCCATTGACAATAACTTGCCACCAAATTGGCCAGTTCCCCAGACAAGCGGTAGAGAATTGAAAGATTGATGTCAATAAGCAGCTTCACAAACAAAATCAAACTGCTATAAAAACAAACACAAACTCGAAGTAAAAACAAATATTCTACAAATAAATTTTCGAAAAACAAATGTCATTGCTTTACGTTATTTGGGGCGGCGGATTTATTTTAAGCATCATTCTCTGAGAGAACAAACTACCTTTCTCTAGTTTTATTTTCAAATTTATTATCTATGTCGGGACGGCGCGAACGCCATTCCCGGCTACCAAAAATTACACGCACGAGTTATTCACATTAGGAATAATCGCAGAGGTCAACTCAGCCGAGGTGCAATGGCCAAGCCTCACTCCGGAGGAACCGCCTTCGTGATCACGGTTAACCTCTACGCCAGGTAAGTATGCTTTCCTTTGCTCGGGTCTAGGGTATCCATATCTTACCAGCCAGAACCAGTTGGGAATCGTAGGTCACTGGCGGCGACGGGAAAGCACCCCGTAAATATACCTCATAAAATACTATAGCCCTGCGCAGTTCGGACCGATATGAGAATGCCAGCTGTTCCACGTTGTGGCTTCTAGCAACTGAATGTTGTGTGTTTTACGCAAATTATATTGCCTGCCATTATATAAATATTGTATTATTAATTTATATATTAATAATCTTTCTTGAGAATATGGGTTCTATAACCGTATACTTACTGCTTGCTGTATGAAGAAACTGAATGGGAAACTATAACGATTATATCCAGCATTGCTAAATATTCTTTTGTATTTAGGTTTTTGTATTCAAGTTTTGTATTTCAATTTTTAATTTTTTTTTAATCATGTCACTCAAAGCTGACATCGTCCTGAAATAAAATATAACTAAAACTATAATTATTGCCTTCTGCAATTCAAGAACATTTTTCTTAAGTTAAGATTATTGTGATAAATATAACAAGAGAGCGATCCAAAAGTTAGTTGGGATGCCGTTGTTTGCATATCCTTGCAGTTTGCAACTCGATTTAAAATTTCAAATTTACCAAAGAAACAAAAAAAAACCTTGTTGAAGTGTATAAAACATTTAACAATTTGGGCTTAATTTCCTCTCTTTTCATACAATTAACCAAATGAACTATGGCAGCAATATAAAATAGCCGACCAATCTGAAAATGATTAAGAATATATGGTTATACCTTATAATTTATTTTAAAAGAATTCATAAAATTGGTCTGGAAAAGTAGCTCGTACTGGATGAAATATTAAAAATATCTAATATTGCCTTTTGTAATTCAAAGAACCTGACTTGAAATGTAAAAGGGTTTCCATCTAGAAACTAGAGTCAAAAGATACTCAAAACCACTGTTTAAAACTGAATGTACCCCAGGGGTTCAGAATTTAAAAAGTCTACAGATTTGTAATATTTTAGAACCTATATTATTCATTCTATGATAATAAATAATAAATAAAGGTAAATTAATCGATTTAAACCTTAATTTGCATCTTTTCTCATCAGTTCATATGCTGCTCCCTTTGTATGCTGATGAGCATTCTTTAATTGATATGAAGAAAAATAATAACAGGAAAATTTATTCCGTTCTGGATTGCAATCCATGACCAAAATCATATAAGCTTTATAATCCAACAGTTAACTAAAATCCCATAAATAAACGAGAACAGAAATTGTTTATGCGTATTGCTAGAAAGTTTTTATTTTACATTTTGTATTTATTATAAACTATTTTGTTGTTTGTTTTTTGCATTGTTTATGTGCATTGTTAACACACACTGCAACGCAACTGCAACATATAATGAACACACACGAACGTGTTTAATGCATACAAAATAAGAATAATAATACAAATAATCGTAATTCATAATTATAGGGTGTGTAAGATTATCTAACTTAGTAACGCATAATGCGCGATTTTGGGCAGAAAATGAATATCAACGTACAGATATCTGTAGACTCTGCAGATATATATAGATCTAGATATACAGATACAGATAATGCTATTATGAACTCGCTCTTGAAACTGTACATCGTTTTGTTGTTGTTCATACGGTTGTGGTAATTCCTTTGTTACTTGTTATTTAGAATAATGCTTTACCATTACGTCGTTTACTGAATCTAAATCGTTTATAATTGTGTTCCTTCGTTCGTTTTCTATCTTCGTTTTAAATGTAAGCTCTAGATTTGGTGAGAAATACGTAAATGTTGCTGCTGTCGGGTAGTTTGCAATGGATTATTGCGAATAATTGGGTTTAACGATTACATTTCCATCTTTGTTTTGTTTTTACACAATTATACACAATCTATGCTCTTTGCCTGTGGCTGGCCATATAAATATATCTGCGATTTACATTCGATATCAACTTTTACAATTATTAATCATTACGTTCAATGCTGCGCCAGCTGGCTCCGCTTTCATTGTTTCGAAATCATTTTTACATTATACAGTAACGGAAATCAAACGTGAAACTTGAACATGCAACTGCGATCGGGAAGGGGGATCGGCTTTCGTTAATTTCGCAATTAATCGCATTGGTTTGCTAAACATAATGCAAAACTCAAGCACAGACAGAGACACATCGCATCGCTGCGATTGAACTGCTTAATTCAGTGTCCAAAAACTGCTTCCGCCTTTCAGCTGCATTAAATATTAATTAATTAATTAATTAATTATAATAAATAAAGCCTAGTTTTAATGCCTGCTTCAAACTCGGACATCGTTCAATTACTACAGTATCTATGTATCTATAGACGTAAATACAATTGTTAATCGCTTATCGATTTTATCTTAAATTTAATCTAGATTATCCTGGAATATTAATTTAATGTAGCCAGTCGCTCCGTCCAAGGGCGTCGCACAGAAGGGACAGACCGCCTGGAATCCGTTGGTGCCGTGCGGTATCTCCACGTTGGCCCAGTATCTGAAAGAGTCGAGGTTAAACCACAATTAATATAGTGAATTCTTAGGTTTTCTTAGGCGTTTGCCACTCACTTGACAGTTTTCTCAGTCGCCATGTGTCCGCACGGATTGAACGCAAATGTGGGGGCACCCACGTCCACATAGAAGGCCGGCTCGAGGCCCATGCACAGGGTGACCACTGGACCCAACTCCAGGCACATGGGACAGCGACGAGCGCCGGTGTTCACATCCTGACCCCAGTCGTGATGGCCTGCCAGGAAAAGAATGCAAATGTTAGAGACAATCCTTGTTTCAAATTACAATATAAACTCACCTTGGACATGGCCACAGTTTAAGTACACATAAGGCTGGTTCACCTGATCCCCAATGTTAACTTTGCGCGGAATAACCAGTGTGTTAAGGCCCACCGGGCACTGCGGACGACCGGCATTGATGGCATCGATAAGTTTCTCCAAATCATGTTTGGTCTGCAATTGTTAATCAAGTTGTAAATAAAGGCTATACTGTACTGTGGACTCGAGGCCAACTCACCGGCGAGTGCTGCAAGCCCTCGGCGGAACGCCAGAGCAGAGTTGCGCCGCAGAGATCAATAAGTGTGCCATCCTGCAGGATGTTGCATTCGTCGTAGATCTACGGAGAAGTGAAAAATGGAATGAGCTCGGCACCAAGTTGGGGCTAGAGATAATTAATTGACTTACTGGCTGACCCTTTTGCTGTGCCGAACGCGACTCACGCAGGCTGAAGACATCGCCGCCCACAGAGCATTCGCGCCAGAGTCCGCACTTGGCACTGCCGCCGCAAAAGGATCCTTTGGGGTGCATAATTAGCACACCGTTGGTGGTCAGGCCATCGATTTCCACGTTGTCCTGCCATTTGGTGGCCTTTTCCTATGGAAAGTCAAGTTCGAAGCTCATTAGAATAAGTGGGCGGCAGGGTGTAGACCACACTTACCCCAAGGAATATGTTTCTGCTCGAATCGAAGCCGGCGGCGAATATCCTTGCCTTTGCAGGCTCACAGCGGTTGACCAGGATGCGACAGGCGAAGCGAGAAATTGTGCTCTGCATCACCTTGGCGTCCTTCTTGTCGCCCGGCAGCGTGTCCATTACCACAAAGTCAATGGGTGACTCCGAGGAGCGTCCCACCTGAGTAGAAGAAGAGTAGAAAAGAGCAAACGGAATTAGTCGATGGTGAGTGGTTGGGGGGAAACTACTGATTAGTGTGAGTAAGCTGAGTGTATTGGAAAATTTATCACTAAGCAAATAAATGCCAAATCATGCGATATTGGCATTACACTTCAGGCCAAATAAGGAAACGATACTCTGACCATGAGGCCCATATAAATATTGAATGCCGTTTTGTCTGCCTGGCTAAAAGTCAAGAGTCAAGACAGGGAAGTCGACGTCTGACCTTCTGTCCAAAAAGACTGATTTTGGGCAAGCCTCTAATTAGCCAGAGAGCATTCATCAAAGTCAGGTCATCTTTAGGGGATTAGATAACTTCTCCTGCTTATCAGCCTCAACTCACCTGAAACATGTCCGTTTCCGCATCCTCCTTGTACTCGACGATTACCGCCTGGTTGCGTGAGAGTGTGTACGAGATTGAGTGCTGGTTGGCATCCAAGATGGCCTTCGAGGTCTGTGGCGACTGGACGATGTAGTGCTTGGACCGCTTGACGCCGCTGGCCTCCGTCCGCTTGTGCAGCACAAACTTGGAGCGTCGACGTCCGCGGTCTCCCTGTGGCAAGTAACCATTGTAGCTGCAACGAGAGAGACAGAGAAACAGACTCAGATTCAGATACAGATACACTGACTGGTCGATGTGGGGCAAGTTGATAAGCGGCTGCCCCGAATTGGGGCCATGCGAGATTGTTGCTTAATTCGTTCGGTTTATGGGTCAAGTTCTGCGTCGGCAATATGTTTACGCAATTAGTGGAGCGCTTCTGCCCGGGCCTCCCACAGATAATGGGCTCTAATAACTCAAAAGAATTGCGGGCTGGCCTAATGTGTTCCACGGTGTTATTTCTGACTTTTTGCTACATTAGCCAGACCATAAACCTTGTAGCTTCCCGTCAATATTGGTAAATATAGAGCCACGGCCCTTGGTGTTTATAGCTTGACTTTTCGTCGTCAAGTTAAGATATTTATAGTTTTTAAACTGTAATACTTTTTAAACTAACTGCGTTTAAAGAGAAGGCTACCATTTTCTTACAAATATTTAGTGAACAAAGCATGAAATCTATTTTTTATGACTTAAAGTTATGTTATTCTAATCCCATAAAAATAGAGTTTTTATATGCCCTTAAATTAAGGTATATGCACCTTCCAACACTTCTTATCTATATTTATTTGTTCCTGGCACTTCTTTTTATTCAATTTAACGATCCGATAATAAAACTTCAATAATAATTCTCCCAGTTTTATTGACCGTATTTTTAAGAATGTCGCCCGCCAAGAATAAACTCCCCTGCCTGACAGCAAGAGTAAACGTATCTTTCCTACGAAATTATTCAGTCAAAGAACAATAATCGAGGGGGAAATGTGTCCCGTGAGTGATGTAAAGTTCTCGGAACCCCGAAAGGTTGGTGGAACTTGTCAAACGTCTCAAAAGCATCAATCCAAATTCATGTTTACAACCACGACGCTTGACCCCCCGAGGCCTCTGTGTGTTGTGTATCTTTAATATTGTAACGATGTTTCGGATTTATATTCATGCCCACATTTATTCGGTTAACCAAATTTATTTTGCTTTGTTTTTTCGTCGTTAATTGTTAATTGGTTATGTCTTATTTTGACGACAGCAATTAAGAGTTTGAGATTCGCTGACAACGCTTCCAGTGACCAGCGTTGTCCGGACCCATCATCGTCTGGTTGTCTATCATATATCACTGACCGACCAGCGTGAAGTGACCACATGTTGCTCGGGAGAACCAGCATGTTCGCCGTGATAAATGAGGAATTGATGGAGAACTATGGCCAGCTGCCTAAAGCTGGCCTGCCTGCCTGCCTGCCCTCGTCCTATGGGCAATTAAAAAGTGTTAAGATAACGCAACTGGGAGACACAAAAGGGCGCAACTGCAGCTTCATCTCGGAACGCTTTCGGCTAATGACTCAAGTCTGGAGCCGCAGTCTGAGACAGCGACTGAATCGCACTTTGGTGGTGAGTCAGCGTTGACCAAGCATTGCCAATCAGCACAATGTCAGGCGAGCATCAAGATTTACAATCATCCGTCCCGGCTGCTGGCCAGAACCATCAATCTCCGCCAGCAGAGGACGGAGAGCTGCGTGGCTTAAAATTTATGCGGCTCTCGGCGGCTCTATGTTTACAGAGCCGGCGCACTTAGACTTCTGTAAGCGGTGGAGCCGTGTGTTTGACTGATTGGGTTTATGGCTCGAATCGGAATCGGAATCGGAATAGAAAAGAGGTCTAGAGGCTCGAGCACGCGGTTTGGTTGAAGATCCCATAAAAAGGCAGTGAATCCTAATTTATGATTCCATGATGGACGATAATAGATTTCATGAGATTGTGTGAAATGTAACTGGTTAGGCAGAGTTTGGACACTGGATTAAGCTGCTTCCAAGCTGCAAAGAGCTGCATAATTAAGTAGCTGGCATAATTCCAGGCTTTTACCAGGAATTTTATAAAGAATTTAAGCATTTCTGATTTTACTTTGATGCACTTTCATCTGATTAACTTTCAAGACAAAGAAACGAGGTATTTTACAAGGTCTTTCCTTGTTCCTTAAATAAACCAAAGCGAAAGTTGTGCAGAAAAATGAATTATCTCAATTGATGGCATATTCAGCCTTTCAATGACCTACCCTTTGTTTTGCTGTTAAGCTTCTGAAGTAAAATAAATGCTTCAAGTCGAAGAACAAAGAACTTGAAGTGCTCATTTCAGCACTTGTCAAGTGAAAGGCTTTCCTCTCCTCCTGTCCCTTCCAACTGCTAAGACCACCTACGTTCTTACATTCAAGTACAATATAGTATAGTGCCTTATACACTCGTCTATTTTCACTATTGTTTGGACTTACCCGAGTATCACTAGTTCCCCGTAGCGCAATCGCGGTTTGTCATGACCATCGCCACCGTCTTCAGCCAGTATGGGAGATTCGGTGCCGTCGGTGCTGCAAGGAAAGAGAAATGGAATTGAAAATTAAATTTTTAATGGAATTGCATCTTCCACAACTTTTTTTTTTATTTTTATTATTTATTATTTATTATTTATTATTTGGCATCACAAGGAAACTGTTTCGACTGCTGAAGCCATTATGTTATGCAAGAAAAGGGAAACAATAAAGGAAAAGTTCTCCGAGTAGAAAATAGAGCAAGACAAAGGAGGCAAAATGGCATAGAAAGCAAGAAAATTTCAAAGTAAATGCTAAAGAAATTGCTCATTTTCAGCATTACTTATATGTGTTGCTACACAGAGGGAAAAATCAGACTTTACATGTCGAATTAAATATTTTCAGAGTACAAGTATATATATTTGTTTTTGTTTATGGAAAAACACAAAGGCTATGGCTTGAAAACTCATCTTAAATGCAATTATTATCTCTCTCTGAGTTATAATTAAATTCATTTCGCTCTGTGCCTTTATAACTGCAACTTCTTGGCGTTTTAGAATTTCAAATTGGGGAAATGGCTCCGCTGCCAGCACTTTTCACAGTCTTGGAAGTCTTAGGAATGCTGCAGCTCACAGTCTATCCTGCCTCAAGTTACTACCAGCCCGATCGACAACAACTTGTAGGTAATCACCTAATTAGAGGGATAATGATGTCCCAAATTAGTTGGGAATTGCACATTAACTACAACGAATTTCTCATTAGCATTGGATGACGAAGCAGCAGCAGCAGCAGCATCAGCAGCTCCATCTTCTGCTGCAGTGCCCTCTGCTTTATTTTTATTACATCTAAATTCAGGTTTCGGGGCACATCATAAACTTATTTACGGCAATCTAATAAAGCAGCCTGGCGCCGGTTGACGCCCACTTCACCCCCCCTAAAAAAACACACACACACACTCATGAAGATGCCAAATGGGATTTTTTTTTAATGTACTCTGCAGCCAAAGGGGTGCAGCCCAAGGGGGGATTGCAACGGGCGCCGCTCTGGGGTTGCATTGATTTTTGCTCGCTGCATTTAAACTTGCTCCCCTTTTGCCTTGACTGAATGGAAAAGTGGGGAAGCCAAAGGCACGAAGGGGGGGACTGGCACTTGAATTGTGCAGCGCAGACAGAATTTCAGACCCCACAAAGGGGTGGAGGTAGGGGAGGGGTGGTGGGCAATGGGGGTTGCAAGGTGAAATGGCAACTGCTCATCACTCTCCCTCTCTCTCTCTTCCAGGCGGCCCCTCTGTGTTTGCAGACTTCAAATTAGCGCTGCAACTTTGTTTAGATATGTACAGACACATCTGACAGGCCGTACAGTCATGTCTCTAACCTTAAATAGGCTTTAAGCTTGGCTAGAAGGAAATAAATCCCAGGATAACCTTAGCTAATTCGGTTTTAATCAGCGAAAAGGATTAATTGTACTAAATTTTTAAACTAGACAGCAATTTTAGCTTAAAACCCATTTCAAAAATAATATATTTATGTATTTAATTATTGGTTTTATAAGGTTTAATTAAAATTTATGGCTTGCTTATACATATGCCCTCTAAACTAAGAAATCTTTGAATAATTACATATTTTCTCTGATGGATTTACTTGCTTCAAGGCATAGTTACCATAATTAAAAACCCTTTAATACAAGTTAATTTTAAATAAATAAAATTAGCAAAGTCCCAGCATTCAACAAGTTTTTATGGCTAATAGCAAACGCACACAAGTTAGAAATTCTTAGACAAATGAAACTGCATACGTCATTTGGTCTTCAATTAAGCTTCACCATTCAAAGTTCCTACAATAGGAAACCACCCAGCATAAAGCATAAAGTGGGTTAAATTGATTAAGCCAAGCATGATTAATATTAATAGAAGTTTGCCTCTGTGTTTGTCATTTGACTCCAAATTAAATTCAATTAACAGGCTGAAGGGAAAACAAAGGCAAATGGGAATCGATGTAAATATTTACACAATATGCGTGTGGACATAATGCGAGCTTCATTGCCAGATGTCCCAGAATCCAAGTCGTATTACAAAATTTTCAATTGAAACACTTCCCATTTGGAGGGCCTTATTCCCGCAGGGTTCGCTCAGAGCGAATTCATTAACAAATCGCATAAATCTTGATTATTTGACATCGGGAATATAAAAATAGTGGATACAATGGCTCGCTGCGTGACTATTTCACATGCAATCAGCTGTTCTCCGGCCTCCCTGCCACCAAAAGAATTTATCGATTTTCAAAGGCAACATGCCACTATTTGCATACATTTCAATTTCGAAACTAACCCAAGCACATTACGACAGGCCAACCGAAAAAGCTAGCAAAAAAATACAAATACAAATACAAATACAAATAAAAAGGAAAAACATAGGAAACATTGTGCGCTATAAAAAAGATATACGAATACATGGAGTTACTGCCAACACCGAACTTAGAGCGGGGATACAGACGGGGCAGACGATACAGATACTAAAAGGGGCATCCATGAGATACGATATCTTTGATGGTGCGGCCCTAGTGTTCGTGTTTGTGTTTGCACTCGTATTTGTATCTGTATCTGTGTATCCGTTGTGCCGGCTCCGGTTTTGTACTTTTGCCGTTGCCGTCTGCTGTCTGTTGTTTAGGGAAATCAATTTTCATGTCTGTGTGTGCTTGGGTTTACGCCGCCGGTGCTGGTGCTGGTGCTGATGCCGGTGTTGGTTGTGGTATTTGTGTTCGTGGGGAAAGGGCGTAAAAGAGTATTCCATTATAATGCCATACCATACCAAACTACACCGCCCCGTTGCATGACAGGGCTCTCATAGCATCGATTTTCCCTCGTTTGCCTTGCCTGCTAGCCACACGGTAAAAAAGAATGATCCCGAAATTATGGTCGATGGGGCATTAATTAGTTGTTCGATTAGGCATACAAAATAAGTACAAATGAATGTTAAGAATAGAATTAATACAACATTAATAAAGAAAACCTGAAACTTAGTACCTTCTCAAGGCATTGACCTATCTCAAACGATCTTTTGTGGACAATTAATTGTAGAATGAGGAAAAGTTCTACTCACTCTGTCATTAAGCTTTTATTTTTAACTTAGCTGAGCTGAGTTTCGTAAATATACCCCAATATTCCTCAGTATTTATTATTTCTTCACGTGCAGCACCCAAAACCAGAACAAGACCCACAACAGGCCGCTCTATAGTTGGCCAACACAATCGCATTACAATAAATTTTACCAGCTAACGCAAAGGGCAAACATTTTCCCCTGATTGCATGCTAAAGAGTGCACCACCAGGACCCCCATCGTTGCCCATCAACCATCCAGCCATCATCAGCCATGGAAAACTCAAGGCTAGGGCTCGGAAATCAGGGCAAGAGTTGTGACCCCACTGTAGGCCTGCTCGTTGGTGACCGACCGGACTAACCGCAGCGGTTTAATGTCACGGGGTCGGGTCGCAGTTTATGCAAATTAATTTGATTATTACACTAAGGTAAGCCAGGTATTCGTTGCACTCATTTGATTAGCCCGCCCACCTTAGGGGCCCTTGCAAGGTTTTTAGCGTCTGGTTGCACCTCTAATTGAGTTTAAGCGGCGGAGGGGCGACTGTGGATGTGTGAAAAACAACCACAGAAAGCAACAACAAGAGTCAAAAGGTCAGTTGGATTGGAAATCAAGAAGGAAATGGTGAAGAGAGCGAAGAAAAATAGCTAAAAGAGGTGCTTCTCTTTTCCTTCTTTGCTAATTTAAAGATATTAACAAAGATTTATTAAATAGAACGGTCCTTAAAAAAAGTTTAAAAAGTATTTTTAGGTAATTGATATTTTAAGAAATCTCTACCGAAATTTGTTTTCCCCAGAAATAAATTCTTATTAAATATACTATTTAAAAAAAAGCAAAAATAATCCTCTGAATATCATCATTATATTTTCCCTGTCGTTATTATCCTGGGTAAACATGGTGTCATAACTCAAAGGGACAACGCAGTACCAAAACTTAACAAAAAGAACATTATATTCGAAAAGTTTTCGATCAAATTCTGGTCGCTGTAGCAGCTGCATCTGCTTCTTCTTTTGCTCCAGTTTCGGTTTCAGTTCACTATATTTATAACTTTCATAAATCTTTGAGTTTGCCTGTCAACAGCAGCGGACGTTGTGGAGGCGGAGGTGGAGCGGCTTTATTTACATGCGGCGACAGCGGGAGAAATATATATTTGAACGCAGCAGATAAAAAAAGAAGTGGAAAAGATAGTTGCACTTCTTGTTTACTTGCACCATTTGAAATTTGAGAAGGGCAGAGTGGAGGAGATTCCCTCGCTGCATTATTCAAACTGCAGGGTTGCCCCTCGACTGTCATGCCAAATAAATGCAAAGACCGGCAAAGTGCAATGGCAGATTAAACAATAAACAAGAGGTGGAACAATGGCAAAACACCGACACAGACAGACGACACTTTTTTTTTGCAGGCACATTGCAGGTGCCCAGGTAGAACACACACACACACACACACATACAGAAGAGGGGCCCAGCAAGAAGGGCAGGTGTTTCGTTACCATATTTTATGGTTAAATTTGCGGTCTGTGCTTGGGTTAGCTGATGGTCTGTCTTCCCATGCTGCTTCCCAAGCCCATTCATATGCTGTGGCTGTCTGCTCACGTATCTATAGCTGAATCCAAGTTCTCTCCACTCGGATTTGGATTTGTGTATCCATATCTCTAGCTCTATGTGTATATGTATCTGTATCTGTATCTGTGCACATGTCTCTGCCACACAGCTGTTTGCATTTCAAGAATGAAACTCTCATTGAGACAACTTCAAAAAAGTAAAAAACCAAAAAAGGAGGGAAAGAAACATTCACAAAAAAAAAAACTCGTTTTGCCAGCAAAATTTCAGCACAAAGAATGGCAAGAAGAGAAGATCATCAAAAAATTGGGCAGCATAAAAAGAGAAGCAATACATAAACATACTTATATACAGAACAATATATAACCATATTCATTAAAACGAAATAATCCATAAAACTGGCAATACAAGTAAAAACCCTTGTATCTTCTATAATTCATAAAACTGGTAATAAAAATAAACAAAACTAAAAATAAAGTAATGCAAACACCTGATAGTTTTATATTTCAGAAAACACGCTTTAGGTAATATAAAAATACACAAATACACAAATAAACAAGTTATTTCGCACTAATTATTATTCTTTATTAAAAAAATATACCTTGAAATATAAGATTGTTATATTGTAATTCATGCTACCAGAAAACCTAATAATACATTACCTACATACTAGCTTTCATGCTTTTAAGACAACTTATTGCTAGCGTTTGACAGGGTCAAAGAGTTTTGTGGGTCTGGGCCGGGTTTTTTAAGCCTTGTTAGCGGCAACTCACTAATTTCATTTATGCAAATCCCCGGCCTGTCAATTTCTTAACAACTTTTCTTTAAACACAGCCCAGCCGGACGGACAGCCACACAGACTGCTCTTTCTTTCTGTTACATACATACATGTATCTTTGTATCTGTCTCGCTGTTTAGGTTTTGTTACATAATAAGCAGAAATTTCATTTAAAGCTTGTTTGGTGTCCCCGCAATAAGTTTTTTTTTTTCTTTTTGTTACAAAAAACATTTGTCTAAACCGAACAATAGACGTTTTCTTGTTTTGTATGCTCCCTGATCTTGGCACTTTTTTGTTTGTCTATGCAGCGGCACGTCGCCCCGACCAATATTATTGCTTTTGGTGTGGTTCCGTTTGGCTTGCCTTTTCCCAGCTGCTTTTTTGGCAAACAAATTTGCACTACTCCAGCGAGAGGCGACCAAAAGCCGGGTTGGCTGACTAAAATTAAACAAACAAACAGAGACGGCGGCGAGAGTAAAAAATGTATTTGGTTTACTTGCCAAAAGCAAATGTCGTAGAAGCTGCCTGCTCTTGAGCACGTTTGCTGCCAGACTCTACACAAAACGAGGTATGCCGGAATATTGTTAAGGTTTCCGTCACCAACTAAATCTTATCTGGTTGAAGTTTGAATATATTCCTTCAACTAATTTCGAGAGCTTAATAGAATTCGCCTCGAGCTCTTGCATTTAGATATCTATTTCATATTTATTCTCGGAAATGTATTATTTCCACAGACAACGAAATAGTATATCTAAGTCCCTAAACTTAGATATTGTATCTCCAGCTTATTTATTATAAGAAATATCATTAAATGCTCTTTTTATAGATGGAAATCTCCATTAGCAGGGCAGAGTATTACCGCCTCCGCTTTGATCTATTGTCTGGCTGGATTTCCCTAAGCTGCGTCCACATTATGTTTCTATATTTATGGATTTTTCCTTTGCCTCCTGACAGTATTCGCTTTTAGTTGTTACCCTACGTTCGTGCTGGTTTTCTCCTCGTTTTTTGGCTAAAAATAAAGACCACGAGAAGCCGAGTCGGAGACCAACCGAAACAGCCCCATTTCCTTGCTAATAGTTTCGCTTTTCATTCGTGGAGTGCTTCTATTTATGCAGTTGCCTCCATTACCTGATTTGGAGCATTGTTTCGCCTCGAGACGCCTCGGGAGCGCGATGTCGTCTGGGATGCACCAGTGACATAAAAACTGAAAAACCGAAATGCTCGCCTCGTGGCCAACAGTTTGTCATCGAAATGGAAGCGTGAATATGCTAATTTCCCTGTTTTTTTTTTTTTGCTCTCCCCCATCGTTTTCCTTATGGGCAACCGTCGTCATCGTCGAATGGCACCGCATTATCGCCAGCGTTGCTTCGAACAATTTTAATAAACAAATGCCAAGTGCTGGGTTGAGTCGGGCACGACTTCTTTCTGTATGCGTGATTATGAAACTAATGACAGACTTAGCGGGCTTTAGATGGAAATTAATGGAGGAGAATGCGAGAGGTCCGAATGGAAATGAGTTGTTCTCCGGCCCAGCTTCCTCAATAATAATAATAGTAGTTCTCTTTTAATTATTCTGCCCCCTAAATGGACCTGGGAACAAAAACTGGAGTATTACATTGTGCTAGGAACATTTAATGATTATTTTTTTAACTTTGATGTCATAGGGTATGAATTCACTTTTTCGTGGTATACTTCTTTCAGGTATCAAGAGACGATTACACATCGATAAGAATAACATTTAAACTCAACAAACTTCAACTAAAAGAAAGTATTTACTTGTATGTTCGAAATAAACCAATAAGATGTGGCAAATCTGAAAGTTGATTCACAGCGGTGACTAAACCATTTGCTCGGTATTCCCTGTACATTACCAAAACCCATTTTCAATTCAAATTTCTCGTCATAAATAGCCGCAGGTTGTTAAACTCATTAGCACCCAAAAAAAGAAATAATAGAAGGGAGGAATACATCAACCGCAAAGAAAAAACAAAGAAATAAAGAAAGCTGTATGTCTCGAACATAAAATACCTTTACCTCTTTTAAAAGGTTTTCATAACTTTGGGCTTAAATATGGAAACAAATTCAATTTCATACTTTGTCTATACAGAAAAGGATTTTTTTTTTCATATAAAAAATAATTTATTGCTGGTTTTTAAACAGTTGATTTTTAAAAGGGAAATATATACAAAATATTCAAGATATATGAAATATATGCATGACAACCGAAAAAGGTATTGCGAACCTGGGCATCTGAAGCTGAATATAATTAATAATACATTATTATGACTTGTATTCAGCATTTGGCTTGAATGGGAAACATCAAACCCTTCTCCTAATGCTAAATTCCAGGGTATTTGCATGTGCAGGCCCAAATGCGAACCGAAATCGCAGCTAGGTTGATGGGGCATTAAGCTATTTCTACCGCCGGCGTAGGCGGTTCCCCTTGCGATCTTTTTTTTCTTTATTTTTGGTCGGAAAGCGCTTAATTATGGAGAGGCCTCGGTTCCCCAACCAAAACCAAAACTGAAACTAAAGGCAAAACCAACAGCTCGGCCAGGCCTAATGAGCAAACGGAAATTGAAACTTTTTTTGGCGCTGTTTAAATAAACATTTAAACAAAATGTGACATAATTTGGCCAAAATGAAAAGCGAGAAAACATTGAAGAAAGCCAAAAGCGTTACACATTGCAGGTGCGAAGGCAACGCAGCAGAAACAAAGAAAAGCGAAACAATAAAGAAAAGTTATGAAAATTGTCGACACAGATGCGTGACTAAAATCGTTATGACATAATAAACATACCCACTAAACACACAAACACAGGAAAGAAAAATAAAACTAAACCAAAGTAGTGCGGATTTTATAACGATTTATTAGACTTGACGGCAGGTTGCCTTAGTTTTTGAGCCCAGAAATGGGTGAAGAAATACACTCGATAGGAAAAATTAGTTTCGATTTTTGATGAAGAGAACGAGAACCTTGTTCGACTCCAAGTAAATTGGAAAAGGGAATTGGAAAACTGGCACACCAATTATCTGACAAGCCACTATCAATCGCAGTGCCGTCAGTAACGAGACTGAGACTGAGACGGAGAACATGTCTTGCGATCGTCAGTCTATTGACCCATATAAATGGCTCAGTTCGGTTGGGTTCCTACCCCGAATTCCCACTCCACTGGGCATTTGAGGAACCTCCATTTGCTCAACTAATCGTAGATCAATCATTAGAGCGGCAAAAGCCTTTCGATACTCTTACTTGGCGGCATTACAAATAAGCCATAATGCCGATAAGGTAAGCCCATAAATAGGGGAAAAATAGAAGCGCTGCCCTACAAATGTTCACATTTGAGGTAAGCTATAAAAGGATTACATTACTTTTGCTGATATCAAACAGATGTTCAATGGGTTAGAGTCCAGGAACTGCTTTATATTTTAGTTTTGAAAGTCATTTAGCCGAGGAAAACCATGAACAAAGTAACTCCAAATGCTGTCAGCTCTTGATTTAGCCTTTCCAACATATAGACTTCACTTTCATTTATCCTACAATATCAATCACCTTTAATTGCAGCACTTTTATAGACTCCTGACATGTTCCAGAGTATTCCCAGATCGGTGTTCTAAAAATACGTTCTTTATTCGGATTTGCTTTTCTTTTCTTTTTCCTTAGAATGCAGTGCCTCCCATTTTTCAGCCCTGCCTTTTCTTCAATTTCTTTGTTGTCTGCATGTGTGTGGCGGTTATTTTGGGCTTCTGGCCCAACCAGCCATGCATCCATCCATCGGATCGAATCGTAACGAATCGAGTCCACTCCAAATTGGACCCCTTAAAGAATGACTCTATTTTTGGCAGCACTCTAAGATTTATGATCAAACGTCTGCCACGCTGACAGTCGATTCAGCTCGCTGTGGCTCGGCTCAGTCAGCCATGTTTACACACTTTAATTGCCGGGCAGCGGAGAGGAACAAGCAGCACGACAGGAAATACTCGGGCGGTTGAAAATTGGTTATTTCATTTTTGTATTTTTTTTTCTGGCCCGACTGCTGATGCGGCTGCTCCCGCCCAAGCGAGCTGGGGAGCTCCAAGCTCCGAGCGATGGCTCTCTGGCCATAATCAAGCCAATTTAATAATATGTTACGCTGCACACAATTTCACCTGCGAGCACATTGGCCAGTCCCGGGGATGGGTATGAAGATGGGCATGAGGATGGGGCTGAAGATGTGGAGGATACAAAGTGAAGTGTTTCTCCTCCGAAAGGCAGGGAGTTGCCTCAGTGATCTTTCTTCTGGCAGCCACGAAAAACGCAATTTGATTCTAAAATGATGCCCCTGCATATTGAAAAGAAAAGTACGAATTATTTCTTATTCGACTTTGAAATACCTTTCACTTGATAAGCCAAACACCTGCATACTTTATAGGGTTTTATATCTATTGTTCACTTTCAAACAAAGCCAACATACCCCTTAACTCCACAATTACCGGGTAGCTGAAAGCTGAAATCAACAGCTATCAGGGGTGGGATCTTAAAAAAAAAAACTTTTGGCCATGATATACGTGACACTCGGCCCCGAGATCCTGACTTTGACGAGCTGCTAACTCAAAGAGAATCGGCTTTTGCGCATTAGAAAAAAGGAAGATTTTTTTTGAGTCAGAGAAGCGAGAAACGCAGAAAATAAAAATAATATAAAATCGTTATGGCAACAGCAGCAGCAGCTGCACAAAGGGCAGCAGCACTCGGTTGCTGCTTTTGGTTTAGCTTTTGATGTTGCTGTTGCTGTTGCTGTCGGGTAGCAATTTTGCACGTAATTCGTCACGTAGCGAGATGTTGTTGGTGCTGATTATGCATTGAAAATGCTCCAGCCAGCAACAATCTGCATGGCCAAAACCCAGAGACAGACACAGGCGACTCACTCGACCATGAGGGCGAAAGGACGGGGAGGGAGCAAGTACACCTGGGGAAAATTGGAGACCTTACTTCACTTGAAGTCTTAGAAATCATATGTAATCATAATATTTGTAAAAATAGAATCAGAATTAATAAAGGAAAATTGATTTTCTAAATTAAGATATAATTTTTTAAGACTTTATGTTGAAGATTTTATAGTTTTTCCTCAAAGTGCAACTATAGAAGGGGAAAATGGATTTTCTAATATTAAATATAAATTTTTTAAGACTTTATGTTGAAGATTTTACAGATTTTCCTTAAAGTGCATCTATAGAAGGGGAGTGGGAGAGATGCCAGCTGCTTGGTGATTGCCAGCCGCAGGCGAACTATGAAAATGCAGCACCAAACCGGCGAGAGCAACAATCAACATTCACCAATTAATGCCAAATTGAAATGAAGCCATAAAATGGACGGCCAAGACGAGAGCAAGGCTCCGCCCACAGGCCAGGCTTTACCACCACCTCCAGCGACGGTTCAATGGCATTTAATGGCACTCGATTGACATTTGCCCCGAAATCGATATGCGCGACAAGGGAAAAGACACAATTCTTCGAAATCCAAACACACAAATCCAAATCAAGGCGGTCGAAATGAATTATGTCAATCAAAGCAGCCAGCTTGAGCTTGACTCGGCTCAACTAAAAGCAGTCAGATGCCAAAGGTCGCAGACCAAAAAAGCAAATAAAAACCATACACATAAGCACACCGGGCAGAAAACGTGCAGTTTTGGGTCAGACACGGCATGACCTCCACAGTTCCTCTCTACATTTCCAACGAAGGCAACAAAATACCCGGGTGTGCGTGGATATTGATTTGTTAGATTGCCATAACTGCCGGTCGCCGTGGTCATTGGGATACTATATAATCCCAAACGAACAAGGGCTCCCAGGATATGGATAGCCCGGGAAAAGCATCATTAAGCTGATTGCCGGTATCGATAGGTCCGGTCTGGTTGCCGGTACAAATTAGCCGTCAAGTTGGCTGAATCATTTTTAATGCGTTCTCCCTAGTCGTAGCCCAATTATACCTGTCACTCGTATTACCAAGAAATAATGGTAACTAGCCGAGCAAGCGCTATGCAAATAATTAATTGGAAATCGTTGCCCCTCACAACCACCATACAATTTTCTCGAAAATCCAAGCCAGAAAGAATACCGCATTCGTCATCGGAAGTGCGCACAAGAACAGACGTACTTTCGGTGTATACATAAGTATATGTTTATTTTAATATCAAGTGCTGGGAACTCGGCTCCTTTCACCTTTCCCCTTGGCTAGCTATACACCATTTCCCCAGAACGGAGAACGGAGAACGGAGAACAGAGAACCCCTCGAAAAGCCCCCAGCTGGCTGTTCTGTAACAACAAGCGTTGGCAAAACAGTTGTTGCCAGGCCAACTGTGCCGATTATGTCACCGAGAGTTGTATGGGTTAAAGAAGAACAGGCCCTCACCACCCTCCTGCTGCACGCCCACCCGGTTTATCCCTATTTCTTGCACTGTTTGCACAACCCCCAGACAGCCCCCTCTAAGCCGCTCTTCTTGCATCCCGCCGCATTCATCATCATTACGTGTTCTGTGGCATTTTGTCGTCGTCGACATCGTCTGGTTTCTTGCCTCTCAGGCGCTCTGGTTTTGACCGGGTTCTGTGCCTTGGCTCGTAAGCTGGCTTATTGCTGTTACCACGTCAAAAGATCTCGGGCTTGATGCGGTGAAAATGTCAATCCAACTGATTGGGATCATGATGATGTTGACATCTCAACATTGTATAACATGGTGAGCTTGCAAATTTTAGTCTATTCTTGTAATTGTTTATATAGTTTGTTATAAAGTAAATTAAACTTAAAGAAAAAAGAAAGGTTTTATTCCAAAAACATTATAAATCAATCATTTTATTTCTTTAAAATTTAAATGCAGGGTTAAATGTCAGGAAAATGCGCAAAAGTGACGTGTGAGAAATGGCTTTTAGAACCTGTCGGAACCGTTAATCGTAAATGCTGGCATTAATGCCAAAAAGGGCTGCCTCAACTCCCCCCCACAACCCCAAACCTTTGACATGACATCTCTTCAGATTCCATAGCCAAATGCGAATGTCAAAGGGCAAAGCTTAATTGCTGAGAAATGTTCGTTCGGTTCTATTTTGATGTGCTGCCGCCACGACCTCATTTCAGGGGCTGCCCTTGTTCAGCACATATGTACATAGATGTATATAATTTATATATAAGTACATGTAAGGTCGGTTATTTCAATTTTGCTAATGCAACAAACGCTGCTGGCTTTCAAAATGCTCAGTTTCAGTTCAGTTCAGTTCAGTTCCGTTCTAGTTTCCAAAGGGGTTGCCTCCAACCGCATCCCATTCCACCACTCACAAAACTCCAACTGATTTACGAAATGCCAAGAATTTGTCGATTCGATTACGTTGAGTGAGTGCCCAAAGGTTATCCATCAGAAAGAGAGAGAGAGTGAGTGGGGCATACATATATAGGGGAAAACCCCATTAGTAAAATTTATATCATGGCGCACTTTCAATTTTAGTTTTCCCTTCCTTTCCTCGTTCACTTTTAGCCCCCAGCAATTTGGAACGGATATTGGCGCAAAACTTTTATACACAGCTGCAAGTCGTGCTCGCTCACACATGTAAATATATATATATATATATATAGTGGCATAAAAAGCCGATAAGTTTCAAAAGTTGTGAATTTTTGGGTGGGTTTCTATGCCGTTTCCGTTTGCTGCAACACACACGTAGAAGAATCTTATCAACGGAAGTGAGAAATGAAACGAATTTACCGCGGCACAGTCACAGCTTTCTGGTATTTGCAACTATTTGCTGTTGACCTTCACACAATATTGTCAAGGCTAACCAGCTTAGCGGGGACAATGGTAATATTGTCTCTAAGAAGCTTATATGTCTATAAAAGTAAAGCCTTGTTATATCGGATTGGTAATAAATGCATGATAACAGGTATTTCCAAGAGAAATATATACCTATTTATAGAAAGTCTAACATAAATACCAAAAATATTAGTTACCATAGAAAATAAAAACAAATATTTAAGCTTCTGCAAATAAGACAGAGCTTAATATTCTTTTTGTAGCATCAAGAACAAAGGAATGTTCAACAGCAAATAAGCAAAGTATAATCAACGTATTCTTTATTCAACGCTTATTTACTTAATAATAAATTCTAAAAATACTCCTGGCCCATACAAAAGTGCTTTAAATAAGAAATGGAAGGTATATTACCATTAAAAGTAACCCGAGAAACTGTCATAAAGCCGCACCTAGTTATCGCAACGAATCAAAGCCAATTGAGCATTATTACAAGCACAAATCAATTTAACGCGTTGCGACAAAACGCACACACCGCATATAACCCGATGCAATACCATATTCCACACACTCCCCACTGACACATCTTGATTTTTGTTCAATGAATTCTCAAATCGCCAAAGCGTGCAGATAATTTTTATTTAATTGCAGCAGCCACACACAGTCGCACAGCCACACGAAAATACAAAAACAAGCGTGGAAAAGCCAAACAAAAAATCAATTTCTCATGGATTTTTAATGCAAATGCTATTGGCCGTGGCTATGGTTGTGGCTCCCCATATGGCCAAGCCCGGTTCGGGCCACACACGCACGCACAGACATACATACCTGTACTCGTTGTGTATATACATATTTCCCACAAGTAGCCGGCAGCAGCTCCATCCATCCCAGAAAGAGAGGCATTGCATTGGCGGGGGCTGGGACACAGAAACAAACCACAAATTGCGTTGACAAGTGCAGTGCACACACCGCGGGCACACCACCTTGACGCAGGCCGGGATTTATGGATGCGGATCGGAAGGGGAGTGCACCGGGCATGTCAACAACACTGTGACAACGTCAATAATCAGACGCTGAACCCAAAAGACGACGCTCCAGACGGCGTCGTCGTCGTCGTCGTCTCAAGGGGACAATGACAGACGGCAGCAGAGCAAATCAACATCAAAGGAAGCCAAGTAAAGAATGGACGCATCTAGAAATACCCTTGGTCAGTTCATAGCCACAGGATAAGGGAAACTTCTTTCTTAGGAACAGGTTCAGGGTATCATATTACTATAACTTCCAATCTTTCTTAGGAAATAATCTAATTTTTAAATAAATAATGTTAAACCAGAAAGGCTTTTTAAATCAAGTTATAATTCAAATTTCAACGGATTTTTTAACTCAATTTTCTTATAGAGAACTTGACGTAATAAATCGTTACTTAATTTAAAAAGACTTGCTTTCATTATGCTCTAATTGTCTTTTCAGCAAAATAAAGAATCTCCCTGCTAGAGTATATATCCCCCAACGTCTTGCACTTCTTTTCATTACTTTTGTTTGGCTTTGACTATTGCGTCGAGCTTTTATTTTCTTCGAGTTTTTTGCTTTTTATTTCGCATTGTTTGCAGCGACAATTGCAATTGCAATTGCCATAATCAGTGCAAAGTCAGACGCCGACAGACGACCAAAGACAAAGGCCAAGCCTACTCACTTTCACACAGCGACGGGGGACGGGAGCCCCGGGAAAAAGGGGGCAAGGTGCGAGGAAAAGCTGGTCAGCGACATTGCCACATTGCCTCATCGATCGAGGCTGAAGTCGAACCAGTTTTACTTCCATCTGTGACGTGACGCATGCAGCGGTGCCATCGAGTTTTCATTTTTCCCTCGGCATTTTGCTTTTAGCTTTTTGCGCTGCACTGAAGCGATGATTTAATCGCTTCGGACTTTAGTTTTTTATTTATTTATTTTTTTTTTTTTGCAGAGCAAGGCGGACAAAAAATTGCTGATCTTGGGCTTCATTAGAAGCGAAGAAAAACAAGAGAAATGATATGTTTGCTTGCCCTTCAAGTGCTTATCGCTGGTGTCTTGCATTTATTTATGGCCTTAAGTTTTCTTCAGCAAAAAACGGACTATAGAATGCACTATCTGGAGGAAAATATTTGTAGATTAAATGGTATCTTCAGGGTTAACTAAGCCTAGTTCTTCATGATCCCCTATATAATCTAATCATCGTATAATAATTCAGCAATTTATCTTACTCAATATCTGACCTCACACGACAGTCGTAATTGATCCGTCCTGTCTCATTCGATAACTCATCTCATGTAGATTTACTCAGTATCGCTGGAGTAATTGAATCTATACGAAGATCAATCTTATTCAATATATATTCATCATAACCTTAATTCTTTCCTCAATGGCCACTTCATTGGTCATCTTATAGTTTTTAAAAGTTTTTGAACACCCAAACAACCCAATTTGCATACAAAACCACATAAAATTATTGTTCATTTCTGTTTGTTCGGTGCCTTTTGCTTTTATTTGCTTTTAATTTGACTTTGCCTTTCCTCGTGCGATTTTTTTTTTTTCATTTAATAAAAGCATTTTCATGTTTTAATCACTGATCTGCCCCAACAATTTGTTAGTTAATTGCAGCAATTTCACGGATGTTTTGCCTTTTTTTGCAGCCTCCCATTAATTGGCAGCAGATGTTGGCCGATGGATGGGGAGTGGCTCATCCCAGTAAAGGGGGAGTGACAGGTGAGGTAAATTAAGTGCAAATGACTAATAACTGAAACAGAGCATTGTTTGAAAATTGCTTAAAGTCTGCCAATTAAGTTGAGGTCATTCAACAGGTGTGTTATCGAATGTGGGTCAGGTAGTACCCTAGAAGGTGAAACACAGGGAAGGTTTATCTTAAAGATAAACAAATCCCCGATCTCTGAACCCAATAAAACGAGAGATTATCATCTCGCAGTAATCATAAAGGGCCTGTAAATCTCCTCTAATCTTATCAGGGAAATCCCCTTTTTAAATCCAATAATCCATTGAGGTATTTGAACCAGAAGGAACTTGTTTTGCAGGAGATAATAGGGACAAACAATGACCTGTGCTTGGCAGAGTTAGGCTGAGTAAATTATTGCATTGTCTTGATTTTTATACAGCATCCAGGTTAATGCATATTCATGACATCATTTCAACTTAATATTCCAATATTCGTGAAGAGATTCTCTATCTTTATTTAACGCCAACGCGCCCAAAGTCACGACCACATCTTGGCCCATCCAGAGAATGCTTATCAGCAAAAATGGCATTATTATTCTTGGCTTGTCTCTCATTTTTGCGGTTGGATGAAGGCATGAAGATAAGAGCAATTACCATTGCAATTTCTGGAGGCTTCCTACAGGCAGCCATAAAAGTCTGAAGACATGCAGCCAACATGCAAAAGTAATGGCTACACAGTTAAGCCTTAGAATAGTTGATAGTTAAGAGCCACGTTTACACTATACAGAAGAGTCATTCTACCTATTAAATTATTAAAAATAAAGTTAGTTTTCTCAAATGTTTAGTATTCATTTGGTACAAAAATATTTGAACTTTTAAGATACTAAATATTTGTTTTAAACGATTGCTCCACCTTGGGAAAATCCTATTTCATGCTTAGTTATATAAAAAATTACTAAAATGTTTATGCTTTTCCTTTAACTTGTATAAGAAACATAGTTTTGCCAGCTGGACATGAATATTTAAATGTTTACACTTGGCCACAGAAGATGAAAGCCAAGGCAGTCCTTATGCTCAAAACAAATAATTTATGCAAAATTCTATATTTGTATGAGTTCTTCTCCATTGGAATTTCATGAGGATGAACTGAGAAATTCTTGTTTGTGCGGAAATTAGATTCGAGTTAGTTACTTCCTCTGCCTCACTTTTCATCTGACAGATTTATTTCGCTCCAGTTTCCCTCGAATCGATATGCCACACACACACAGACAGACACCTCCATCCCGATCCATAAATAATATCCGTAATGACATCTTGGGTGCAACTTCCTCTCGATCTGGTGGGTAAGTGGATACCCGGGTATCTCTATCCCTATTTTATGAGACTGGTTGACTGGTTGGTTAGCAGCATAAACTGCGCAACATATTGGCAAAAATGTGGGTCAACTGCGAAACCACAACAACAATAACAATAACACCCAATAAATGCCACGGCAATTGTGTGCCAAGAATGCCGCTGTGGTGTGCGTTGCAATTGTAGCTACAAATCAGACATACTATATACATACATACATACATATGTATATGCCAGACCTAGTTCCAGACCCAACCCAAACTATAGAAAACATAAATGAACTAAAGGCGCACCTTAATCATGATCATCATCATCAACAGCGCCGCAATCATAGCGGTTTGTTCATCAATTTTAGTAGGTTTGCTATTTGAAAATTGCGCGAAAAGTTATGCGGATTTCCAGAGTACACACACTCGAGGTCTATTAACACTCCAACTAATGCAATTACGCATTAACTAACGTGGAAATTATGCAAGTAAACAGTTTAATTGGGTCGCAAGTCGTGGGTGAGAGGGGCGAGGAGGCACCGGCGAATGGGGAAGCGGCTAAGTGCATCAGCCAAGTTAATCTGTGGCACGAAAATGGGAACGAGCACAGCTTTGGACTTAACCGGAATGCATATACACATCTCTATGTAGATAATGCATGCCCCCACTTTTCCCTCGTGGCACATTATCTGCCATTACAGTGCCGGTATTCGCTGGAAGTGCTAGAAATTATCACATTTACCAATGGAGGTAGAGATAGAACGCGACTAGAATGAAATCTAATAAAAGACAATTAAAGTCGTCACACCTTCTAATTTACTCGGAATGCGAATTTTTTATTCCGATAAACACTATTATTTCCAGGTTTACTAAACCAAATCCAAGTTATAATTATCCCCATATTTATGATAAATCTAAAGGCAGAAGTAAAGTAGAACTAAAATATATTATAATATCAAAGCTCACACATAAATTAATATATTTCCCGAATAAATAACAGCTAACTTATTATTAATAAGCCCCAGTTTAGCTAAGTAGGTAGCTCTTCTGGCTAAAGTCCACCTAAATTCGCTGTATCCACTTAATCTCTTGCCAATTAAAGTTGGCACATCCGAAACAAATTCCCAGAACGGATTGGCCAACCTACAAGCTCTCCGGTCCATAACTGTACCACCACCAGACAACGCCTAAGCCAAAGCTAACAAGGCTAACGAGCCCCCGGGCCCAACTCCGCTACTCTCCTCTTCGGAACTCCTCGCGGAGATGACAGCCCACGCGATTTTCAGCTGTTAACTAAGATACATATTTATGCGGAGACAACAATATAACTAAGGAATTTCCCATTTCTGGTCTTTGTGATCTCTGCAATTTCTGTGTCTCTGTGTGTGGGAAATCAATTGTTGAAAAAATAAACGCGTCCCAGGCACAAAAAACGCGAGACATTGGGCCCGGCGTCGCGGTCCATGTAATTATTTCAAATGAGTTCACAAAACCGCACAAAAAAAAAAATAAAATAAATAAAGCGGCGAAAAAAAGAGTGTTTGCAAAAGTATTCCAAAAACCAAACCAATTCAATCCACCTCCGGGTCTTGGCCAAAGTCAAGTGAGGTTTGCGGGGGCGGACACAGCAGCAAAAACAGTTTCCAATTGCCTTAAAAAACATTGCCGAGGTCCGAAAGTTTTCGACCAAAAACTTACCTGCAACAAAAAAAGAGAGCAGAGAAAGAAAATAAATTTTTAGTAACAATTTATATTGGGAAAAGTTTCTTCCTGGAAAAGAAAATATAGGAAGAAAGGAGGACGAGGACGAGGACAGGCGCTGCTTCTGGCCAATGACCCAGCACAGAGCACACACACACACACACAGGGAGGAGAGCAATATCCTCTATCCTTTGTGGCAAACAGTCTGGCACACACTCACTTTCCTGCGGGCACATTGTGCCGGGGGAAACTCAAACTAAGCCAGCTCTCTCTCCCAGACAAAGGATGCGGCGTCGGCCCCAGCCTCTGTCCACTTGAGGGCGAGGCCCACCAACATCTTTCATGCGGGGAAGCCCCTGGCTCAGGCTGGCTTCTCATCTTCGCCTTATTCATCGTCTTCACACAAACCGGAAATGCCCGACAAAACCAAAAACAGCCAAGGAAAAAAGAAGGAACGGCAAACAGAGTCGGAAGCAGCACACAAAGTTCAAAATGCGCTTAAAGGAGCAGTTTTACACAGCCAGCCAGCCAGCCAGCATTTAAAGTGCAATGTGCCAGGGAATTAAGGTCATATCATATACAAAAGGCACGACAACAGAAGCAGCCACTTGCAGGGTACCTAAGCCCGCATTCAGCATTCAGCCAGCTTGTCTCGCTCTCAGCCGGGTCTATGGAAGCTGGGATAGGAACTGTTCACATATCAATTAAAATATAATAGAACTTTAAATTACTTTAAGTTCAAACTTTCACGAACAGAAGCTATTACCAAAAAGTGTTTTATTTATTTCATTTTCTAAAAAAGTCCTTTAATTAATTGTAATCTTTTAAGTGCCGGAAAATTCCCTTAGCTGTTCAGAAAGTTCTGTTCTCCCAAAGAACCAAAGTTAAGGTGCATTTTTAAGACGGCTGCTTAAAAAGTTTCAACAGTTTTAGGGGCGGCTAAACGAAGTGTACTTGTTTTGAATATTCCGCCTTGTATAAAAGTTTAATCGAATCGCCTGTCAGCGCTGAAAACTGTCCAGCGGCGGTGTCTGCTGGGTGTCCACGTGGTCGTTCACCCTTGACTTCCTCTTGGTGGTATTCATGCCACAATGTTGGCACTTTTTGTGCCGTTCTTTTTTATTGTGTTTTATTAAACCTTGTTTCATTTTTCCCGCAGGATGTTGTCAAGTTTTCATTGCAGCTGCAGCTGCAGCCCGACGACGCGCATATCCTGCCAGAAACACATCCTGTCTGGACCTGCGGACAGTGGACTCGTATCCATGTCACAGTCAACGCAAGTCCGTCAAAAACTTGATTGGATTGACGCCTAAAATTGAAACTTTTCACATCAACTGCTCCACTGCTCACACACAAATCAGAGTTAAACGCGTTCATTAAGCAATTTTCATTTTCATTTTCACTTTCATATTTTTCACACCACAGCCCGAAAATTTCATCGAGGCCCAATGCAAATTTGTCGTAAATTGTTGTAAATTACTTAAGCCAACCAGCGGAGCAGCAAAAGAGGAAACTTTCACTTGGCCAGGCAGGCAGGCGCACCATCCATCCGGAGGATTGGATGTGAATGTGAGTGTGGAGCTGGTGGAGCCCGGTGGCTTCCTTATGTGGGTCAGGCGCCCCCCGAGAGCATCAAACTCTGCCTCCCATTTCGGGGGCAATCTCAAACGGTTCGTGCTTTTGACACTTTGAGTTCAAATGGCAATGCACGCCACGGCAATTTGGCTCCAATCTCAGTCGTCGTCCGAGAGATGTGCGCATTGATAAGCGCCGTGAACTTTGAACCCGAAGCCTCCAGCCCTCAAATTTGATCTCTTCTTTTTGTTCCTTGCCCCCTAACAGTGGATTTTCTGGCAATGTATTCTGTTGATTTATGGGTTTTCCTTACATACTTATTTATGAAACAAATAGACATATTCTGACTCTTTAATCAATGTTTTAATATATGATAAAATGTAGTAAAAATTTATATTTAAATTCCCTATAACTTAAACATTAACTGCCAGTTGAATTGATAACTTTCTGAAGCCCCTTCCAGGAGTGACCACTGTACTTAGTACCCGGAACCCCTGATCCGCCTCAGATCATCGACTGACCGCTCGGTCAGCAGTAAATAGTACCGATGAAGCGCGGTTTTCGGTCAGCAAATAGGCGGCAGAGTCATGGGATCAGAGGGGATAATGGGAATAATGGAAGCTGGGACCTCGATGAGGTTGTTGATACCGACGACAGCGCTTCCCTTTGTGCTCCTCGTCGTATGGAATTCAATGCAAAGAGCACAGCAGCACTCGTGATTAGCACGGAAAGTTATTTTATTTAGTTTATTTATCCAGCCAACTGCTGTTGCTGCTGCTGTGGTTGTTTGCCCTGTTTGCATTTTACGCTTGACATTTTCCGCCAGAGCTTATCAGAGCCAAACACGACCAAATACGTTCCTAATTAAGGCTAGCTTCTGAGAGCCACACATCCCAGATCCAGGTCACGTGTATTTGCTGTCTGATTACGTTTTCCCCCCTCTTTTTTTTTGTGGCGTCTGCTGCATTCTGGTTATCAGAGAGATTTCCAAGCCGCCGCCTATCAGACTCTCGACCCCGTTCCCCTTTCCCCTTTGGCACCCGCTCTTATCTCTTATCAGTGAATTTTGTGCTGAAACAAAAGTGAAACGATAAGCAAGGGCAAATGCAAAATGCAGCAGCTGGAAAAAAAACGAGAATGAGGCTGACAGAGGCCAACTTAAAATGTTACTCAGGCTGGCATGTTCCTAAGCTCTTCTGTCGACACTTTTTACTTGCAGGTTAGAGCGACATGGTGGCGGGAGAAAGTCCTTTAGACAGCCCGAAATGTTAATCTGAGTTAATTAAACTTTCAGCCAAAGAACTGTCCAGGTGAACACAAAATTCTGAGACGGATGCCATAGTAATTTCATATTTAAAGCCCCTAGGAACTTGGACTTTCCCAGCTATGTAAATGTGTCACTCTCTGTGGCAATAAATTTCATTAACTTAATTGAATTAAGCAAAAAATAATGATAATAGTTTGGAATTACCCAGCTCGTGTGCTAAATTATTGTAATCATGAACTGAGTTGTCAAAATGATAAGAAAATTTATTAAAAGAAAGACAAAAATAAAAATAGCATTTATGACAGCCATAAACTATCTTATAACATACAAAAATATAATTATTCAGTTTATACCCCTTTTTATATATTATAAAATTTTAATATAAATAAATTTGAATAAAAATGTAAAAAACTGCTAAAAAATTCTACATTTTAGACCCGTTAAAATGTGTGTATCCCTGAATGTGTACCTTTATGCGGAATTTTATCAACCCTTGGCTAAAAAGTCATTCCAGCGTTATTCATATGGAGTCATGACCATGAATAATGTCAGTTAATTATGCTCCATGTGTGTGTATGAATCAGACCCAGGGTGTGTGTGACTATGTGGCGGGATTTTCATAAATAAATTTGCACTTAACAAATGAGCAACATAAGCAAATTGTTGCTAAGCGCAGCAGCAGCAACAGGCGGCGAGGAAATTGCAGCTCGGAGGGGTGTTGGGAGGAAAAAGAACGAAAAACAACAAGGAAGTTCATGAAACAAAGCATGGCTCAAATGGGAGAGAATGATAGCAGCCATTTGAGCTGCCAGACAAGGGCGAAGCACAAGCGGCAAGAATAGCAACCATCTGAACGACGGAATTAAATTTTAATTTTAATCGCCAAAAAAGAATAAACAGAACAAACACATGGAGGCATACAAGGAAGCGACTTATTCATCCCATATGTATGTATAAGGGATGTACATTTGTATGTACACATAATGGGGATCGGCGTGCAGACAAATAAATTTCCAAGCAGAAGGCAAACGGCCGCTGTGCAGCGCATCTGAAAATGCAAGCGCACAGCTGCGGTGCAAATAGTAGGGAGTCTCCACACAAAGCCAACAAGTGAGACTAATTAAATAAATATTTTCAGAGTAAATATAATAAAATATAAAGCGAAATACACTTCCTCATGAGTAAGTGATAAACATTGCTGCATGGATTGCTTTATTATTGAAAGAGTGATACTAATTTACTTAATTAATCATCATACTTACTTATGGTTTAAAGAGTTTAGTATATTAGCCATAGCCAATTAAATAGACTTGATCTACAGTGAATTAATTTCAATCGCCTTATTTTTCTGTCCCCAGCTGTACACGCATCGTGGAATTTAATAAACACTGAACACAGAACAAAACAGAACCGAACGCAGGCATAAAGGCTGTGGATTTGTACATAAATCCCAGCGAGACGATCGCCAGAGCCTCAACAGCAACAGCCATGAAACCCAAACGAAAACAACAACATGTTGAACAGGTCGCGGACTTCAGGTAAAACGGACAAGGAACAACAATAACAATAACAACAACAGGCGGCAGGAAGTGTGCGAGTGCGAGCGAGATGGCGTCGATAAGGCAGTGACCACTGATAAATATCGATAAATGGGCAAGCAGCTCAGGTAGTGGAAAAGGCCAGAAAAACACCAAAGGAAAACTCATAAGGCTGGGTAGGGGGTAAAAAGATGCTGAGGGGGCGGAGAGGCAACCAGAACACGAAAAACAACGCGACAAAGTAATGGAAAAAATTGTTAGAGGCAAGAGTCTAAAATTAAAACAAGCGCGAGGGAGATAGACATACAGAGAAAGAGAGAAGGACAAAGAGCCAGAACGAGTTAGCGGGAGCGAGCAGGAAAGTGCAACGTATGCAGTTATTTATGTAGGCGCAGCAGCAGCAGCAGTTTTTGTTGCTGTTGTTTGCCGTTTGGAGGCCCGCACAGATGAAAAGTCGGAAAATCGTGTAGAAAATCAAATTGCAAAGTCAAACTCCACTTGGACCGTAATGTTGTTGCTTTCGCTTGTTATTTGTTGTCATTGTTTTTGTTATTTTTGCTGCAATCGTGACGTCAGGGCGCATGCGTTTAAAACCGAAATGCCGCTTCCCTATTTAGCCCGTCATATCAACAATGTTATGGCGTCGCAGTCGCAGTCGCAGCATCCTTGCCGCCTAAAGGGTATCCCCATTCCGTCACAATGTTGGCAACAGTTTCCTTCAAGGGCTTTCCACTTGAGTTTACATTTTCCCCTTAATGCCAGCTCCCCACACTTGGAAGTTGACGGAAATAGAAAGCGGCTATCGAAAACTAGTCATCAGTTAATCCAACTGGAAAAAGGGTATCACGAGGATTGAATTAAGTGGGTTTCAGAATCACATACCTCTTGTAGGGCGGGTATATCGAAATTGTAGTACTGACAAAGCTGGCAAAGGAACCACAGACAAACCCACAATTTTGATAAAACTGTAAATAAAATCCCTCAAACAATTTAGCATATGGTCGTATTTTCTTTCTTATATCAGGGAAATAAAAATAGAGTTAGCTTAAATAAACAAATTCTTATCACGAATTTTCTGTTAGATAAAAAGTCATAATCTTTTTGAAAGCAGTCCGATTATGATCATAATTTTAGGAGTTTTATCTTTATAGCATGTTATTGAAACATTACATTATTATTATAACGTTTAGTTTGTTTTTGTGATCTTTTCTAACTTGCTAAATATGTCATGTATTAATTCTCAATATTCTGAAACCAAGCAAAGGATTTAGAAAAACTAATTTTCCAAAATTTAACCGGTTTTATTTATATTTGTTTGGGTAAATGCTGTGTTTTTATTTTGGGGAAAACGCATACGAATCATATGCGGCACTGCGTTCCAGAGTTTTTAGAACTCTTGAAGGTTTTGGTGGTGGAGACCGTGCTGGTGTTGGTGTTGGTGGTTGGTGTATTGCTGCACCCCGAAGGGGGTGTTTTTGTCCCAGCTGGGGGTTGCTTCGGTTTGGTACTCCCTCTCCAAAGGATGAGATGGAGCGTAGGGCAAAATAAGCAGTGACAAAATGCGCACATATAAATAGAATCTTGCATTGCGACGTAGTACCGATTAACAAAAAAAAAATACAACAAAAAAAGAGCACACGAGGAAAACAATTATAAATTGCGTTATAATTTCAGTGATATGAAAGCGGTGGGAACGTTTATCAGCCAGCGGTTTGAGGTCTGGGGTTCATTAGACCCGAATGCAACGCAAATCCAAGTTCTATATACGAAGTACATTCAACAATAAACAGTGTCTGTGACGGACATGGACGCTAATTGGGCTGTCAAACGGGTTAATGACACCGATATCAGGGGCAGGCGGGGCGGAATTGGTTTGATTGATAGGAAAAGTTCTTTGAAACGGTGAAACTTAATTTTAGAAAGTTCAGCAAGTATTTCATAAATATTCGTAATATGTATAAATTTAAATACCCAATTTAAGAAGAGTTGTTTTCAGACATAATGTTACAAAAATCAAGAAAGGTTGCAGACTAAAACAAAACTTATAGATCATATGAAAAAACTCATATATATCACCTTGAATACTTTTAATTACTACCTAATTATTGACAATTACTTACCGTTTCACCATTTTGTTGGTTACCCCCGAGTTGTTTTCCTGCTGAGTGCCAATATCAACGGATCTGTTATAATCCAGTTTTGATGTAAAGATTTTAATCCGACGGAAATTAATTTTGCCGATCTTTTTGGTAAACCTTTAAAGTAATCAACGGAGATATGCATAAATTGTATTATTTTATATTTTTAATTGCTCTTTGCACCGCGTCGACGACTTTTACTTCCTAGAATTGGAAGGCGCAGCAGGAGTCCAATTGGAAAACAAAGCGGCCAAAAGAAAACAAGAAACAAAAAAAGAACAACAAATGGGAGAGCGAGAGCGAAATAAACGCCTCAAATGAAGTATGTACATAATTTTATTTATATTTCATGCGTTAATTGCTTTGCTTTTCATTATTCTGCTGCTGCCGCTGCGACGCCAACGCAACGATTTAATATGTATTCTTGTTGTTGTTGTTTTTTGTTTGTTTCTTATTTCGCTGCACGGAGCAGCACTTTATTGATCCGCTTTCGCCGTAATTATATTCACGTTTCTGCATTAAGTGGAAAACGGCGGAGATTAGCACGCAATATGAATGCACTTTAGATATTCTTCTCCTTCCCCAATCCTCCGCCGCCTTTCCGCTTTTCCACTTTCCTTGCGGCGCTTAGTCACTCGCACACACACACAAAATATTCACACTCAGCCAGCTATTTGCATTCGCATTTTCATTTTTACCTCTCGAACGCGATTTATTCTGCTATTTCTGCCCTGCCCCCGCTTTTATTAATATTTTTGCTGTAGTGCACACTGAGGGACTTGGATTTTTCCGTGTTATTTTTCTATACACATAAACAAAGCTCGCGGCGTTTGGCTTTTCCGCATCTCGCGCGCGTTCTCGGTTTGATTTCGCTTCGGTTTCGGACGCCTTGGTATTTTTGAATCACTGCGGCTTTGGTACGCCTCCGTTTTATTTTTGTTTTTAATTGTTAACAATAAAGCAGTGCAGTGGCAACAAATACAACGATGCGCGATGAGACTGTGCGGGCGGTGGTTTTTTTGTTGTTGAAAAAGGAGTGGGGCTGTTGATAATATTCCAAAATATCACAAATATTCATTGTGGTATTTTTATATTTGTTTCTTGTATTCCCTGTTGGTCACACTAATCTATCACGGGCATGATTCCCAACCGGTAAATGGGAACAGATTATGTATGGTAGTGGGAACACGCATGAATACCCAACCGGTAAATAAGTGACGAGAGTGCATATAACTGGTAAACGGGTGTTGCCAAAATATTTGTTGTGGTATTTTTTAACATGAACAGCGTTGCCAGATTTGAATAATGCTTATGGATTGGGCAGCACTATCGCTCGCGTCTTAAAATATGGGCAGCACTGTCGCTCGCGTCTCAAAAGTCTGGCATTGCTGGTTGTGATCCGGTGTTACCAGATGAAAACTACGCTTGAACGTAAAAAACTCAAAAAGTCGAGCTCAAACTGAAAATACTAGAAAGATGCATGGCCTTAAGAGATTATGCGAGATTATTATTTTATTTATATTATTATTTTATATATATATTTATTTTTATTTATTTTAACATTTTTATAATTATTTAAAATTTTCTACATTTGCTTGCCTACATATAGACATCCATAGTTTTCCTTATTATTATATACATATAATGATAAGTATAAATATTTGGCCAAACGGTTCATCTCTAACAAAGAGAGATAAGACAAAAAAGAACTCTCAAAAATTACCACTTCCGAGAATAAAACACTTGCCCTTCTTGAACTACGAATTAACAGTTTATACTTTGCAATGCCATACTGCAATCACACGGGCGGTGCTTCAGTGGCCAACCCATCTTATCAGCTACAAATCTTACGACTATTATAATGGTTGTAATGCGTTATGTGGATCAGACCGGCGGGCTTAGTTGGGACTCAGAATTCACTGCTCTTGCCGTCGCAGGCCACGATCTTCACCTTGTCCACTTTGACGAACTCGTGCACCTCACGGAACTCCACATCGTTGAGCATCAGTGTCCAGACATTGTCGCAGAAGCGGTACGTGTTCAGTTTGCCGGCCTTGAAGGTAACCCGGGCCTTGACCCGCTGGTTGAGGGCATTGTTGATGCTCTTGTCGAACTGCAGCAGCACCTTGAAGGCCAATCCGGGTGTAATCTGTCCATACTGCAAGGCGAAAACGCAGGGTTAAATTTCGATGCTCCCGCCAGCTGCCACCATTTTGTAGCCAAGCAACACCAACCTGAATCAGCTCGTCGAGGCTCTCCTGCAGCGTGTTACCCAGCGTGGTGTTCCTGTATAGTTGGTAGGACATGGTAGCTCTGTTTGTTTCTGTTTATTGTGTGTTTTTGATAAATTTTCACAAAGAACGCAAAATGCAGGCGAAGCTCAGTGTTGCGAGTTTAGCTTATTATAAGCTAGTTCTAGCATGTTTGAAAATGGAAATGCTTATGAAGCTTGGAATTAGCTCATAGCTGTAAAAATAGTTTATTTTACAGCATATTGTATTAAATTAAGTGAAATTGTTTTTTATAAAAAAAATTTAAAAAAAATAAACATTTGAAATAATTAAAATAAAAACTAAAAAAAATATTATTATTATTATTTTATTAAAAACTATTAAGTTATTACCCAACTGCAATCAAATAACAGCCTTATTTGCCTGAATGTTCTGCTTTTTCATTTTTCCTTGCATATAATGAATATACGTGAATATAAAAAATTAAGACTTTTTTTTTATTTGTTTAAACTTTATTTCACTTCGTATTTAAAAAAGAAATATTTTATTCTTATTCTTTTTTAACATTCTGATTTACATTTTCTGCAATTTCAATTTAAAGGCATATTTTTAGACATTTTATAAAATGGATTTCAATTCGAATTTCAGTTTCGTTTCCATTTTTTTCCTATTGCGAAAATTTACGTTAACAGATTAGTTTTTAAATTGTTCCTACAGAGGGCGCTGCAACGCTAGACTGTTACGATTTAAACAGAAAACAGAGTAACAGAGAAAGTTAAAGCCAAAATAATATAACATTTTGTAATTGTTTTTCTTAATTTATGAACAATTAAAAAGCTGACTAAGAGCAATTTATTAAAATAAATAAAATATAAAATTAGTTGGGAAGGCATTTTCGTTTGCTTTTAAAAAGGGTTTTATAATTATAATTTATAGAGAGAAAAATATTGCCCTTTTTACAGACTGTGTTTTATACTTTCCGATATTGCTGTTTTTTATACTTTAAGCAATGCAAACAAGATTTTTGGAAAGTTTCTTTGCTCTAAAACTGGTTTTCACAGAAATGTAATCACTTAATTGACTGGGCTTGTGATGCTGATCTTTGATCAAAAACATACATACTTTATGGGCTCCGAGATTCCACTAACAACCCTTTTACCCAATGGTAACTGAGTATAAAAATAAAATACATCATCCCAGAGGTTGTGAAAAAAGCACCATCACAAAATACTCGACTGTGCAAATAATAATCAATCAAGCGTATATATGCATATTTGGGAAAGGTGATTTCCCTGTTATCAGTGATTCCCGTGTGCTTACCCTGTCTGTAGACGCTTGAGCTTAGGTCTGAGCAGATAAAGAAACCGGTATTAAAGGCACAAACGAATTGAATAAATTCAATAAACAGATTTTAGTTTCATCAGAATCACCGCTCGACGCAGTTCAAAAAATAGAAGATGAGCAAGTGGATTCTCGCCGTGCTGCTCCTGTGGAGCTACTCTATCGCAGAAATATCAGGCGAAGAAGGTAAGCGTTCTGTTTTAAATAAATATTTTGAGATTTTTTGTTTGTTTTCCTTGAAAAATTCCCAAAAACATGAGATTATTGGGGGCACCGCAGCCCATCCGAAGAAGTTCCCTGCAGCAGCACGTCTGGGTTATCGCGACAAGGCACGGAATCAAACCTCATGGTTATGCGGAGGGACATTGATTAGCAAGCGAGTGGTGTTGACAGCTGCCCACTGTTTCTACACGGACATGTAAGTGTTGAATTATATTAACTAAATTACAATAAATTTATATTTTTAAAATACAAATATTTCCAGTGGATCAATAAATGTGGTGCGATTGGGGGAACTAGTGTTTGGCAGCGACAAAGACGACGCCCAGCCAGAGGATTTCGATGTGCTGACAACGAAGGAGCATCCTGACTTCCATTATCCCGCACTCTACAACGACATAGGACTCGTATATTTAAGTCGGGAGGTAGTGCTCAATCAGTACAAGATTCCCGCCTGCCTGCCCTACACCAGTGGCCAGCAGCTTCGTTACTTTATTGCCATCGGTTGGGGTCTACAACACGCTACCCAAGGGCAGCAGTCCAAGGAATTGAGGAGAGTGGATCTCCAG
Organism: Drosophila truncata; assembly: GCA_008042515.1. NCBI lineage: Eukaryota > Metazoa > Arthropoda > Insecta > Diptera > Drosophilidae > Drosophila > Drosophila truncata. The sequence continues at coordinate 70,733 of VNJQ01003295.1, read as the reverse complement.
AACTTTGGAGTAACATGTGCGCGAACTACAGATCCGAACGAGGAGCTGCCGAATGGATTCAACGAACTGACTCAGTTGTGCGTAGGATCTCACCAACACAAGGACACTTGCAACGGCGACTCAGGAGGACCCCTGCTCATTCGCCATATTGGGAAAGGATGTGCCTACCAAGTTCTTGGTATAACTTCCGTGGGCATAGGCTGTGATACTCCGGGCATTCCCAGTTTGTACACAAAGGTGTTCCACTTCCTCGAATGGATACGAACTCAAATGAATGCTATATAATTTTTAATAGATATTAATCCATTAGCAAAATAAATTATTAAATGAACACATCAAAATTTACCATTTAGTTCTCTTTTGTTTTTACTCTTTATTTGTTTTGTGTGTGGTTTTCCGCTAAGAGTGATTTCATTTCATGTTTTTCCGTTTTACAATTATAATTTTACAATAGTTTCAACTAAACAAATAATAACAATTTATAAATATAATTTCTCATACTTCATTCCTTCACGTACATCGCTTGCTCGGCTTGTTTATAAATAATTTGATCGCTTCGAGGTCTAAATAACACTTTCGGCCATAAACAATAAATTGAAAAATCAGTGCTGGCTGATTTTCGGTTTTGATTTGATGATTAATTTGCTTTGTTGATCATTACGCGGTGTGTTCAACTTAGTGGCTATGAATATACCAGCTAACGCTACCTAAATATATATAAATATATAAAAATAAAGGTCGAGTCTACAAATTGCAACAAAACAAAAAAAAAAAACCTATAGAAACCGAGAATCTATATGCAATAAATAAATACTTAAGTACTAACATCTGTAGCTTGTGGTGTTCACTATATACAAAACAATGCCAAGTTGTCTAAGAAGCCAAGAACCGATTTGCTTACTATGTTTAGAACCCTCTCATCATTTTTAACTCGATTTCCATTAACATCTCTTGCTGTTTTATTGTCTATTTCAAAGCGCCGCCCGGCACGACGCAACTAAGCGGGGGAGTCTGGCTGTGAATCTGGTAAAGAATACATACGAAACAAACTCCGGCGGCTGGGGATGACATCTATATGTATAACACTAAATTCTATACTCTGGTATCGTATGTGTGGATATAGCTTTACTGCACGACTACTTGTGCCCGATGACGAGCGTGTAGTTGGCTGTGCTGACTGTCGACGACAACGCCGACAGTGCTGGTCATTTGGCCAGCTTGAGGATCTCGGTTCGGCCAGTTGCAGTGGCCGTCGCAGTGGCTCCCACTCCCACTGCCACCGCGGCAGTTATCGGTCCAACTCCCGATCCCGTTGCGGGTGGAGCCGGTGCAATGCGTATGGGTTTGGCGCGCTGTTGCTGCTGAGTGAAGAGGCCACTCAGTGTGGCCGCTGTGCTGGCGGTCAGCATCATGCTGGAGCCACCACTTGTGTTGTTGGCCTGGCGCTTGCTCCGCGCCAGTCCATTTATTTTGTTGTTCGTTGAAGAGGGCGACTGCTGCTGCTGTTGCTGCTGCTGCTGCTGCTGCTGCTGAAGATGATATTGTTGTTGGCCGCCAATTACGGCTGAGGCAGCGGCCCCAGCAGTAGCCACTGGTGAGGATGTGGCTGTGGCTGCGGCTGCGGCTGCAGCGGGTGTCGAGGAGGCTGAAATGTTATCCAACTCAGTCATTGCTTCTTGTATGGCCCACTCGAGTTGCGAGTTCAGTTTGCGGCTCCTTTCGTGAGGTGTGTGTTGTATGTGGTTGAGTTTTTGGTTTCAGAGGTTGGTTGGTTGGGTTTTCGGGTATTCGTTGGGGTTGTTGGTTGGTCATGATGATGATGATGATGATATTGCATACACACACATGGAGTTACACACACGTTGGGGTGTTGGCAGAGGGCAGGGTTTAATTTCAGGTTTTTGGTTCAGCGCATTAAAAATAAAGAAACAAGAATATTAATTAGCAAAATTAAAAGAGTGAATGTGTAAATAATGAATAAATAAACTAATAATGCATTTGAATGCCAATTTAATTGATAAATATCAACAAATATAAAACAATCTGAAAATCTAGCTACTTGTTTCAAGGCTTAGCAAATGTAATAAAGCCTGCAAATAAATAAAGTACAAAATTATCTAAATTGCAAAGTTAAAAATTACAAAAAATCAACTACAATTCTATAAACTGTTTCAAAAACTAACTACGACAATATCAAAAATTGGTTTTTGGAAAACAACTTAATCAAAAAACAATATCTAAATAAAAATACGCAGGAAGTACTGGAGTGCCACAGAAATTGCTGTCCAAAACTATCCGTAAAACCCCTCATAAACAGTTCAAAAGATGTCTCGTAAATAAGTTTGTATTAGTAATGTCAAAAAATAACTATATACTTTTTAGTATCTATTTAAGTGATTTCAAACCAGATATTTCTGTGGCATCCCTAATTTTATAATAAGAAAAAGATTGAGCTACATTGCTGGTGTTCTGGTGTTCCTCCCAAAGCCAAAAGTTCCATCTGCTGTTCCTGAAAACTAGCAAAAATCCCCCCTTTTAACCCACCCCTCCCAGCCTTTGATCGATGCTCACTTTCTCGTATCCTTTTGGGCTTTGTGGTGCGCCTCGAGACCCTCGGAGAGACTCTGCAACGAGTTGACCGGTATCAGCTCTGAGGTAGAGCGACCGCCGCCGCCGAACCATTGGACCCACACATGATCGAACTGCTGCGACGGCGTACACACTCCATCGGGCATCTTGACAATCTTCCCGGGCCAGGCGGGATGGCCACGGGCTGGACCCCAGATCAGTTCCCCAATGGCGAAGGAGCGCGGCGGCATTAGGAAGGTGCCAGCTGCCCCGGACGTGGGCGTGGCACGGGCAGCTCCTCGCTGCTGTCGACGCGGGCGCTTGGTCGGCGTCCTGGCCGTCTCAACGACGGCTGGTGCTGCATCTGGTATTGCAGTGGCTGCAGTTGCAGTTGTTGTGGGCGACTCTACGAAAGGCACACACTCACATAGAGACTTTGGGGCTAAGGCTTTGGTTACTCAGTTACAGAGGTGAGCCCAGGCACCAGCAGGGGACAGAGGTTATAAACTAAAAAGAGGTGCAGGTGCAGGTGCAGGCGGTGTTCATGCAGTGGCCAAATGGTTGGTAGTGTGGTGGCAGTGGGTTAGAGTGTGGCGGATGCAGTTAGTGCTGGTCACCAATGGGGCCTTACCCTGGTAGTCAATGTTAACTACTTTGTGGCTGTGGATGAGAGTGTTGTTGGGATTGCTGTTCGCCAGCTGGCGGTGCACAAACTGGCGGTGGCCCGCCACGGCAGTGGTTGTTAGTGGGTTTGCCGACGACAACGATGATGACGACGACGACGACGTTATGGACATGGAGGCAGATGCAGATGATGTAGAGTTGATGTGTCGCATACCTTGCCCCGGCATCAGACTAATGCCGTTCTCTGTCGCTCCCTGTGAAGTGATGTGAATGCGCCGGATCTTGGGCTCCGAGTGGTTGTATATCCCGCTGGGCTGGGTAAATAGATTGTTGCTTATGCCTAAAGGGGGAGAAATTAGAGATTCCGATTAGAGATCTTCCATAATCCAAGCAAAGACTTATTCCTCATTTAAACTTACTCCTCTCACAGTCCGTAGATGAGGGCGATTGCCGGCTCTCGGTACTTTGCGGCGACACAGCCGCATCTGGCTCCGAGCTGGACACGCATTGCACCTGCCAAGACAAAAGTGGTTAGTTTATCACAGAATAAAGAAGCTTCCAAAACACTCACCATATCGCTACCGCTGCTTCGATGACTGGGCGGTCGTTCCGGACTCCGCGGACTACAGGTGGTGGTATCCGGCGGACTAGCGGCTGCCGTTCCCTGGCGACTCATCAGCGCCGACTCGGTCACATAGGTGGTGGTTTGGGCAGGTGCAGGCTGTAGGCTGATCTGCGTGTGGGACTGTGGAGCTGGCTGCTGGTGCTGGATCTGGATGGTGGTGGTAGTGGGACTAGCCTGCACGAATGATGCACCGCTCTGCTGAGCGGTCGGCATCACCAGACCCATGGGCGTGGAGTAGATCTGCCCGATGGGGCTCAATTGGCCATTGGCACCCACTATGTACTGTTGACCCCCAGCGCTGGGGGAAATGAAAGAAGGCTTATTTTGTGGCGACGGAGTACGCAGCATTACGGGCCCCTGGGGTGTCAGTAGACTTGTCGTGGGCATGTTCTGGATCTGCAGTAGTGTGGCATCCGGTGCCATCACCAAGCCAGCCGGCATCAGAAGCTGTTGCCCAATAAGATTCACCTGCTGCAAGATCTGGCCGTTCTGGAGGAGCAGTTGCTGGGTTTGTGGGGCCGCTGTTGGATTCGGCTTGTTCACCACAATGCCCTGAATGCCGGGACTGAGTTGAAACTGTTGCGGGAATTGAGGAGTAGCTGCTGCCGCTGCCGCTGCTGCTGCTGCCGCCGCTTGCTGGTGGAGCAGGGCGGGTGCCTGGCTGGGAATGCTGGGCGAGATCTGTGGCGATAGAGTCTTGGCGGGTGAACTCGGTGGCGGTGTGCTACAGATGGAGCTCTTGCGCTTGCGCGCCCTTCGCTTGGTGTCCGGCGAGCTGATGATCAGAGTTTGCGCTGGAGGCGGCTGCGGCATGGCCAGCAACTGTTCGGCCTGCTGTTGAGACTGTGACTGATGCGACTGTTGCTGCTGTTGGACAATGTAGCCGCCGTTGGGCAGTGTGTTAAGCAGCACTGCGGTCTGCGGCTGGTTCGAAGCTCCGCCTGCTGCCTGGTTGATCTGTCCCGCCTGCGAGGTGATGATTTGATGATGGAGCAGCTTGGCCCCGCCAGAGTTCAGGATGACTGTGCTGCTGCTACTGCTGCTGGAACTAGACGCAGCCACTGGAGACGGCTGGCTAACGATGTACCCACCGCCGGGCTGTGGATGCAGCTCCGCCGTCTGCTGCTGTTGCTGAATGATAACACCACCTTGTCCCGGCTGACCCGGGCGATGATGCTGCTGCGGCTGTGCCTTGTTGCTGGGCGTGGGAATGACCAGGAGCTGTCCTGAGGACGTCATAATTAGTTGGCCACCGCCGCCAGAAGCACCCATTGCGCCGGCCATCGATTGAAGCTGTGCCACTGTAGAATTGGAGCTGCTCAAGGTGGTGGTCACCGGGCGTGCGGTCAACGTGCCAGTGCCCGCCGTGGAGGTCACAATGCTCCTGGTTAGAGTGGCCATACCGGCGCTGCTGCTGGCCACAGGCAGCCGCTGGCCAGAAATAATATGCGCCTGCTGCTGCTGATGTTGTTGTTGTTGCTGGCGCATCACGCGGAGATGGGCGGGCACGGTGACGGGCGCTGGAGTCGGAAGATTGCCTTGGGGCTGTGAGCGCATCTGCAACACTTGCGGCTGAATCTGAACCTGCATCTGGGGCTTTGGCGAGGCGGAAGGCGTGCTCTTGGCCGAATCCAATGAATCTGTGGGAGAGGAGAGGCTCTGCCGCGGGCTCTCGTGGCTGGTGGAAATGGCGCCCACCTGCTCGGGTCGCTTCTCAAGGGGCGGCGGGGTCTCGGCTGCACTGCTGGATACGGGCGACTCCTGGGGAGCCGGCACCACAGTTACGCTGGTTATCTGCGGTTTCTGTGGTCGCGCAAAAGCGGTGTCCACCTGCAGGGATCGGGCTCCGGCCATAGGAGCACTTTGTGGAGTGGTCACGGGCACTGGCTCTGCTTCCCATTTGCCAAAGAGCGACAGCCGTCGCATCCTCTGGCGCTGCAGCTGCTGGAGTTGCTGCTGTTGAAGATTTTGTTGCTGCTGCTGTTGCTGGGAGCTGTGCACGATGGGTTCCTGGGGCAGGGCTCGCGCAGTAGATGTTGATGGCACTGTCTTGGTAATATCCAGACCCACTCCTCCCAGGGAATTGTGCAGCAGGGCTGTTTGCTGCTGCAAATAGCCAGCGGGATCGTCCTTAAAGTTGGGCTGCTGCTGCTGTTGCTGTTGCTGGGTGATGCTGGTGACTCCTCCCGCTAAGGTAGTAGTTGATGGTGGCGGCTTTATCACATGTCCCGCCGCTGAACGCTGGAGTACAGCTCCGCCAGCTGGAGCTCCTCCGCCCAATGCTAATGCTTGACTAGTTGGCACCGCACTCGAGACCGGAAGCGGAAGCGAGGACGTCGCTGTGGATGTGGGCGTGGTCGAGATCCGGACCGAGGCAGGTAATTTGTTATTGCCATATTTGTGGCAATCAGCGTCTGCAAATGGAGCAACAAATTGAAAAGGCAAAGTCAGTGAAAGGTCAAGATACACATCCCCCTCCTCTATCGCTTCGTTTGGTTATGCAAAGCGCGTCGCGTCCTTAAAGTGCCCGCAACGTGTCCGAACCCCTACAGAGAGCAAAAGCCACCCACAAAGGTCGGGTAAAGTTGGAACGGCGAGGCGGAAAAGGGATACAAAAAGGGGGCCAAGCGACCCGAATTAAATCAGAGCACACAGACCGACAGACAGACAGACAGACCGACAGACAGACGTGCGGCAAAGGTTCCACTCCAAACAAAAAATAAATGTGGGGCTGGTTTTTAAGCGTAAGCATATAATGGCAGACTTATAATTAAAAAGGTTTACTACCTCCCCCAAAATACAAAAAAGCCAACGATGCAGGCCAACCACGGAGAAATTTAAATTCATTTAGCCAGGCAGGCGGCAAGGACGATTTCCCAGTAAATACTCGCCACACCCACACAGACCGCATCCTGGCCATCCAGCCAAGGGCGCCACTCCACACCCACCCACTCACATCGCCCAAAACAGCGATGGTTCGCGAAAATTTCTAAATCGCGCAAAACTTTTGCTTTGTGCGGGAGGTTTTAATGCGACGCTGATTGGACTCTCCACCCCGGAGGATTGCTGGGGGAGGATTGCAAGTGAATGGCTGGCTCCAGTTGCTCCAGTCTGGCTGGGCTGCTTGCATACATACAAGGTGTGGTGGCGGCCGGCAGTGGACGCGCTCAAGCAAACTTTTGCCATCAAGTCCCTTTTGTTTCAATTAACCTTTTCATTTTAAAGTTTTTAACAATGTTTGCCAAATGTTGAGCCGAGCTGAACGGGGACTATCTTCTCTCCCTTCACGGGATTGAATGAATGAATGAGTGAATGAATGAATGTGGGAGCAGCTGCGAAACCCTTTTCCCCCCCAATTGGCAACAGTTTTTTGTGCGGCCCTGCAAATATCTCAAATGGAAATCAAATTGCTTTGAATTGCTGGAAGAAAAACCCTTTCAGAAACTCAACCCGCCTGCGGCTGTTGCAGATAACAGCGTAGTTCGGGATGCTGAATTGCTGCGGTGCGGTGTCAATGGAAGAGAAAGTTTCTGCAAGTGCTGCTTCCCGGTTGATTGCAAACGAACTGGGAATCCAATGCAAATAGTCCTGCGAATTATTTATATACCTCAGAACTGGCCTTTAAAACGAATTGCAGAAAACTTAAGAACTCAGAAAGCTTCAAAGAATGCCAGGGAATTGCCAGGAATTGCATCATGTTGAAAATGTTTAAACATGTTTTGATTATGATTTAAATATTCTCACAATTATATCATTCATTTATGGCAATATTCGGCATTGAACTGTGAACTAAATACAAGCAAGAAGAATTTGCAAGCCTACGTAGTCCGCAAAGAAAATGTAACATTTTGAAAAAATTTAATGAATTTACTCAAGTTTCAATAACAATTTATGCTTTTTTATAAAAAGTATTTAATAAACCTTATAAAACCTTTCAAACTTTTGGTGTATCTGACTAATTGGCTTCTTGCAACATAGAAATCAACGAAGGACTTTTGCAGTTTTCTCCTTGTTTTCGAGTCACCTTCAAAATCTGCTACTGCTTCTGCTAAACCCAAGGACCATTCCAAGGAATTCAGTGCTTAGAGGCAAAGCTGTCCAAATTGCTTGAAGCGTTCTCAAGTGTAAATGGCAGCCGTTGGGGGTCTTTAATAAGCATAACATTTATTTATCATGTTGCTTCGCTCGATTTAAAGCGCCTGCAGCGGGGAAAAGCGAAATAAGGGAACCGGGAAACTAGGGAAACCCGGTGGGTGTCCGTTTTGGGGCGGAGATGGAAGTCTTTGACTAACGCGTTGTTTTGTCGGAACGCGTCAAGTTCCTTTGACTGGCGTCACACACAAAGGACAAAATCAAAACAAGCTGGAGAATGGATGAGTTGAATGGGGGACAGTAAGCAAGTAGTGGGGGTTCGGGAAGCAACCGAAATGCACTTCCTGCCCAGAACCCAGAACCCCTAACCATCCCCTGTTGTAAGCTGGTTGAACTCGGCGCTTTCACTGTGTGTTTGTATTTGTGTTTGTTTGCCTGTGTTCGCCTTGCGTTTTTATCCTTTTCCTTCCTCCTCGACTTCTTCCACCTCCGTATCCTGTGCATCTATCTGTATCTCTCACTCTACAGCTCTGTATAGCTACGGGTTTTTGTGTGCAGTTTCACTTTATCATTGTCTAGGCATCGTTTTTCACTTGGCAGCTGAAGCAGCAGCAGCCATAGCCAACATCGAGCACCTTTTTCACTGCATCAACACACACATGTGTGTGCTGCTAACAGGTGAGGTCACAAAATTGGAACTATTGAACATTTAACTAAGGGCTTGGAGGTTCTTCAAAGAATTATGCCTTTGAGGAAGCCCTAATGTACCTCTTTTGCGGGAATTTAAGCCAAGTTCATTCAAATTTCTTAAGTTTCTGCAATATCTAATTGCTCTTTGCTTGAAAATACTTTAATTCATTTATTTATATCTGTTGAAAGCTCAAAGAAAGCTTCTTAGTAAACTTATTAAATTGTCAAATGTGTTTCCTTTAAATGTATTTCCTTTAAGACTTTAAAGCCATCTTCTTAGCCCCAACTGTAAGCAAACACAAGCATGTGTGTGTGCATAGCAATTGTGTGCACTTCCTGCTGTGCTCCATTTTGGCCTGGCTTTGCTTAGGATTTTCCGTGGCCCAGCCTGCACTTTTCGCACGTATCTACACTAGTTTTCCTTTCGGCCTGACCTCACCTCCGGCCATATCCTTCTCTCCTTCCGCAACCCATCTCAGCTCACCCTGTGCATCCGTCGTCGTCTTCGCCTTGTTCGTCGTCAGTCGTTGTCGCTGTCGTCGTTTTTATTGGGGTTTTCGTTTCGTTTCTGCTTTTTTTTTTTTACTTTTGCAGTTGCGCAAAAATGCAGGCATCACATTTTTCTATAGCATGCTTTCGAGCGCTGCAAATGCTCGTCCCCAAGGGGAGTTTTGACAGCCAGGGTTGCCATGGCTCCAATAAATAAGGAAAAAAAATCCGTGTGTCACCGCTGCAGCTCTCAAATTGTACTTTTTTTTAATATTTATATAATTAGAAGCAGAAAATATTTTCTTGGCTGCCAGTTTGGCTTTTCTTTTAATAACCTGGCAGCCCTGGTCATCATCTGTAATCCCAGATTATAAGTAGGATTTCTCATGTATTTATACAGTTCATTTGATATATTTTCCCCCACTCACCTTTGTTGGCCAATTCATGTGCGGTGGCTATTGCCGCTGGGGATGTTAATGTTGCTGCTGCTGCTGCTGCTGCTGACGGGGATGCTGAGGCGGCTGTTGTCGTCGTCGTTCTCGCTGTCGATGTCATCAGTGTGGAGAACACATCGCTGACAGTTGTTGCTGGCCCAGATGCGGATACGGATACCGATACGGACACATTTTTGACAGCCTGCTGTTGTTGTTGCTGTGGTGGCTGCTGCTGCTTAAGATGCTGGGATTGCTGTTGCTGCTGCTGTTGCGGTTGCAGTTGCTGAGATTCGAGAAATCGCCGTTGGTGCAGGCAAGGTGTTGGCATTGACGCCTCCATTGGCAACTTGAGCGGCATATTGGGCACCTGTAATTAGCAAAAGGCAACAAATTGGCATAATTAGTGGAAATGCTTTGCAACAATCAAATTAGGCGCCGCAGTCACCCAACGAAGCCCGCAAACCAACACAAACGACGACGTGGAGACCGCAATGGCTGTCAAATATGAAATCGAAAATTTAATCAGCGCGCTCGGAATGCCAAATACCCGAACCCCCGGGTCCACTTCACCCAACTCTGAGCATATACACACACACATTCCACATCGCATGGGGAACCGCACACTCGTCTGGGGGGTGTGAGAGCTCGCTCGCTATTAATTTGCATGGGGAAACGTGAGTCGCATTCGTTAAAAATTAGATAAGCGCTTGGGGCGCCATTTGGCATTAACGTTTTCATACCCTTCAATTAGAAAATACGCCTCTACGGCTAATTTACGAAATGTTGCCTCACATAAAGGTCTATTATTTTGGCTAATAAATTTTAATGCCTAGAGTTTCCGGAATTTTTATATGTAGTTGATATATGAGCATTAGCAACATTTCCTCTAAGCGTATACATATATAATTAAATATGGTATATGTAGGCCTATGCCACTGCATTTTGTTCGTTAAAATTTCGGTCATAGTGTCATAACCGCATACAAAAATCAGTAAATGTGTTTATGTTTAAATAAAAAAGGTATTATTTGATTAATAGAAGTTTTACTTATCTGACATAAATGCATAAATATCATAAATAATAAATCCAAAGCAACATATTTAGTTCTTTAGTTTAGGCTTTTAAGAAAACTCTGTTAATTTAAAAGTTCACATAAAAACTCTGTATTCCCTGTAGTGACACAATCCCATAAAAATCGCAATATGGAACAAAATATTTAAAATATGACACATTCCGTACTTGTTTTTCTGTAACGAACATAAACGGATTACTTGGGAATTCCCCGAAATCAGCAAACTCGCTCCACCAAAATTAAATCAGATTTTGGCCACATTGTAAATTCAAATTATTGCCGCCCAGAACTCCCTTTCCTCCCGCATTTGTGTGCAAATTGATGAGTCAAAACATTGGGTTGATTACTTTGGAACACGACCTTGGGCCCCGGGGCCTCGGCACAGCACAGTCCAATTAGCATTTTGTAAATGAATACCCGACAACGGCGACGACGAAGCCCCGGCCGAGTACACATGTAATCCAATCAAATGCATCAAATTCATCATTATCGAGTTGGGCTTTTGGGTGAGATCAAAAGACTGGCAAATGTGTTGCCATGCCAACCGCAGAGGTACCCCTTCCGCAGCTTCCTCTCCTCGACCCACCTCACATCACCTCGACTTGCTTTTGGGCGCAGCAGGTGCGCATGGAATTTATGCAAATGAATAGGCCGGCAAAGGTTTCGATTTGCAGGCCTTCGCCCTAAAATCAGCTCATCCTCCTTCGCTTTCATGAACCATGACGACTACGAGAAGGGAGCTGCCGGGAGGCAGAGGTGGCTGGGTGGCAGGGGGATGGCAACGATGATGGACGACCCTTTTGGGACCGTGTACTTTTTGCCATTTCAATCAGTGGATGGCAATTGCTTCATTGGCCAAGCCAAGCGCTGGAAACGTGTCGCAACCATTTTTGGGTCAGCAATTTGTACAAAACACTCGGCAACGGACCTTTTAGGATCCAGCAGTGGCATAGTCACTGGCTCAGGCGGAACATTTAAGTGAACATTCCACAGACCAAAGTTGGTTATTAAACATTAAAATGTTTCACTGCCTCTCATCCTGCCTTCCTCTTCCTTCTCGGCTTTGCTTTTTATAGCACTGACCGACAGACGGGGACCAAGGAAAGGGAGCAATTGGAGGAGGCCATAAAGTGGCCCAAGTAACCTGACAAACGACCCGAGGAGCAAAGCCCGGGGGAACCTGATGGTGTACTGTAAGCCAAGTGCTGAAATTAAACGAATCATTGGCGAATAAGTAGAGGATAATGAAACGTGAAACTGGAGACCATCTCTCAGGGGGGAATTGCGTTAAAGCTTAACTTACAAGAGAGAGAGAGAAAGCCAATTTATTCATAGTGTTAAGAGGCAAGAGTCTATTAATTTGCCACGCCCTGCTGGTGTAAAATAAATCCATTACGTACATTCATTTCAAACTGAAATCCCAGCCAAAATCCCATTCCTTGATGTCTGATTGTGTTGGTGCAACTTGTGCTGTTGCTCCTTCTCCTCTTGATGCTGATGCTGTTGCCTTTGTGGCAGCTTCAAGTGCTGTTTTTGTTGCAGCTTGGCTATGCCACTTAGTCAAAAGGCAGTTGGCGTCCGTCTTGCCGCAGAAAGCAAACATAATTTCAACTTTTGAAATGCAATAAAACCGCAGCTCATCCCCCCTGGCAACAGAGAGAATCCCCCCTGGCTTAGACCCACTTCTCCTCCTCCGCCTCTTATGCGAAGGCAAATAGACAAACAAACAAACAAACAGACAAACAAATGGATGTAGAACATTTCGCATTTGCCAACTGGGTCGTCGTCTGCCATGATGCTGGGCTCTAGATTGGGGTTGCTGTTGGGGACGGACTCTCTGCCGGTAGATCTCCTTCCAGCCGTGTCTGCCTGGCAAATTATATTCGTATATATAATAAATGGTGAATACAAAAAATTACACAAATGCAAATGCAAGCTGCAATCAAACGTTGCCATGCCAATGGCAGAAGCTCTCTCCTCTGGGTTCTCTGGTGGAAACTCGATGCGAATTTCAAACATAATATCCAAATTTAATTGGCATTTAATGGAAAAATAATTAAGCAAAAGCTGTGAACGTCCTGCTGCCTCGGTGGCTGGATGCAGCTTCTGTTGTTGACAGCAAGAGGAGCACCGTCGGTGCTGCACCTTCAATGTGATGAACGACTATTTGATTACTCGCCATATTCGCAGTCAATTGCTTGCATAACTTGTGCATAAATTCATTTCATTTATTAAGTGAAAATTGGTTTGAATTAAAAAGAAACTGGTTCTTGATTGACAAGATTTCCTGCTTTTATTTTTAGCCAAGCTAATCTTTTCTAGTAATTAGTTTTTTAATTTATTTGCTGTCTAGCTTACTCTGGTTTATTATATTTATTTCAACGCATTCTAAGCCCCAATAACACGTTTACTACTATATCATGATACACGGCAGTTGGCTTTAGATGTTACATGATTAAAATATTGTTAATAAATGTTTAAACAAGTTAATTATTTAGGGAATTTAGAACTGTGGCTCTCGCATTTGCTTTTATGAGTTACCTATCAAAACATGACAGTTTGAGTAAGCTTATACAATTTAGTTGTTATTTTATTTATATATTTTTATTATCAACTGAAACTTGTTTTCTTCAAGTAACTAAAGCTAAATCTAAATACAATTTAAAGTCTTGTTTAGTAAGAAATACAAATAACTGACACCACCCACTGTATTTACCTTATAACCCAAAATGAATCTTTCATTTCCCTCAAAAGCCACACATTTATTTCGTGTTGATTTAAACCTCCTTTCTTGGCAAATCGGTTTCCCTGGCTGCACCCGTTTATGGCCCAAACCGAGCATATCCCATTGGATATGCTGCACAGCATAATGGCCACCAAAATGGTTATTAGCAGGAACAGAAGCAAATCCAGCGAAGCGTTGAGGCGACACGTTGACACTCCGCACACATATAGAGCGAGCTGCTAATGAATACAACCATTACACACATGACCATACATATAATTGAAAATATATGCATATATACATAAATTCACTATTTACACAAACCAAAGTGTCCATATACATATATATAGTGCATATTTGACGTATTAACTGGGCTTATTCCGGGCTGAGAAAGGGAAGGAGTAACGTGTTACACACGCAACAAAATGCAAGCGAAAATGCCAGCGAAATACCAACAAACATTGCACTTTTGCATGCATAATTGTGAAAATTAAAACGAAACTCAGGCAGACATCCAAAGCGTTAGGGGCGGTTCCATGTTCATGTGGAGCTTTCAGGAGGGATGGTTGCTCACTCACCAGGGGGTGGCCATGCCGTAGTCCAGCCGGAGTGTCCAGGCCGTGGCAATATGCAAACGAGCTGGGCGAGACTTATGCTGGCGGCGAGGAGGGTGCTGGTGCAGGTGCGAAGCATGCACAGGTGCACCGTCGGTGGTGTTGGGTTTCATTAACGTCATAATGACTGTCGGGCGGCTGACTGCTTTAATCCTTTGTCGGGGGGTGGTCTCTACCTCTGTCGCTGTCCAGGGCTTTTACCAGCAGCTCTCAGCTCGGACACGGACACGGGCTCGGACTCGGGACCTGGACACGGACCTCCTTCGGGCAATTGTGCGCGCACTCGCAACAGGAACTTGCGGCTCTGCCGGATATGAGTAATCGCTCAGTCACGTCGCCATTGGAGAGTCCTGCAGCAAGATTTTCCTGTCAGACCCGGCTCCTTCCTCCTCCTCCTCCTGCAGGACCCACCAACAACTACAACGACAACGACAACGAGTCCGAAGTGCAGTGCATGACGTAACCCAGAGCGGAAATCGCTCGACGGTCGCTGGGCGGGCGGGCGTGCGTGCAATTCCCTGGTTAATGCTCGATTCTCTGCTTAGTTTCACGGCAGTGCTGGGGCACGGAGAGTGTCCTGCCTGGCTGCCTGCCGCCTGCAGGATGCCATTTAAACTAAATTGAAATGCAGAAGCCTTGAAAGAACCCACACAAACTGTATGCATTTCACTGCCCTGGCATTGGAACTCGCTTTAAGCGGAAATTAAATCAAATTGAAGCGACAGTGCACATCAGTGCACAGGAAATGCAGTCGAACTTCTATATACTATATACACAATCGCTGAGCCATGCAAAAAAAAAATTCTACTTATGTACTTCTAGCTTTACATATATATAAACATTTCCTCAGCATGGCCGTCGTTTTTCTTGAAAGTATTCGAAGATCTAAACGGAAATTAAATTAAATTGCAGCGACAATGCACATTCGTTGAGAGTATAGAGTTTGAATGTATATCTGCTGGTATATATGTATAAATATCATCACTGGAAACCACAAGCTTTGGGGATTTAGAATTCCTTTAAGAATTAAGGCGAATACTACCTAGATATAACACTATAAACCTCACTCTTTATAATTTAAAACTGAAATAAAATACTTTCTTTAGGTAAGCTAAAAATTCAATTCTTTTCTGTGTATTTTATCCATAAAGGACTCACAAACTGGTTAAAGAAACCCGCCAACTGCTCTGTGGCATTGATATCGATTTATAGAAACTACTTTTCGGGGCAGTTAAAGGATTAAATGTGCAACTCGAAGATGGGAAAACAACTTTTTTCACTGCTGGCGCTTCCCATTCAATTGGTGAGTTACCAAAAAACTTTCCCGTGGCTTCAACTGTGTCAGTCACCTGGACATACCAATATATATATGTATATCTTGCTCTACCTCTGTACTTTTCCACTTTCAACCGGGAGCATGGCAACCACTCTTCAGCGGTTCAGTCAACCGAACCCCTCTCGACATGTCTGCCTTTACTGCTCGTAACCAGTGTCGTCCTGCTGCAGGTCCTGGTCCTATTTCGGGCAATGCCACGCTGTCTGCTCACGGCGCGGCGAACAACATTTAATTTGGACTAATGAAGTTTCTACAAAAACTGGACACCAACCAAAGAGATAGTAGAGGTACGCGAGAGGAATCGAGTGCCTGAAATTCAATTTCTGCCACCAAAACTGCGAAAATGCCCAGACAGCCAGCCAAGTGGGGTAAAGTCGAGTCAAGACAAGTCAAGTCTTCCTGCTCACTTTCGAGTGACGTGTAAATTACCCCCGAAAAAAAACAACAACAACAACAGGAACAACACCAAGAGCCCCAGCAAGATGAGTAGACAACCATTGCAGCCCCGTTGCTAATACCATTCCCATCCCCATCCCACCTGCCACCTGCCGCCTAATTGTTTTAGTTGTTGTTCCATGAATATGCTAAATTGTCTGCTACACAGCCTGCCCTTCGCATCCGTATATCCGTGGCCTCGCTCTGCAAATGTTTATAAATGCAAATTGGCCGAAAAGTGCAGCAGCAGTTGGAGAGGAGCCGCAGCAGAAGGAGGAGGAGGAGGAGCACTGCTGCTGCTGCTGCTGGAACTGGGAGGATTCCGAATGACGGACGTGCTTGGCTGCATTTTCGGTGTGTGTGTGTGTGTGTGTCAGAAACAGTCGAGAATCGGGAACTGCTAACTGCCAGCCAGGGGAAAGACGAACGAGGAGGAGAGCTTCCAGGGTCTGTTGATTGAGGCACTCGGCCTGCGCGGGGGCAGCCCCGAATGAGTGAATGAGTGACACCGAAACAATGTGCCGCGATAGCCGCCGTCACCCGCGGCTCACTTTCGTTTTCGTGGCCCTGACACCGGCATGCGCGATTCGCGGTTCGCGATTGGGATTGCGATTGCGATTTGCGATACGGTTTCCAGGGCAGAGCTCCCCAGGCAACCTTCACGCACATTCAGCTCAAGTCAGCTGGACGAAATCGGTCTACAATTCGTTCTCTGGCGCGTAAGTCGGTCCCAGGTGGGGAATATCAGGGGTCAAAGCCTTTGGATTTATTTTAAAATGGGTTTTTGCAAATATAAACAGTCATGGTATTATTATTCTGTACTCGAAATATTCATAAAAATTGGGTTTCAGTTCATATAAGAGAATAAAGAGGGTAAAAAGGGTACAAACAGG
This sequence comes from Drosophila truncata, assembly GCA_008042515.1. Classification (NCBI taxonomy): domain Eukaryota; kingdom Metazoa; phylum Arthropoda; class Insecta; order Diptera; family Drosophilidae; genus Drosophila; species Drosophila truncata. The sequence goes on along the minus strand of VNJQ01003295.1, from coordinate 54,136 downwards.
GATTTTTCTGACAAAGGAAAAGCTAATAAAGGGGGAAACAAGTGGAAATACAAGTATTTTCGTCTGTGACACTTGATAAATAAAAAAATTTTAGATGAAAATATGATTGTTTCTTCACTTTGTCTAAAAATGCTTAAATTTATGAAAACTTAAATAAGACAGGGCGAAAAGCACATGAAAGTGAAGTCAAACATGGTGCGCAACACCCAAATAAAGGTAAAAAATAAAAGTTTCTTAAAAAGAAATATGACATGCAAGTGATTTGTAGAAAACACAATTAAACTCAACTTTTTTAAACAGTATAAAATAAATTATAAACAATATGTCATTGATCCTATAAAGATATATTCTTTTGAACCCCAGGAAACCATTAAAACCGTCCATATAATCAACTAAAAGGTGACTTAAATATATATTTTACTGGTACTTTTTTAGGGTAATCAATATCCCCATTTAATATTTGTGTGCAACCGCCTCTGACATTTTGACTGTGTTCATCTGTGTCTGTGTTTGTTGTAAACGGCAGCAGCAGCAGCAACAACAAAGGCAACAATTAATATAGCTTATATTGTTATTGTAGGCTGTAAATTTTTGAAACAACGTTGCCGACTCTGACGCCTGACATCGTTCGGCGCTGACCTTCTCAAGTTTGTTTGTTTGCCTTGTTGAGACGCTATAGCTTCAGCTTCAGCTTTTGCTTTAGCTTTTGCTGTTGCTTTTGCTTTTGCTTTTGTTGGGGCCAAAGTTTTATTTGTTTGCTCAACTTGCCTCGCTGTAAGACCCCTGAGAGGCAAAATGCTGCGTGCAATGCTCTCAAAATAGAAATCCAATGTGGAGGGAACGCCTTGTGGAAAATCAATTTCAATTGTCTCGCACTTATCGAAAAAAAAAAACGAAATGAAAAAAACGCCTATATATCGCATCAAGTCAATCTTTTTCGCTTTGTTTGTGTTTCGGCGTTTCGTTTGCACTTTGCAATTGAAAATTTCAATTGTAAATAATTGTTTAATTATCGACAATTGCAGCTGACTGACTGAGGGAGCAACAAAGCGTTCGATTAGCCTGCCTGCATCATGATTACCCACCAGGCTGTTGCTCTTCCTACCCCTTCTTTCGCCTAATACTTCTCCCTTGACCCCTTTTGAAGCCCAGCCCATTGCCACCCATCAAAAGGCCATAAACCAAAATCTGAGTCACGGACTTCAGTGAATGGAGAAATATATGCATATTATGCATGTGCTATGTAGGCGGGATAATTAAAGAGACGAAGAGCTTGGCATTTGGCTGTGTAATTACCATGTATTTCACTCGTTGCTGCATGTGTCTAATTAACCACGCTGCGTATACGCAATTCGTGTATTACGTATACGACATGGTGTCCACGAGCGCATTACGGCCATGAATAATACATCAATCAGTCAAATCGGATTGCATTTGCTTTCCTCGGCAGACTTTTATTATTTATTCTCTGACATTTTTGTTGATTTGGTTATGTGGCAAAATAGCTTGACATTAAGTGCAGTTTGCTGTGAAAGAAATGAATTCTTACTGAATATTTTGTCTATTAAAATAAACTACAGAAAGTAAAGTAAAGTTACTACCTTTTCCCTACTATAAAACCCATTTATTTCTCTCTCTGTGCATCAAATACTTGGACAATTTCTGAACTAAACTAGCGGCACTCAAAAAACTAGTTATGTCTGCAACTGCAATTGTCTGCCGTCGTCCGTCAGCTTCTCTGCTCCACTTAGCATTATTTTGCGGCTCCAACTTTCCAATCGCAGCCACTAAAACACTCAGGGTCTGTCCATTTTCCGCTGCCCCGCAATTCCCTTGCTGCTGCTGCCCAATCCCCCATTTCGTTGCTTGAAATTTACCAAGGCGACATCATAATTTGCGGGCCCAACCTCGGCGCATGACAAGTTGCGCCTGCCATGCGATACGATGGCCATGTTCAATCCAAAGCGAGTGACTGACAGCCGCTTTGTCTAGCCAAGACTTTCTGGCCAAGACTTTCACCAAGCATACTCACACACACACACATACACACACAACACATGAGCAGAAAGAAGAGTTGGGTAAGACAGACAAAAGATACAAAGACAAAAAAGAAATCCCTAACCTACCACACCTCAAAGTTCGAATCTGGAAAGAAAGAAAGGCAGTTAAGGCCATAATCAAAACAGAAATGCGAACGAATCAGCAAACGAACGTAGACTTCATTATGTTGGGCCATCAATCATGGCCAAAATGAAACGCGATTGCCAGAGTTGAATGTGCCAAGAGTCGCAGACAAGACACAAAAACTAAAGAAAAATACAAAATAAACAGTTGCCACGAAAATCCCCGATGCCAATCCGCATCATTCCCTGCCGCCCCATTACCACAGCGCCAGTCCGAAAGTTATGGCCAACAGGGAGCACAAGCACACACAGCACACAGTCCATCGACTCTTGTGGTCAGAAGAAGAGATGTGGGAATGGCCAGGAGAAAGAACGAGACGGGGACTATCGGTGGCACAATGAAGTGTTTAGTAAACAAATTGCGGTTGCCTTTTGATAATACGCAGCTCAGCTTAGCCACTCGAAGGGAGTGGAAGCTGGGAGCAAGCAGCTCTTTGGGGGAGTTTGCTAAACGATGCAAAGCCAGAACGGGAATGGAGGTGGTGATGGAGATGAAACTGGGCAGGGATGAGCCAAGTTATAAGTGCATTGCACCGAAATATCGATTGACGGAGCCAGCTGGAGCAGCAGCAGCAGCAGCAGCAGCAGCAACAAAAGACGACAATCAACGCTGACGGCGGCGGGTTCAGACATTCAACTTAAAATGCGTGTGTGTGCACTGAGAAAAAGTGAACAAGAGAGCTTAATTAACTGTGATTGATAAAGCATGTTTACATATAAAAATAGGCTTCAAATTTAATTTAAATGTTGGGGTTTAAAAATTCATTTAATTGCTTCAATTTCTGGCACACACACACATTCCTGGCAGAGTTTGAATGAAATTAAAAATAGCTTATGCTCAAAATAGCTAAGGTCCCAGCATTTTGCAATTTATGGGTCACTAATATCGAGGCAGAATAAACCAAAAAACTTGGGAAAACTGCCTGTAAATATATCTCTATTATAGAACAATTTAAATCTTATATTTTTTGTGGATACATAAATGTAAAGCTTGTCTTAACTTATTTCTTTAAATACCATTTCACAAATATTTCAAGCAAATATTCTCTCGCTAAAATTCTTCTATTCAGGTCACATTTTTCCCAGCGTGCACTCATCCAAGTTTGTTGGAGCATATTAAAAGGACATTGAATGTGCGGCGGGGCGTTGGGTGGCTGTGTGGGCGGTGTGGATCCAGTTCCACTTTCAGCTCCAGCTATAGCTCGGTTGCCCGCTCGGTCGGTCGGTCGGTCGGTCGGGCGTTGGCGTTGGCGCTTGACGGCATCAACGTCACGCAAAAAAAAACCAAAGGGAAACCATAAACTCAAATTAATGACCTCAGCCAGAAACGGAGACGCAGAGAGACAGAGACACAGCGACGGGGACAATGGAGACAGAAGCCAATAAGACCTGCAAGAACAACAAAGTCAGGGGGAACGGGGGAGTCTCCAGAAATAATCATAATAATACCAAGACGAGCGAGACCAAGAGACCAGGGAAAAAGAGCCAACAACACAGAAGTCGATGTCTGGGCGTGATTTACCGTTAACAGTTTTTTGTTGTCGAAAATTAATCTTATTGCAGGCGATTTCACTGCGATTTTCACTGCACTCACAGCGCAGAGCAGCGCAGCACAGACACAGACTTCTACAGAGAAAGATATATACAAATTGGAGCTGCCCCCAGAGCTGCTCCAAAAGCGGCAGATGGTCATGGGACTCCTCTCAGATCTCCAAGTCAGGCCAACTCTGCTCCGTGATTATGCAGTCGACGTCGCTCTGCCTTCGTCGTCGTCTCCGTCGTCGTCGTCGTCGTCGTCGTCACAGTCGATTTGTTGTCAAACTGGTTTTACAAATATTTTGCGTTAATCTGGAAGCCCCAGCGATGTGGGGTTTATTGAGCGGGGAATCAGTTACATTGCCATAGAGCCAAGTAAAGCTCAGTGAAAGTCCGCTGTGCGCGGCAGTCGCCTCATTTTTCCCCCTCTTGTGAGTCCAGCAGCAGCAGTTGCCATCAATTCCAGCTGCCAGCTAGTTAGAGCTACCAGCACATTCAATTAGATTTAGCGCTGCCATCGGACTCCAGCACATGTAGGTATAGGTATATAGATATAGGTGTATACCAATAGCGTTGGCTTTGGCTTCCCCCGTTTGTTGGATCAGCGCTCATTCATGGCTCGGTATTTACAGCCAATTATGAGACAAACAAGTCCAACGCGCCAACATTTAACGATGGCACCGTGACACGAAACCCCGAAAAGGGAGAACTCTATAAGGAAAATCAAGGAAAATGTAAGCTTAGCTCAAATAAATATAAAACTTGTAGCTGATTTTATTGCCTACCAGATTTAAGAACCAAACAATATTATTCTTCACTCAACAAAGTGGCGTTTTCATTTGCTATTAACTCACATTGAGATTTTTAGGACCCAGCAATATTGTTTTATGACCCAACCCGAATTTTATGTTTTGTTTTGTTTGCTGTTGTAAATATGTTTTACGGCATGTTCATGACTTACCTGGGCATTGAAGTCAAATAGGTATTCCGGTCGCAGTGGACATGGCAGGCCGCACTTGCAGGTACCCTGTGAGAGCAGATAGTCCTTGATCTGGAACTGCGTGCGCATCGTTTTGCCCGAGGGGCTGGAAAAAAGAGTTGGAGGGAAATGGAAACAAATGGATTAGTGGGCGGGCGAGATTAATTAAGTGGAGTCTAGCTGTAGCCGTGCCGTTATTCACTGGCTAAACGCACAATTTGTTTTATGGAAATTATGCAGTCACCCCAACAAGGCCACTCTGGGACCCCAAGGCCCGCAGAGGTAGTGAGTGTAGTTATATGTAGTATTCCAGGGGCAATTAGTCGCAGTCAGAGTGGCAATGGGCGAGTGCTTGATTAGCGACTCATTAGCATAATGGGCATTAACATGACAATGTAAAGCGGAGCTCTCGCATAAATTAATCCCAAACCGTGGCGATCGTTACGATCTGGTTTGCTTTATGGCGTTATATGTACCATGTGTAAGTTATCTGCGTTCTTGATTCTTTGGGTAACTGCGTAATGATACAATTGGCATTCTGCGACTGGAATTTCGGGGTGAACTGACGTCTGGAGAAAATGCGCAACAGATAAATTTATATGCCACATTTGAATGGCAAGAGGCACAGCTATGCTTGAGCTCAACATCTGCGAGAACAAAGACAAGCTCATACATATGTATGCACATACATTTTTAGCCATAAAATTATGAAAAGGCAAAAAATTGATTTAAATTTCGGGCACTTAAATACCTTAAAAGGGGACACAGCAACAGAAAAAATATGAAGAAACCCCGGCAAATCCAGTTTTAATAATGCCAAGCCCTTGCAGGGAGCAGCAGCAGCGGCAGCAGCAGCAGCCTACAGCATTTCCCTTCACGTTAACCCTTTAAAAACCGCTCTCGCTGCTCCCCTGCTTCATTGGGCCACGCATGACCGCAAATCTGCCGACATAAATGCGTTGTCGCATGAGCTGGGGTTACTTCGGAATAAAAAACATACTCGTTTGTACACAAAAAAATAAAGAACGCAAAAATTATAGGAAGGGGTGAAAACAAAAAAAAAATCGGAGCTGCTTATTAATTGTAAAGTGTGAGCACGTTGATGGAATCAAGGGCGCTGATGATGACGCCGTCGTCGTCCAAGGAGAGGCCAGGCAGGAGAGGTTAAGCACTCGAGAGACTGATGCCAGGGCTCAAGTTCATTATACCGCTTCCTGCTCCTGACCCTCGGCCCTCGTCTCCTATACAAAACCAACACCGAAAGGAAATATTTATGAGTTTAAAATTATTAAATTACTCATTTCAAATGCTTTAATATTATTTACTATTGAATTGTTCTTAATTTCTCTAAATTTAAACTAATAAAAAATGTTTTTTCTATTAAAGGTGTCAGTTTTAAGTATAAACTTCGAGTCCCAGTTTAAATAATCATCTTTTAAGTCGGTTTCTCTGTGTGTCTCGACGAGCCCGTATGGGAAATCTGAATAATGCATGAAGTGTGAAAGCGGCAAGGGCATTAAATGAAACGACGACGACAGCAACAGGAGCTGCGAGCTGCGAGCTGTAAGCAGGGGGAGTTGTGTGAGCTGGGAGCCAGGGACAACAATATAATTGAGCGACAGGCAACATTCAACAGCAGCGGCAACAGCCCAGGAACGACAGCACAGCAACGAGAATCGTGTTACGGGTTAAACGAGTATGCGAATTGTCAATTGAGTAGCCCTTTTAGCTGGCCAAACAGGAGATGCCACCGTCAGTTGCCATCACATCGCATCTCATCAGATATCATCCGACTCTGAATCTGAATCTGAGTCTGAGCCTGAGTCTGAGTCCAAGTCCAAGTCCCAGTTTCTCACCCATCTCGGTAGACACTCATCAATGGCAAATGGGAAAAGGAAAAGGGAAAAGGAAACTGGTTCTGGTTTGTTTTATTAATTATTTTTAACTACTTACGAGCCAAAGAAGAGGTTTATATGGGCGAGAGTCGAGTTTGAGATTGGAAAAATCGATGGCAAGTCGATTGCCAGACATCACGAAGGACTTCAAAAGAGCGGGAGAGCAACAAATAAAAGAGAGAGAGAGAGACGTAGAGCCGTCATCAGCGCCAAAAGCTTATGGCTCAATTTGTATGCAGCTGGCGTGGCGAGAGGCTTAAGAGCCCACCGCTTACCATCGCCTGAGTGGTCGGGTCGGGCACGCAACAGGAGTCGTGCACAGGGAAAAATGAAAATTAAGTAGCACTAAACGGATGTGGGAAAGGCCCAAGCTGCAGTTGATTGCACTACCTATTATCCTGCAGTGTACTAAAAATAGCATTTAATTGGAATGATTAATGATTTATTTTTAAATTATTACTTTTAAAACTCTGATTCACCGATGATAATAATAATGATTTACCATTTTTTTTTTTTTATATATATGTACATATTTATTCTCGCCGGAATCGTTCAGGCCATTTGAACTTTACCGGGCGTTTATAAGGACTTAAGGTATGGTACATTGGGTGTACCTAGATTATATGTACAATTATTTACAAACAAAAATAAAATTATTTACAGAATATTACAAATTAAAGAAATTAAGCGGGATGGCAAGTCGCTTGGGTGGAATCTCATCAGCTGTCTTAGAGTTTGTGGGGATTTTCCTTAAATTTTACATTTTACTACTTTTACAAGTCACAAGGAAATATTCTGATATTTTCTGTTTAAATTACTCTTAAATTAATTTCTAAAATAAGTTCCTATTTTTCCTCTCACTGTGACACTCGAAGCAGTCGGCAACTCATTAAATTTGTTCCCTTTTTTCTCTTACTTTTATTTTCTTTTTTCTCCTTCTGTGGTATTTGCACAAAATGCGCTAATAACCTGAGTGGCTAAAGGCAACCCCATCTTTACCTATCGCTTCCTCCACCATCCTCGTTCTGTGGCCACATGAAAGGCGTTGGGCTAACGAGTTAAAATAATTTAATAAATTACACACACAAAACGCCAAGTGCCAAAGAGTTGCTGTCGAGTGGCCAAACGCCCATCGCCCATCGTCAGAGTCAGAGTCAGAGTCAGAGTCAGGCACTGGCTGGACTGAGCCGGTGGATACAGTGCGACAAGGTGGAAAAGTTTTACGCCCCTGTGACCTTGAGTGCACCTCCGAGCCACGAAAAAGAGTTGAGAGTGCAGACAGCTGGGTGAGGGACTCTCCCGGAGGCCGAGCCTATTACTAAATTAATAATCCCGAACAGCGCAAACACAAAGCCATCAGCAACACCAACAACCAGGCCCAAAGGCAACAACAGCAGTGGGCCAGCTATGCCGTCGCGCATGAAACTGTAAAAAATTATCGCACAAAGGCAGACGACAGGCCGGAGGTCTCTGCTGGGGCGGACGACAGCTGGATAGCTCGAAAGGAAGGACAGGCAATCCTTTTAGCCTGAAGTTTATCTGTTGTCCTTGTGCTGTCATGTCCTTGACAACGCGAAAGGAAAATGGCAAACAAACAACACATAGAAATCGAAAACTGAATCATGTTCGCTGAAAACAAAAAATTTTCTATGGAAACAAAGAATTTAAGGGATGCCCTCCTAAAAGATTCTTATAAAAATTAACATTCTTGCCAAATATTTAATATATTATATATTTTTTCAAAGAACTACAATTGTTTTGTAGGTTATAAAAATCTCAGTCTCATCATGGCTTAAACTAGGCTTTTTACGTTTAAATTTCCGGGTTTTCCCACGATATCGGCAACGACAAATTCGCAAGGTGGGCGTTGACCAAAGTCAACAAGTCAGAGAGACCCGGCTAAGGCCGTAAGATTCGCAGGCAATGCCTCCTAAATGTGAGCAAAATAAACACATTTCAATGGTCCGTCTGTCTGCCACTCCGGCTGAATGCCTTTGTGACTGACTGAGTGACGACTGACAATGCAGGCAGACGACTAGCACTAGGGGATCGGAGCTCAGAGCGGAGGAGGCCAAGGCAAATAAAGGAGGGGACCAACTGCTGATGCAACCTACGCGCCTGCTGAAAGGTTCATCCCAGCCAGAAGGCACTGGAGAGGCCGCGTGGCAGGGTGCACAGACGTTTGGAAAATTGAAAACCGTTTGAATGGCCAGCCAGGCAAAACTATTCCGCATTCTTCTATGGACTGACGGGGCGACGGGGCGCTCTTTTCGCCTCGATTCGTTTCCAGTCGAATCGATCGGCGGCGATCTCCAGCTGCCGTTTTGGATTTATGATTTATGCGCCCGCTGCCGCACAGTGGGCGGCCCCAGAGACTTGGCTGACTTTGACCAGGTCACAGTACCCATACCCAAACCCCGGCTCTCTGGCTGGCGGATGTCACGTTGCGCATAGCCATTTAGCACTTGAACACACAGCGAGATTTAAATGCTTGCGCAACAATTATTGATTTAGTGCACAAATTGTGCAACATTCCTTCCGAGAATCAGCCGAAACGAAGCCAACAGTTTGCTCGCGGCAAGGACGGAAGCTTAACAAAAAGTGGTATTTATGCTGCTGGTTGCAACTGCTGTTTGGCTGAATTTTGAGATAATTGAATTTGAATTTAATTAACCATTGCAAGTACTATTTTCTACAAGTTCTCCTTGTAATTTTGGCAGGGTTTCTGTTAACTTTTTATAAACTATTGTTTACTGAACCCTTTTTTGGACATGAAAAGTCACCCAAACCCAAACTCCAGCAGAACACAGTTCGCATTGAGACTGGTTATCTTGCTTGGCAAAACATGTATAAAAAAGAAAAAGCAAGCTCAACTCGAAAAATTTGCAAAGGGGGCCACGGCGGCCATCCCCGCTTAAGCAAACAGCGATCCAGCGAAACTCAGAGAAGCCCGGCAGCAACACGCAACGTGGAAATGAGCAGCAGCAGCAGCAGCTGCTGTTGGTTGGTTGGTGGACAATGACAACGCTTGACACACGATGTCATGTTGTCGCCGGGCACAAGTAAATACCAGTGAGCACGGCGACGGACCCTCTGGCCAGCGTGGCGTGGCGTGGCCCTGGTAACCGGGCAGCAGCAGCGGTGCCCTCAAAGTGTGTCCTGGAAGGGTAATGGCCCGGAGAGCGAGTGAGTGACTGAGTGAAATGTGACATTCCCCGGATAAGCTGCAAACTTCTCGAGACTCCAACTACGTGAGACGAAGAAATCATACTGATTTGCTGTCATAAGGATGGCTTAGAACGCCAAGGCAAACAGTCTCCCCTCCTCTCAATCTGTTTGAGTAATTCGAAAGGCAGTTTAACCCAAAAGCTAGACAGTATTCAACCCTTTAGGCAACAGCTGCGAGCGAAACTATCCCAACGAGGCGAGTCAAGCACTCAGAAGTGCCAGCCACTTATAAAATCAACAATTACCCAACATCATGTTTGCTGAGAGCCCAAAAACCAAAAAAATACAACAAAAAAGCCCGACTGAGCTCAGTGAGCCCCCCATTCGACCCTGAGGCGATTGGGATTGGATTGGTTGGACGAGAACAATTACAAGTACCCGGGGATACAGCAGATACGTACGTATATCCACATACTCGATGCTTTTCAACATAGCAGCCGAGTAAACATTTTATTTGAGTTTGTAATTATGTGTGCTTGATGATAACTCGCAGATAATGCCAGGTAAATATTTGCCCCGGCTCGTTGACGGTTGGCTATTGCTGCTGATGTTGATGTTGCCCCTCCGATGCTATTCCTGCCCAGTTGCAAAAACATTTCCGACACGACTACTGCAGTCGAGAGCCTTCCTCCTCCTCCCCTAGACGCCGCCCGCCCACTGGCCCACTCTGCCCCCTTTGGACAGTGGCATTTCCTGTAGCGGCACGGGGGATGGGGAATGGGGATTGCTGAACATTTTTATGGCTTCTCGAATGCGTTTAGCGTTCGCCTTGGCCAGACAATAACCAGATTGACTTTTAGCCCGGACCCCAGCCCCCAAAGTGCTGTTAAATGTCATGTCCGTACAACCAGCTCTGTCAAGAGTTGCTCAACTCGGCGATATCCTGTATCGGCTTACTCCACGGATCACATCATCATATTCCCCTTGGCTTCGGCTTAGTTAGTGGGCGACACTCACCTGATGTAGGCCACCTCATTGTTGTTGGTTAAACGACGCCAGCCAGGGGCCAAATTTCCATTGTAACTATTGGTCTTCCTGTTGCTGCCATTGGTGTTGGTGTTGGTGTTGGTGTTGGTGTTGCCGCTGCCGCTGGCATTGTTGGCTTTGGCAACATTCTTGGCATAGAGCTGATTGTTCTGACTCATTTGACGCGATACCGAAGCAATTGTTGTCGGCATGCAATGCGTTCCAGCAGCAGCAGCAACAGTTGCTGCCGATACTACTGCTGCTGCTGCTGTTGCCGTTGACTTCATTGGCAATTTTATCTGCGCCTGGCGCTGTTTGGTTTGCTGCTGTTGTTGGTGTTGCAGGAGGAGTTGCTGGTTACTGGAGGGGCACACAAAAATATGCTGCTGCTGATTATTGCGCTGCTGTTGCTGCTGCTGTTGCGGTTGTTGCTGCTGCAGATGCATCATGTTGCTGCCATTGCCATTCACCAATCCAACTGGCATTATCTGCTGCGTATGCTGCTGATGTTGCTGCTGTTGTTGTTGTTGTTGTTGTTGTTGTATAGATGCACTTGTAACGACCCGCGATACAAATTTTGTCTGTTGCTGCTGGAAAAACTGATGATGTTGATGCTGCTGCTGCTGCTGCTGTTGCTGTTGTTGTTGCTGCTGCTGGTGCTGCTGCTGCTGTTGATGCAAAGGCAACATTTGCTGGTGATGCATCTCACTGCTGACAATTGTCTCAGCACTCCCAGCAATATTCAGCTTGTGCTGATGCTGCTGCTGTTGCTGGCCAGCCGAGGCGGCGGCCATGGCGATATCAGCAGCCGTTTACAAGCTCCTCAGCAATTCAGGAGCTGAAAGGAAAGCGAGGAAAATCCACAATTAGTCACGGTCGCTCAAACATACTTTGAACTTAATTTTAATAATTCATGTAACCTTAAATTGATAATGAATTTAATATTTATACTTGTATTCCAGGAATTTGATTTATTGTGAATTTAATTAGATTGTAGGTTCAAAGTTCCCCTAAATAACGTTGCAATAGATTTTATAGTAAAACTTCGTATAAAGCAGCTTAAATTTTGTTAAAATATTTATCTAAAAAAGCTTCATAGCTTAAAAATCATTCAAGATTAATTAGAAAATTAAAAGCCAATTTCGGAATTAATTTTAAGGATTAACCAAAGGGAAAGTACTTAATTTTTAAGCTTTAGCTTACATTTAATCATAAAACATTTACATTTAGCTTACATTTAATCATAATTTTGACCCCAGAAATGAATATTATTAAACATTTTAACATAAAGAGTATTTATTTGACATTTTTAAACTATTTGTCAAGCTTGACCTTTCTGGAAATGCCAAGATTAATATGAATTTTAATAATATACATTGCTTTATTATTAATTTCTATACATTAACTTTATTCTCTTTATTTTGATGCTGGATCTTTAAGGGCTTTGCTATTGTTTCTGCCAGAAACTTTCGGGACTGACTTAGGCCTCAAATTAAATGGATTAGAATGGCGTTGCGGCTATTGTTATTTAGTAACTGCGTGGCGAGTGGCGGGAGTGTGTAAGTTGGCCACTTACAGAAATGAAGGCCCCGTCAAAGTTTATGCGCGGCGCAAATAGCAAACGTGAAAGTGTCCGATTTATGGGTCTGGGATATGGGATTGAAGTGAGACTTTAAGTTTGGTTATAGATACTGCTAACTGGGCGATCGCATAAACAACAAATCGTCCCTCGTAGGCCGCACCTTTCGTTATTTATGCGTTGTTGGCCTCTGTTCCCTCCTAGTTTCCCCCATATTCCGCTATCTTCGCTCACCTTTTAGCGTGCTTTTCGCTTTACTCATTTGCCAGCATATTAAATTAATTTTGAGTTATTGTGTAAACGAGACGCGGCCATGTCATGTTCATGTTTTTACGATTTGTTTTTGTTTCTTTTTTTTTAAACACTTAATTTCACTTTTTTTCTCCTTTGTATTATTATTATTATTATTATTATTTGTTGTATTCTCAGCTTTTCTGGCTGTAACAATGCGACAACGATTGTGGTTGTTGTTGTTGCTGCTGGCTGCTCATGACTTCATTTGGAATTCAGAAAACGAACGTCAGCACACACACAGGCACAGCACAGGCACAGACGGAGCCAGTGGAGAGCAAAGAGCGACAACGCGTAAAAGTAGGTGAATGGAGCATGAAGACACCGAAAGAGCGAAAGAGAGAGATAGAGAGAGAGGGGGAGGCTCCAATGGTGAGAAGGGGGGGGACAGTGCTTCAGTTCACCCACACCAACGCACGCACTCAAGCACCAGAAACAAAAACAGAAAACGCTTTACTTTAGCACAATTATTTGCAGACCGTTTTTAAGCAGCCGTATTAATACAGGGCGCCTTTATAATTAATGCGTGTGTTGCCTGTGCGGACACCACCTGCCCTCCGGTTCTGCTCGGGCGATCCGCACACAAACACAACAACGATGGATGACGGAGAGCGGGAGCGGGAACAGCAGCTGTTTGCCTTGGGCAGTGGGATGAAAACGGAATATTGGTGGCTATCTTCGCTCGCTGGTATGGGTATTGGGCAATCGCACACACAAACACACACACACTCGCACAGATGGGGCGAGAAAACGCGTGCCTATGCTGCGGTTTACTGCTGCTATAATATGTACAAAGTGACCTCAATACGCAACAACACACAAACACACACAAAACGCACTTCACTAGCTGGCAGCTGCACTTCGTTTTGGGCTTTATTATGCACAGACTCGGATTACACCAAATGCCAATTAAATATGAATTAATTACAACAATTTTGTGTCGCTCGCTTGATTCACGCAATATTATGGATCTCTCTCTCGCTTGCTCTCTGGCAGCCACTCTCGTTCGCTCTCTTTTTTTTCGCTCTCTCTGTACCACTGGCAAACGCGCACACGAAAATTTTTTGCTGCCCGAAATTGGAACTGCATTCACTTTTTTGCGGTCAATTACCGTTTTCACCGCACCCAATTATGCTTACATTTGACAGCGAAGAGTGCGCGCATTTGTATCGGAATTTTTATTGGCTTTTTACTGCCGATTGCCGTACTGCCGTGCAATTTTCCGAACGGGCGACAACAAAGAACCGTCCGGATTTTGAGTCGAAAACGTAATGAATGAAGGCAAAGCAAAACAAACATATGATACGAAAAGCCCAAAGAGAAATTCGAAGGTACTATCGATACTATCGATTATATTAATCAGAGAGAGGAACTTTGGCGAAAAAGGTTGGGAACTTTGCTAAATAAAATATTAAATAATATAATTATTTTGTGCTTTTAAAATAGTCCGTCGCCGAACTGAACACGAAAAGCAAAGTTGTGATTGTAAAAATATGGAGTCGATGATACGGCGTGGTATCGATAGTATCGATTTTCCAAAATTAAAATTTAAAAAATGAAAAATACTATAAAATATATTGTGTTATTCACTTTTACTTACTTTATATTGTATATTATTTTTTCAGTAAACAGAAATTGTAACTGAATTTAGTTTAAGCAACAAAAGCCTAGTTAGGTGAAAATATTTAACCATTTTGGCACGTTATCGATTTATTTAATTGATCCGGCAACTTTAAAAGCACATTTTGCGCCAACATCCAATTTAAAATCAATGCCTTTGTTTATTTAAACTCAAGTTCAAAATAGCATGCATAGATTTAAAAAAAATAAGACAATTTTTAAAATATCAACTTATCAACGATTGTAAAAAGATTGGAAACATATAATAACTGACATAATTTCTTTATGAATTAGATTTTCACAGAAAAGCTTTATTAAGATCAGATGAGAAGTACAATAATGAAATAGCATATTCCTATCAGATCGGCCATCTCCTAGATCTATGAAACCAATAGCCCTATCAGCACATCTTATGTTTGATTTAATGGCTTTTTCATCGAAATTGAGGATACCATTTTTTCAAGGGTGCTTATTTGTGGCACGCAGTCTTTCTACACTTATTAAACAGACCTAAAAAATTAAAAAAATAGCGGAATCTATTTTTTTTTTTAATTTTTAATGCGCTAAGCTGGGTCCCGAAATTCTTTTCTGAAAATGATATTAAATTCTGAGTGGAAACTGACATTAAATGGACACTTAGTTTATTGTAAAAGGTACATATTAAATGACTTACTTAAATGATTAAGTATTTCACACATTTTATAATATTTTACTATCTATATTTTTCTAAATTAAAAAAAAAATCAGAAAATTGAAATACGATTTTTAGAAATTGCCAAGTCTAGCCCTAAATTAGCCAGTCCTGCAACGCTATGCACAGTTGAGTTATCGCACTTATCGAGTGGCGTGATTATTCGATAGCTTATGATAGAGAAAATGTACGTCATGTGATTGTGGATTCTTTTTTTCGCACGGAGCAGTCACCTGTCGGGCAAGAAAAATACAATTACGCCTGCAATTCGGTGAGTGTCAGCTGGAAAACGTGAAAATCCGGATGTGCTAACGCTCCCCATCCGTAGATAGAAAAGAAAAAGCAGCAAGATGGCGGCCCAAATACGCACCGTGGTGTCCCAAACGTTCCTGTGGCTTTTCCTCGCCGTGGCCACCATCCTGACCCTGTACTTTGTGATGACGGGCAAGGGCGAGCGGGTGAGCGTGGGCTGGTTCCTGGCCTCCTCGAACCCCTACATGTGGGCCTGTCTGGGCATCGGACTCTCCGTCTCTCTGTCCGTGGTGGGCGCCGCCCTTGGCATCCATACCACAGGCACGAGCATCGTGGGCGGTGGTGTTAAGGCTCCTCGCATCAAGACCAAGAATTTGATCTCCGTCATCTTCTGCGAGGCTGTGGCCATCTACGGTCTGATCACGGCCATCGTCTTGTCCGGCCAGCTGGAGCAATTCTCCATGGAGACGGCGCTGACGCAGGTTGCCATCCAGAACAACAACTGGTTCTCCGGTTACCTCGTCTTTGGTGCCGGTCTGGCCGTCGGCCTGGTCAACCTGTTCTGCGGCATTGCTGTCGGAATTGTGGGCTCGGGAGCTGCCCTCTCGGACGCTGCCAATGCCGCACTTTTCGTCAAGATCCTGATCGTTGAGATCTTCGGCTCGGCCATTGGTCTCTTTGGCCTGATCGTCGGCATCTACATGACATCCAAGGCGAAGATGGGCGACAAGGAGTAAAAGTGGCCAGCAGCTGCCAGATATTCAGTGTGAGTCATCCCGTTTACAATAGAGGTCAAGATAAAAGCACTTGAGGTCGATGAAGTCTGATTCTACGGCTGTTTGGTTACAACTCGTCTCTTTACTCTTGTTTGTAATTCTAATATCATTATTACTGATCCTTTTTGTGTGTATTTGTAACGATTTATAAGTATTACAAACATCTTTCTTGAAATAATTGTTTAAAGACACTGAAAACCAATTGATTTTTAGCAGTCGTCTTTACTTAAAACTCAGATTTAATATCAATTGAAATTTTAGAGCTGTCAATTTTGCCTAATTTGACCAGAGAATTCAAGTTCCTAATTGATCATCTAATTTCTTGCCTAAATATAGTTTGATGAGAATAAATATATTAACATTGGCAAAGGTTAACATTTAGCCAATAAATACCCCAAAAGGCTTATTCGTGTCATAATAGAATAGCCTCAAAAACCCAAGTTTATGTGCTGTTATTTCGATCGTTGATATATGTATTTATTTAATGCCCGCATTTAATTTGCAATCTATATTTTTCCACAGCCTACTCGCTTCCATCACCAGAATGAACAACAACCATCAATCGTCATCAAGGCATTCCCCCATTCCCCCCGAAGTAGACACGCTTAACACCAGTGTTTGCATTTGGAAATTATTATTTTTGGAAATTACAACTCGCGTTATATGCAGTCACAGCTTGCAGGAGACTTGCGCCCCCCACGAAATCAGAAATCCGATCAGCAACCGAAACACTTTAAACTGGGACTTTAGTTACTTATTAAGTTGATAGTTGGCTAAGTTAGCTGTTGGTTTTCACGCCTCGCGCACTTTTCCAATCTCCAGCATCAAAGGATTGGGGAGTGCGCCCGTTGTGAAAACGACGGTAAATTTGTTTATTTAATTAGTTTGCCAAACGAAAGACAACGTGTGTGTGTGTGTCCGTTTATGATTTTAAGTATTTTGTTATGTTTGTTACAGTACACACTTGGCACTTGTATGGCTAAATGAGAATGTATTATATTAACTACAGTAAAACGATAAACTTGTATATTTCAGGCTACTGTTGCAGAAAGGCAGAAGTTGTAGAAAGATGCACAGTCGCACTATTATTATTATAGCAAGTATTCCATATTAAAACAAATAATAAAATATATATACGTTTTGTTTGTCAATCTGAATGAACTAATAACTAAGGGGTATCAGAAGCACGCGCTAAGTTTTTACGAGTGCATTGTAATCATCACTGGCTCATACTTTCATACAAAGTATGTACATCTATTATGGTTTTTATCAATTCTAAATAGGCGTTTATGTAAGCTCAAGCTGCAACGCCGAAATAGTGACGTCAATTATTGATTGATCTTATCTTTGAAAGAATGGGGGATTTAATTAACACAATGATAATCACAATATAAGCTTAATTATTAAGAAAATTTAAATATTATATTGCGGCTCCGGACGATGTGTGGGATTAACTTGGTGTTATATAAAACATTATTGCATGAAATCGGGAAGAACGAATTTATTACTGACTTACATAGAAACATGGTTAATTAATTTCCTGTAAGACAATTAAAAGTCTCAGTTGAGAAAGTATACTCCAAACGGCTTAAAGCAAGTATATAATTTATAGGATTATTAAGATGTTTCTTGGTATTCCAGCTTTTAAAATTTTTTTATTAAACGCGTAAGCTATGAAAGAGAAATGTAATCTCATATGCTATGAATTTGCAATTTAAACCGAACCATAAAAATATTTGAACTCCCGCCCAAAATAAAATCGTTAGCCAACACTCGTTGCAGAGTTGCATTGCACAATTGCAACGCGCCATTTTGCAAAAGTGACAGCTCCGTTAGCCAGTGTTGCCAGGTTATGACCTCTCGTATAAGCTAGATTTTGTCCAAAAATAAACTAAAACAGCTATATATAAAAATAAATGGAAAAAAATATGCTATGCCCGAGAGCTATTATTATTATAAATTTTTAAATTAATATTAAAAACCATTAGGCCAGATTTTTGTTTAAAACACCACAATTTAAAAATTAAAAGACGCTAGATCTGGTTAGAAAATATCTAATAGCTACAAAGCTAGGACCGCGACATCTCAATACAGCAAGCAGTTCCAAATTTCAGCAAGCAGATCGTCTGTGCAGTAAGCAGATCGTCTTTGCAGTAAGCAGATCGTCTTTGCAGTAAGCAGTTTCTAGTTGGGGAAAGCAGTACCAATTATTAAGCTAGATTGAGATAAAAAGTTAAAATGAACGAAAAATAGCTACAAAAAACATACAACAATATTATGTTTTTTATTAGTTTTTATCTTAATTAATTTGAATGTTAAAAAGCCCGATTCAAAGTATTTAAATGTAGCGGTGTAGCGATGTATGATGCCTTCATTAAAAATCCGTTAACCAACCAAGAGGCATTATATGTCAAAAACGGAAGTGACTGTTTACTGTGTTTAGTCTTAAAATGAATCTTTTTCCCAATTTAATAATGTTAAATAATTTATGTTGGATATTGCTTAAATATGAAAATATTTTAATAAAATTAAATCATTTTATTAAAATACGCAACATATGTACGTATTGTTATTTTGTTGAATTTTTTTGTGAAACAAATAAATAGTAAAATATATAGTGACATACTAAAATTATTTTGCTACAATATGCTAGATAAATAGTATAATAAGCTATTTTTAAAGCTATAAGCTAGTAGCAAGATTCATAAGCTTTTCCATTTTTAAAAATGCTAGAACTAGCTTGTAATAAACTAAACTGGCAACACTGTAACCGGTATTCCCATAATATTTGAACTCCCGCCCAAAATAAAATCGTTAGCCAACACTCGTCGCAGAGTTGCATTGCACCATTGCAATGCGCCATTTTGCAAAAGTGACAGCTCCGTTAGCTTTCGCATCCTCTTTCTTTCTTCCTTCTTTCGCAAAGTCGCACGTCGCCCGGAATTTTTTCCTTTCTTTCTTTGCCGTTCGCAAAGTCGCACGCGTCGCCCGGAATTTTTTCCGCTTCAAACTTGATTTAATTGTCCGAAAATGTCCGAGGGTGTTGTAGAATCCAATACGGAGCAGGGTCATCTTCCCCCGCAACCGCAGCAGCAGGATGAAGAGATCTGGGAGGAAGAGGGAGCAATCACGATGCCTGCCCAGCCGGCCAACGAATGGCCGGAAATCAAGCTCTTCGGGCGCTGGGCTTGCGATGATATTTCCATCAGCGACATCTCTCTGCAGGACTACATTGCTGTGAAGGAGAAATTCGCACGCTTTTTGCCGCACTCCGCTGGACGCTATGCGGCCAAGCGTTTCCGTAAGGCCCAATGCCCGATTGTGGAGCGGCTGACCAGCGGCTTGATGATGAAGGGACGCAGCAACGGCAAGAAGCTACTCGCCTGTCGCATCGTCAAGCATGCCTTCGAGATCATTCACCTACTGACCTCGGAGAATCCGCTGCAGGTCACTGTCAACGCGATCGTCAACTCCGGGCCGCGCGAGGACTCTACGCGCATTGGACGGGCCGGAACTGTGCGCCGCCAGGCCGTCGATGTGTCGCCCTTGAGGCGCGTAAACCAGGTAAATATGTTTCTTCGATGCATGCTTTTCACAAAACATGATCTGTCATGTCTAAAATGTGTTGCAATTGTGTGATATTTGAGAAAATTCTTTAATATACTAAATGCTCTTAAAAAATAGAGTACAAAACCTCAAAAATCCTATATCTCAAATAATTGCAACGATAATTTATGAGTATTATTTATTTCCAAGCCATTAAAGTGTAGGTATATTTTAGAAAACTCGTACATATTTCTTACATTAAACCTATAATAATATTCTCCAATTGCAGGCCATTTGGCTGATTTGTACTGGAGCTCGTGAGGCTGCCTTCCGTAACATCAAAACCGTGGCCGAATGCCTGGCCGATGAGCTTATAAACGCCGCCAAGGGGTCTTCAAACTCGTATGCCATCAAGAAGAAGGATGAGCTGGAGCGCGTGGCCAAATCGAATCGTTAAATGGCGATTAATATTTCACTTTCATTCCTTGATGCGTACATTCAATAGCTTACATATGGCCTTATGTAACCATTTAACTTTCTAACAAATAATACAACATTGTATTTTACATATTGTGTTTTACTAAGGTACACGTTTAGAACGTTTAGAAGTCAGGTTTGCAATGAATCAACATTCAAATATAACTTTGATTTAACAATCAAAAGACGGCATTCGTAAAACTGAACTGAGAAATCAAACCTGTCGACTTCAAAATGAAAAGCGTAATCTTATTCATTCTGTTCGTCGTTGGCGGTTTCG
Organism: Drosophila truncata; assembly: GCA_008042515.1. Lineage (NCBI taxonomy): Eukaryota > Metazoa > Arthropoda > Insecta > Diptera > Drosophilidae > Drosophila > Drosophila truncata. The sequence goes on along the minus strand of VNJQ01003295.1, from coordinate 33,837 downwards.
CAGTGGTATTTGGTGGCCTAATCCTGGCCAACGTTATGACTGGAACTGGTGAGCGAATGGGCCTCGGCTGGGTTCTCTACACATCAAGTCCCTTTTTGTGGTCCGGCCTGGGTATTTTCCTCGCCTGCTCCTTGTCTGTGGTGGGTGCTGCCCTCGGCATTTACATGATTGGAACAAGCGTTTCCGGTGGAGGAGTCCGATCTCCTCGAATCAAGACAAAGAATCTCATATCGGTTATATTCTGTGAAGCAGTAGCCATTTACGGTCTCATCACGGCTATCCTGCTGTCTGGATCCGTTCAGGAGTTCTCGACGGTACGACTGCTCACCGAGAAAACTGTGTTGGAGGTAAACATGTTCACAGGATTTGCTGTTTTTGGCGCCGGACTATGTGTTGGATTGGTAAATATAGCTTGTGGCGTTTGCGTTGGTGTTGTCGGCTCTGGAGCTGCTCTTGCGGATGCTGCGAATTCGGCGCTGTTTGTCAAGATTCTCATAGTGGAGATTTTCGGCTCGGCCATCGGCCTGTTTGGACTGATCGTGGGAATCTACATGATCTCCAAGGCCGAGATGATTAAATAAGCAAATAAAGCCAAGAATTTACAATTGAAAAGTAAACATTTATTTTGTAATTAAAGCTAATCCTCCCCATCATCATCGCTATCATCTGCTCCATCGTCGTTGCCATCCTGATCGCTGCCATCATCGTCTTCCTCGTCCCAGTGTTTGATCTTCTTGTTGGTCATGAAGTCCTCGCGCAGCACACTCCACTCTGACTTCTTTTTACCGGGGGCGGAGGGGCCGTCATCATCCTCCTCGTCGTCGTCTTCCGTTTCCTGCTCTTCCTTCTTTACGGAATTATCTATAGCTGTGGATTTTGCTCTCTTGCCGCTCATAAGAACGTCCAGGAACTTGCGCTTATTGATGTTATTGAGCACAGCGTCCTGTCGGCTGTCCAGGGGACCAGCATCCTCCAGCTGCTGCTGGAGATCCTTCTGCTGAATGCGCACCGCATTGAAGAACTGAACGGTTCCTTGGGTGGCGACCTTTCGCAGAGTTCGTTCACGTTCCATATCCTTATAGCTGGGCTTAACGCGTAACTGCAATGGGACATTCTTGCGCTGCTGTGTTGTCAGCTGAGCATCCAGAGCGGAAGCCTCCGGTTTCACATCATCATAGTCGCCGTCGTCCTCTTCATTTTCCGTTTTCGCCGTTGCTGTATCGATCTCAAAGTCGAACTCCGGCTTCTTTGAACCTTTAGATTCCTGGACACGGACCTTCGCCTGGCTGCTTTTCGAGCGGCCCAGAACGGTTTTCTTCTTGGTTGCTGGTTTGGTGGTGTTCAGTACTTTCAGGATGGAATCTGCCCAGCCGGCGTTGCCCTCGACGTCGCTGCCCGCCGTCTGGCTTTCCTCGGAGTCAGATTCGTCCGGAGAACTGTCGGATGCTGGAGCTGGAGTCTTTTTTGCGCGCTTCTCTGTTAAAAGGGCCATTTTATTTGGAAGATCAAGTGAATCAAACTTTAAAAACAAAACATGCGTGTTTATCACGTTTTTAGAGATGGAACAATAAGGTATCGATTACGAAAATAGGTATAGCTGTATATTTTATTAAGCAATCAAAGGAATTAAAAGGTATGCGTAAAATAATAAATTTTAAATGTGTCACGTTTTTGAACAATTTATATTTAAAAAAAAAAGGTAAACCTTAAAAACAAGCTTAGCAAGTTGGCAGCTTTTTTCCCCAGGGCCAGGAGAAATCGATGTCATTTCATCGATTGTTAGTCCCATCCCTTCAAAAAAAAAGAGCAGCGCCGGCTCTTCGGTTTTGTCACTTTAAAAACAAATATATTTAACTCTCTGGTAAACGTTTACCATGATAAAGATAAAACTGGAGGCGCTGGGTCATCCCTCTCCTAACGAGGTGGCGCTGAGCAGTAAGTACAATCCCTAAGAATTCAAAATCCAATCTATGAGTTCAGTCTCCGCCCAAGATCGCAAGGAGTTCGCCAGCGTAATCCTCTGGATAGAGGACCAAAAGATTCGTCTTTACTCAATTGAGGATCGTGAGAAGCTACGTCATATAAACAATCCCAAGATATGGGAGGAGGGTTATGTAAAGTACTGCGCTGACCTCCAAATGCCGCCCCTGGAGAGCCAGCAGGAGCAGCTGGCCTGGATTCTGAGCCACGCCGTTCGTTTGGAATTCCTAGACGACCCAGGGCAGTTTTCGTCTATCAATAGCAAAACGGGCCCGCCAAAAAGCAATGGCAAACATGCCCCAGTGAAGGTTCAGTCCATTTTTGACGGAAAGATTAATGGTAAAGATTTTCGTTTCTCAAATATTATTCCAGAATAATAATCCCCTTTCCTCCCAACAGTTCAGGACAAAGCGTTTGTGGATGGCGTCCGCCAGCTGGCCAACAAACTGAACGTGCCCCATCATCCGAACCACCTCCTGCAGCTGGAAGCGGTAGCGCGGGTGGTGCACGAGCGCCTGTCGCCCGCCGCCAAGGGACGGCAGCCAATTGTGGGTACCCCATTTCCCTTCGACAAGGGCAACGACATTATCTCGGCCAACGACACTGCCTTGGATCTGCCAATGCGCATCCTACGCCTACTCCAGATCCAGAGCCTGCGTCAACTGCAGACTCACATTAACGAGACGATTGTGGCAGTGCAGAACCTCACGGCCAATCCAAAGACTGACACCAAGCTGGGCAAGGTGGGACGCTAGTTGAGGAAATTCGCGAGAGCCAAGCAACAATATTATGTAGGCCTATTTAAATATTTCTTTAAATTTAGATTTAGAAAATTCGCACTTCTATACGGGAAATCTAGGAAAGCAAAGAAACACTTAAAGGCCTATTACGAACATGTAATTATAGTAAATTTAAGGGATGTAGATCTAAATAAAGGTTTATATTCTCAAAGAATCTCATATCTTACCGAACATTTACTGAAAGTACTGAAAGCCTTGAATATTTTGTAGGACGGATATAAGAAAAACATAATTTTTAATTTTAAAAGAATTTCTCAAATTTGAGAATAGAAAATTTCGTTCCCTAACGTCTTGTAAAGAACTCATGATCCTTGGCTGCTTTTACTATCTTAATTTGCTCCTCTTTAGGCTGTTCCACGGTTGGTTTCAGGAAATTCGCGTCTGCCAGTAGGGCAACGCCCAAGATTCCAGCCGCTGGGACGAAAAACTTATAAGATCTATATTCTTATTTAAATTGCTATTTGTTACCTGCCGCCAAGCCTTTCATAGTGTAATTCTCCAGCGGATGTGGACGCTTCTTCGATTGCGCCAGCAGAAATGTTCCGATGCCGAGAAAGCCACTTCCACTCACCAAACGACATGCCAGACAGTCTTCGGTGGTTGAAGGGGCGCCATCTCTGCGCCAGAAAGCTAGTCTTCCGATCATTTCGAAAGTATTTTTCAAGCAACAACGAGATATTTACAAGTTCTGGAATGGATCATGAAATGCCAACAAAATAGTTCATTTGATATCTGTGCGTGACACGATGTCTATCGATAGGTTTAACCAATCGCTGTAAAATAAAAATTTTAAATTAATATTTCTTGTATTTCATTCGTATTTATTGTTACTACTTTATAAATTTTTATTATTATTTTCATTTTGTATACATTTTAAAGCTGCAATTTATCTACTTTGTAAAATTATTAACAGGTTGGCAGCACTTCTTATGATTTAAAACAGATGATTTCCAAAACCGGATAAAACGTTGTTTATTTTATTGACTGACTGAAAATGGAGTTACAACGAAATGATGCCATGCTCATGGAGATTCTGCAGGAGCGGAAGACCATAACGGGATTTCTGGACTCTATTTTTGGCTTCCTTCGACGCAAGTAAAAGGTTATGCCGGGAATCTGTACCTCTAAAATTTAATGATTGTGTTTATATTCCAGCACCGATTTTTATCACACGAAAAGGGATGAATCGGACAAGATTGGCTTCCCCAAAGGCGTAAGAGATCAAATTCTTTATGGCGCCATGCAGCGGTATGATCCGGATTGCTGGCTGCAAACCATGACCGCTGAGGATGGAGACTGCGGCGATGATGGTGAACTTGCTCCGCCTGCCGTTGAAGAGGTAATCCTGGAAAGTGAAGCCACACCTCAAGAGAGCGATCCACCTAAGGAACAACCACAACTAAATCACAAAGAGGAAGCTACATTCTCACCCAGCGACTACAAGAACGGAGCATTTTTTGAAAACCACAGTTGGTCACAAACGCTGAAGGATGTGGAGCTTCAAGTAAAGCTACCAGAAGGCCTACAAACAGCGAAAAAACTCAGCATAATCATAAAATCGCAGCACATCAAGGTCAACAGTAAGCTAAATCCCGAAATAGTAATCCTAGAAGGAAATCTCAGCCAGCGGATCAAACACAATGAGGCAGTGTGGACCATTGACCAGAACCGACTACTCATTAGTTTCGGTAGGTAACTATATTAATAAGCTCATATTAATCTCTACGAACTGTTTATAGATAAATCCAAGGAGCTGTGGTGGGAGCGTCTATTTGAAGGTGATCCGGAAATAGACCACAAAAAAATTGACTGCGAACGATACATAGACGATTTGCCAGAGGAAACGCAAGCCACCATAGAAAAACTTAGAGTTGAGCAGTTGTCAGCGGATAAGCAACAAAATGAGTTCCAGACTTCAAATCCCGAGCAAGCTAAAACCCTAGATCGCCTCAGAACTGCATGGGACGCCGAGGGATCTCCTTTTAAGGGACAGCCCTTCGATCCTTCCATTGTTCGAATGAGTTAGTTTTTAATAAATAACACTAATTGAGGTGAAGTTCTGATATATTTCGACAACTTATAATTGATAAATTATTTTCTAAAATAAACAGTTTAAGTACAAACGAAAGTCAATCCTATTTCTAATTCTTAGGGCAAAGATATGCATATTACTGGGCCTTCAGCTCCAGCTTTTTGCGCTGCAATTGCAATTTCTGGTAGGTCACATCCTTGTTATCCGTCGACCAGGCCACGTACATATAAGTGGTCAGGAGAAGTGCCAGCAGGAGTCGATCAACACTCATCACATTGGTGGCAAGGAGAATGACGGATAAGCCCACAAACGAAGGATGCCTAACGTGTGCATACAAATTGCGCAATTCACTGGATTTGAAGTTAATAGGATCGCCATATGCCTTTACGTCGTAGTACGCCTGTTTAATGCCCAGTAGTTCCGGTAGATCCATTATCAAAGTGCCTCCAAAGATCACAACCCAACATAAACCGTGAGTGATTGCAAACGTCCACCAAAGATGAGCGCTTTCCTCTACATCAATTTGCCATAGGACAATCGACTGTGCTGGCAGCCAATTGACAATAAGGTACTGGAGTGAGAAAAGATATAATTAGATACATTTTCGAAACTACATTTGCATAATTCTGAGGTATACAAACATGTAAACAAATCGATGACGTCAGACTATAAATAGTTCGCTCGGCGCCACCCAAACCACAGTTGGCCAATAGCTTCTTGACCAACGCTGACTTAAGGAAGCTGTGTTGAAAGATGAATCCTATCAAGTAAAGGGTGTCAAACACCACGGGACCATAGGCGGTTTCCAGGCGGGATTTGTTGTCCAGTAAATTGAAAATCCAGGTGTGCGCCTTCGAAACGGAGCGAGGTGTCGAGAGGAAGAGCATAAGGCGTCCCACCACGTAGAGGGAGTACCCGAATGTGGCCATGGAGGCAAGGAGCACCAACAACTTGGCAATCGAAGCCATTATTTTAAAGAAATTACGGGAAAAACTAATAAATAATGAAGGAAAACAAAACCCAAGCGAATGTTTGAGAGAAATAGAGCTGGGATACTATCGATGGTACTATCGATGTATCGAATTTTTGCCTTTCTGACCAACCATCGATAGTGGATTAATAATTGTAAAAAAATACGGTAATTTTAAATCAACTAATATGGAATGTTATATTCCATTATTCAAATTAATAATATAAGAAATACTCGTTCTACTGGTCAATATTATAAATTATTCAATGGTTGCGTTCACCAGAACAACATGATCACTGATCACTGATCCCTCAGGGGATTGTTCTGGTGAACGGGTATGATCATTACGCCGTCTCAAAAAACATCGGCTTGGAACCTATCGTTATCTTCCTGCTTCCCGCCAACATTGATTTGAATTTTCTTATAAGATAATTGAAATAAACAACAGGTAACCGTAACTAAAAAGCAACTGGAGACATTTTAAAATATTCCTAAAATTGTCCAAGTAATAGTTATTGACCAGAGACCTCAAAAAATAATTTATTGCTGAATGTGGTGCCTTATTTCATTAAAAAGGCGTGCTGTTAAATTTATTTCATTCTAATGCAGCACTGTACACTTCATTCTTGCTTACAAAAGCATAATAATAATTATATAAATAATTATCAATTCGTTAAAATTAAGTAATTATAATGACTGACCACTGCTTTCATTAATAATAATTTATTTTTCCTTTAGTTACGTTCTTATTTCTCTATTTTTCATTTCGATAATTCAACCATCGATATAATCCATCAGTATCGCGAAAAGGTAGCGGACTATTTTTACGATCCCTTTTTGGTGATCATGTTTACTAAAATCTTGCAAAAAATTAGGGATGACACGCACTATCGATAGAAATTCATCAGTGATCAGTGATCATGTTGTTCTGGTGAACGCAACCAATGTAAGTCAGCAAATTGATCTGAGCATATTTAGTATTATTTTCTATGTATTATCTGGTCACACTAAACCAAGCGCATTAAAACTACGTCTAAATATTTTGCGCAAAATAAATAAGCCCCAAAGAACTAAACTGCAGAAACTTTTGAGGTCAAAATTTGGCTATAGTGAAAAGCACACCTGTCAATTTTACTATTGAGATAAATGTGCTAGTTTTGCAACAGTTTTCATTGATTAAAATGAATTTTTTGTAAGTAATTGTAGGGTGTTTAGTACAGGTTGGACAAAATATTGAAACCGTTCCTAAGCACTTGAGCACTAAGCATCTTGAACTTGTTTCTATCGGTAAAGTATGTTAAATTTTCTATATAGGTATTATTCAAATCTGTTATTCATTAATTTTTAGATGTCATCGGAATCCTTTGATGAGTCCCCTGCGAAATATCCGCGGAAAATTAGATCAAAAATCAGTGGCCATTTTTCTGAGGAGGACACCATAAGAATAATAAATTCTGTTAAGAAAATGCCAGTGATCTGGAATACGTATCACAAGGACTATGCGGATAAGAAAGCGAGGAACATAGCGTGGAGTCAAATATTTAAAGAATTTAGAGGTCGACACCTTGAATCGGATCTGCGGACCAAATGGAATAATTTAAGAATCCAGTACAGGATTACTCTTGGAAAACTAAAAGGGAAATCCTTAAAAGGGGAGGGGACCGCTTCAGTCTGGAGGCATTTTGCAGCACTTAAATTTCTGGAAAATGATTCTAAGTCTGAGAAACTAGAAATAACTAATTTAGAATCTGAAGACGAGCCTGAAGTCGTCGATGAGCCATCGCCGGCCAGAAAATCTCCCAAAAAACAACCAAATTCCTTTGATAGTCCTCCGTGCAAACGTCTTAAGGATTCCAAGGCTGATCCTAATTTACAATTGTGTAATTACATGTATTCTGAATTGAACGAGCTAACCAAAGAAAATGCTGCTATTCTTCGAAAGAATATTTTAAAACTCTTTATTTCATTTGATCCTTCAGGTGATTTCGCCAATGTGTAAATTCATTTTGGATTCCTTCTAAAGCTCTTGTATTATATTTATGTATTTCTTTATGCTTAAACTTGAAAAACAAATAAATTATATTTTAATCCTGATCTTCTGTTTTATGCATTTAGCGGTTTTCATCGTCCTCGCCATTCGGTCATATTTAGGTTCACTTCCAAGACCACGGGTATTTGCCCGTGTTTGACGTCTGGTCACACTGTTTGTAAATGTTTTAAGTTTCCCACTAAACGCAAGCGAAAAAGTGTAAGTCCGTAGCCCATCGGCTTAAGCAAAGTTTAAACCATAAGTTTAAAGTAAGAAAAAGTAAAAGAGGCCACAAGGGACGCCGGAAAGGCGCTGGAAAATTTGCCGACACGACAACACAACTCACACATTCTCACTGGCTTACACTCATATACACAGGCACACATAGCTTGCAAATGGCGGATGCGTTTCCAACAAAAAAAAAAAAAAAGAAAAAGAAAGACTGCATTAAGTGTGATATGTTATGAAAATTGTTGACGTTGCAAGTGATACATAAAATTGTAGGAAAAACAGTTCCAGAAAAGATAGAGGGGCGAGCTGTGTGGATGAGTTTGCAACTGCAGTAGATTTTGTTGTTTGTTAGGCGGCAGCGACGCCCTTTTGTCTTGTCGGAATCGAAGAAGAAATCCACGATTTATCAGTGTGCAATTATTCCAATTAGCGGCGAAGAAGAGGCAGCAGCATCTACCAACACCGACACACTTTCACTGCTCCACTCTTAATTATGAGCAAAAGGGACAGCTGACACAAAGGCCTGGCAGATTTATTTGATTTGCCAAAAATTTCGGACGCCGCCGTCTGGCCTGCTACCCTGGCCAACCCCTCCCGCCCACCGTCACTATATTGCGATTTTATCAAATAAGAAATAAGCATAATTGATGTGCTTGGCCTCTATTCGTTGTGCTCTTCTGACATTTTACACATTGTTGGCAGTCTGCGCTGACCTCACCACACACACATAGGCTCACATATGCGGGCTTATCAAAGGCGAGAGAAAGAGGTCGAGAGCAAAGAGAGGCGGGGGAGAGAGTGAAAGAGAGCGGCTTGCAGTGCGATAAATCATAAAGTCAAATTCTTGGGAAAACCAATTGATAGGCAACAAATGTCGTCTACGTCAGCAATCAATATTCATTAAGAATCAATAGTTTTTAATTCTGGTTTATGAGTCACACTCTTTTGATTTTTTAGAGCAACCTTCCATTTCTGGACCACAAATCGGGAACGAACTTGACGCTCCCACGCGAAATTAACAAGACCAGAAAGAAAAATAAAACGGGCACAAATCCCATGGCACGCTCTCTTTCGCCCAGAAAAAAATAACACAGCATAGCATGTTGCATAAATATTACACAGAAATAGGGAGTAGAGCTTTCTAAAATTAAAACACTTGAGCCGCCGCTTGTTCGCTGAAAATAGCGGAGGCAAAGAAAATGCATTTATGAATAAATAAAAGAAAAATAATGAATGAGTGCTAGTACGCTCTCGCTGCAAGCAAGAAAGAGAGCGGCAGAAGCACTTGCACCGTTAACAGTGCTGTCGCTTTCAAATTGGACCATAAAAATTTGTAATAAACTTTGCTACAAAGGTTACATTTTTGAAAGAAAGATGTTAACAAAAATTTTAATTTATTTAACACTGCTTCCTTATTAGAATTTTTTTCAATTTTATTCTATAATATAAAATTATTTAATTATTGAAACTGCTTGAAAATAGTTTTTTTGATTATGAACCTTCATAATTTGTGATTGAAAAGAACCCATAACTTACTAGATATCAACTGCTGTAAAGCAATATAAAGATAGTACTTAAAAGAAATCCAATTTCTCATCTCTGACCGGTTCCACCGACTGAGAGAAATTCCATGCGGCACCATGCTAGTGTGTGTGTGTGTGTGAGTGTTCCGCTGTCGGCTAATTGAACACTGGGGCGACTGAGATGGAAACAACGGCGCTGAGGGAGAGAGGACAGGCAGAAAAAACGGGAAAATTAGGCCAACTGTGCAGTTGGATGCCAGTTTGTTGTAACGAGGCCGAACAGCCAGCCAGCGTATTTTGCATGCCGCCCAACCATAATACATAATTATTTATAGATGGCCATAATGATAATTGGCAAGATTTCGACTTTCACACACTTACTCACACAAGCTCATTCCCGCTGCCGCCGAGTCGCTCACACATGGGCACTTTTCGCAGCGTTGCTCTTCCGGTTGATGACCTTTACCGGCGTTTTTATTGTGTGTTCTCTTTTTCCCCCGTCCGGTTGCTTGGCCCGGCTCTCTTCAGCTTACGTTTTTTGTTTCTCCTTATTTTCTTTGCGGCGTTACGCCCGGAATACGCTGTCCGGACTTTAACTTACTTTCCGTTAAAAAAATCTATCCGCTTGCCGCAATCGATTTGTTTGATGAAAAGGAAACCCGTTTCCACAATGAGCATTAAACATTAATTGAACTTTATAGAGTGCAAATACGACAATATTTGATATCTGAAGAAAAGAAACGATAACTGTGCGTCGTAAGCAAATAAGCAAACAACAGAATTCGTTGGTAAACATGTCAGTCTGGAGTTGTAAATACATAAATTCTTCAAGTAGTAGCAGTGAACTTGTCAAGTGTACACTGACCCACAAAAAAGAGAGATTATCTGAAGAAAAGTAAAATATAGTATTTTCCATAAATTATTCAGAACACTAAATTTGTGTTTATGTTTCTGTAATTTCAAAGAAAGTAAATTCAATCTCTGTTGTGATTTGCCACGTCTGCAAAACTATAAGTAAACATAATGCCAGCCTTTAAAGATTCGATCTTTAACACATTAATTTTTCTTCATAATATCACAAATCTTATATTTTCGGTCCATAATAGAAAATTTTTGAATGTGATTTAAAAAAGAGCGAAGAACGTCGGAATCTTTAAGCCCGAAACATGAAAGCAGAAGAAAGAAAAAGAAGAAACTAAAGAAAACATACCCGGCAAGCCAGTTATGGCCAGAAGTCCCAGAGAGCAACAACCTTGAATTGAAATTTTTGCAATTTGTGAATTCTTCCATTGGGCTCTCCGCGGAGCCAGTGAAATTTCAAGTTCTAACTGTCTGTCGTGGGAGAGAAGAGAGTAAAGTCATCAAAAGAGCGCAAACACTGAGGGAAAAATAAAAATAAACATTAATTAAACCTTTACGATATATTTTTAAATAAAATACAAAATTTATTAAACTAAAAAATTTCCCAAAAGTCTTCCATAAGCAGCATTTTATTTATTTCTTATCTGACTCGTATGTTTACGGAGCTTTAAAACAAATATTTGTTAGGTTTATTTGAAGAAAGCAAATATATAAAAAACGATTCGAATGATGAAAATATTTTCGGTGCAGAGAGTGGGAGAGCTGAGCCCGGGCCAATCTCAAATAATGAGCTAAGCTCGGCTGCGAATCTTTCCTCCCATTCTTCTGTGTCATTCGCAACTTGTCCAGCGAAAGAGACTACTCGCGGAGTTTAGGTGTCCGGAGAAGATTAGCGGCAGTCCAGAATTAATTCCGGTGAGCAATTCGTTAAATTTGCATACGTGTGCGTCAGAATCTTGTCTTTGTTATTTTTTCTTTCAATCTGCGTCAACACCTTTGGGTGCACAATGTCTCCCAACTAAGTAACTTTCGTTCAAGGCTGCTCAGCAGCTGTGCTCCATGAGCTAATTATATTCTTTGAGACTTTGTATGAATAAATTTGCGCCTGGAATCGATTTCTTATCACGCTTACTTCCACCCAGCTATTAAATTCATCCAAGTGACCTTTTAGTCTTAATTTGAAATTCATCGGTGTGTTGAGAAAGCGGATGCTCGTCCGGTGAATAATCGGGGTTCCAGGAATATTGAGCTCCGCGTTAAACCGCGTGTACATATGTACACGATTATCAACCGCGAACATTTTTATTAATAACACGTCAAGCAAACACAGAGACAAAATTTAGTCATACCAAAAAAGAAAAGAAAAAAGAATGTGTGTGTGCCGGCCGGTGAAGTACTGATAAGCACGTACAACTCAAACAATCCAGATGCCATATATAGTATATGTAGAAATGTCGTTAATCTCAAATATAATGCAGATTTTGTTCCACAATTTGTTTGGTTGTTTTCCCCATTTTAAGCACCCACGTCATCAGTTTTTGTAGTAACTAAAGTAGAGCTGATAAAGCCAAAGGAAATGAAAGCTTATTAAGAATATTTCCGCACATTAGATTATATTTTCTGTGTGCTTGGAAGCTAATGGAAGCGTAATAGTAACTTGGGAATTCCCCCTTTTGTCTTCTTTAAAGATAATATAAGTTCAAAGATTAGATTTGTAATTGATATTTTCTAGTTCGATCTAGGTTTGAATTAAATTAATATTAATATGTACCAAATTACTAAATATTCCAAATTTCTTCCGCAGTTTCGCAGTTCCATTTCGCAAAAAGGAGATCCCTGAAGAAGAACCCGCGACTGAATCGGCAAGATATGCAAATATGGACTTCCACATACTGATCGTCATCGGTTGTGTGTTCAGCGCTTCGCTGCTCTCGTTCCTGTTCATCAACAAGATCTTCCGGCGCAAGACCTTCGAGGAGGTGGTGGCCGAGAAGCGCGCTTTGAGCGCCAATCTCTACAAGGCGGCCAGCGGAGGCGCAGCGTCTAAAAAGCCAAAGAAGAAGGAACTGAAGCGCGAAAAGAAGCAACGGCAACGGGAACAGCAGCGGGATGTGAATAACGAACAACCGGAGGCAGATGAACCCGAGGATTATTCCGATGGTCAGTCGGAGGAGGGTCAGGGATCCGTGGCTGATGATGAGCAGCCCGGTCTGTCTAAGCAACACGTGGAGTTTGAGCCTGATCCAGAGATCCTCAATGAGCAACAACGTCGCCCAAGCAGCGTGGCCGAAAAGGAGAATCAACCAACTACAACTGCGGCTGGCAAAAAGGGCAAAAAGGATAAGCGCAACGGCGGCAGCCACAACAAGGCCGCTGCCGGCATCCTGGTCAACAAGAACGAAACACAGGCGGTCAAGGCGGTAATAAGCAATGCCGAAGAAACGACGCTCACTCTCAACAACTTTGAAGCAAAGGCACCCAAGGATGTGGTGGAACTGAAGAAGCAGGAGCAAAAGGAGCGCAAGGAAGACAACAACAACAAGCAGCAGGCTCAAAAGAAGAACGGAGAAAAGGTAGCTAAAAAGGAGAAACCAGCATTAGCTGCCGATCCAGAGCCTCCCATTGTTGCCAAGCAGATCCTCAAGCAGCAGAATGGTTCCCCCAAGACTCAGCACAACCAGGCCAACAACAAGACCAAACAGCAGCAGCAGCACAACAACAAGCAGAAGCAGAAGGAAACGGCCCTCACTGCTAAGGATTTGGCTGTGGCTTTGGACAAATTGGCTGAGCACCAGAACCAGACTATTGGCGTCAACGCTCTAATGAATGTCTTCTCTCGGGCCGAGCTCAATCGCTCGGAGATTCAGATTCTCATCGATTATCTCCTGAACAAGCAGCAGGATATGCCCGCTTCCCATGCCGAATGGTCGGATGACATTTGCCAGAAGCTTAAGCGTCAGCTGGAGGAGAAGGAGAAGCTGTTGGCCGATGAGCAGGAGGCCTCCATTGGCATCCAGGCTAAACTGCGCGAGTTGCGCCAGGAGGTCAATACTGAGCGCGCCCAGATGCATGCCCGCATTCAGGCCTACAATGAGAAACTGCAGAACAAGGACCAGGAGCTGTCCAGTCTGAATGATAAGCTGACACTTGAACGACAACAGCTCCAGGTAAGAGTTAAACATAATTTTCCATTTATTAAATTTAACCCAAACTCAATTTATTTAACGTTATCTTCTGCTTCAGAACCTTTTGAGGGAGAGCCAAGCCAACTCGCAGGATTTGCTACAGTTGCAGCGCCTTCAGCAGGACTTAGCTCACAAGGAGAAGTGCCTGGCCGACATGACCGCGTTCGTTAGCGCCGAGACGCAGCAGAAGAACGAGGTTATCCAGCAGCAGGCACAGCAGTTGGCGGCCTTGGAGCAACAGCGCGATGAGCTGGAAGCTCGTCAGAATAACAGCATTTTTGAGCTGGAGCAGCGCAAGCAGCTCGACGCAGAGAATGCTGACCTGAAACAGGAGCTGCGTACCGTCACACAGGCGCAGTCTGAGCTGCAGCGCGTTCACTCAGCCGAACTGCAGGAGCTGCGCCAGCAAACTGCCGCCTTGGAGGCCAGTAACCAAAAGTTGACACAACAGCTTACCCAAGCTGCCAGCACCGCCGTTCAGGCGTCGGCCGCCCAGTCGGAAAAGGCCCAAGTTCAGTCTGAAGCATTGGCCCAAAAGCAGCAGGAGCTAAGTGCTCTGCGGCTACAGGTTGGCACTTTGTCGGATGCCCAGGCTCAGCAACAGAAACAGGCCAACGCGCTGCAGTCACAGCTTCAGGAGGCACAGCAGCGGGCGGAGCAGCTGCAGGCCAAGGAGAAGCAACTGCAGAAGGAGCTCCAAGAGCAGCGAGAGAAGAATAATGTGAGTAACAATGTGTTTATGAATTTGTTCCACCTATTTATACGAATTAAAAACGATTTTCCTCTAATATTTGAGTGTATAATATTTAATCGAAATGTCATCACTTTAACGTTGCATTGTTATATCGTCCACTATTCTACGCCCTGACTGTTTGCATCAGCATCTTATCCTTTGCTTCCTTTTACTAATTGCCACGTATTTGTGTTTCGTCCAGGATGTGCGTATGAAAAATTGGAAGTTGATCGAAGCGTTGCAAAATGCCGAAGCATCAACAGCTAAGGCAATGGCCAAGACGAAACCAAATACAGCGCAATCCGTGGGCGTAAGTGCATGTGATCTCTGCCAGATGATGCTTTCTTATCCTAATTTTCCTGCTATTTTGTCTTTTGGGTCTCATTTCTAATATAAACTAGTTTTATAATGCTTACATGTTTACACTTTCTCCAATTTGCAGCAACAACACAAAGAGTTGCAACAGCAGCAGCTGCAGCAGCAAAAGGCGGTGGCCGCCAATGGAGGAGGAAGCGCCAGCTCGGCAAAGAGCGAGCAAGAGCGTATCCGGGGACTCTACCAGCGCCTATATCCCGATGCAGTGAAAGCGCAGGCAGGCAACGCCCTGCAGGCATCGTTCGACCAGTGGCTGGAACAGGTTCTAACCACCCACGTCAAGCAGCAACAGGAGAAGCTGCGGCAGAAGCTCGAGCTGGAGAAGCCAGAGAAGCAGCCCAGCAGCAGCAGTAGTCATAAGTCAACACAATCAAACAGCAGCAGCAGCAGTAGCAATAGCAACCACAATAGCAACATCCACAACAATATTAGTAGCAATAATAGTAGTTCGAATAGCCAATCCTCCTCCGCCGTTGCCGAGCAGCAGGAACTGCACAAACAGAACCTGCAGCTGCGCGAATGTAACGATAAGCTCACCCAGCTGGTCACAAAGACGGTAAGCAGAGACTAAGAACACAGTTGTTAATACATAATGCAGTTATATTCATTAAACGAAATCATTTTAACTCGGCCTTTATTTTTATATTTTAGACCAACACACTGATGGACCTGGAAGAGCGAGCCCGCGAACAGGACGAACATTGGCGTGGCATCGTTGACCAGAAGGAGCAGATCATTGTTAAGCTGCAGCAACATGCCTCAAACGGAGAGCAGGTGAGACGCATATAGTTATTATAAGAAATTAATTATAAGACTAAATTAATTACTTTGAAAGAAAAACAAATTATTTATAAATCGTTTTTGTTTTTGCAGGACATTTAATGTCGCGGACGGAATAACAAAAGGAAGAAGGAACCCAAAACAACGACGATAAACTGACAGGCAAACGTTTGTCCAAACTTCCATAACAACAGCAACAATTCTAACAATCTATTAAGTTTAAAGTTGAAGGCAAGAAGGAAAGTGGAGTATATTTAGAGCATGCCCCCAGCAACAGCAACATTTAACATTTTTAATATTAGCGAAGGCCAACAACCCATTAGGATGAAGGAGGAACTAAGGAATGCTTAAGAAATTATATATGTATACACAACTAAGACATGATAATGAATGGAATGACAGTCGAAACTTGTGCAATGTTAAGAAAAGAGCAGATGAATAGGAGAAGGAAGAGAAGCAAAGGAAATGCCAGACTCTGAACGCAGAAGCAGGCAGCTTCCACCTAAGCCCAAGCCCTCCCAACAGAAACCTACCAGAAAATCAGTAACAAGAAATCCATTGCTGCTGCTAGTATCTTATTATTATGATTATTTGTCCCCAAACTTTGCATGCGACTATTATTTGTGTTGTACTTGCATTTAGAGAAGCGCGCGCTATAAACAATTGTATATGTATTCTATCCTATGTTAAGCAAATGAATTTAAAACCCACAGCTACTTAAAATCTATCAAAACAAAGAATATCAACCTAGTATGTATGTTTGTGTATATGTACTTGTATTTGACGAATTTTTGTATGTTTTCCATGTCTGTTTTCCCGTTTGTACTGTGTTCCATATTTTTTTCCCCTGCGGAGGAGCAGCGCAAAGTATTGAAACCCCAGAAAGTGCACGAGCTAACAGCAGCAGCAACATTTAATTAAGCAAACATATATAAACAAAAAAATAAATACCTATTTTTATATAAAAAAAAACTAAATGAGGAGAAGCTAATGTTTAAGTAAACGCAAATTAAACTCACGAATGCTAATGCTAATTAGCGATTAGTTGTCGAGAACCTGTTGCATGCGACATAGAGTAAGCCGAGCAATAAGCATCGGCGGTCACAACCAATACAACAAATGAATGAGCTATAGCGCATTATAAACAATTATGATGTATAATGAGATAAATGAGAATTAAATACATACACACACATATAAAAAAGACATTTGATGGCTTACGATTCTTATTTCTGATATTTCACCTCTCGTAATAAATAGTTCATATTTCAGGTCAATATTCTGGGATTCATCTCTGATGTGTATTTTTGTTGGTTAAAGAAAAGTTTTTTTTATAATTTTCCTGTTCGTTTTTGCCGATTGTCGGTATGGCTAAGTCCATGCAACAACTATTGGGAAGAAATTGCTAGCAGTACCCGATTGGGCCAATAAATATTGTACTTTCAAGGGGAGCCCTCATTCTTTAATTTTGTATCTCTCTCTCGCGCTCTTAAGTAACACAAATTCAGCTTACATGCTAATTATTGTTGCTGGGGGCTCCTCTGCTGGAGGGAATTTGAAGGTTGTGCAACGGAATGATCATTTGGAAGGGATACTGCAGCAATTCAGTGCATGACGGGCGCTTCTTGGGATTCAGCTGCAGGCAGTTCTTGGTCATCTGAAGAATGGATATTTTTTTAAATAAATAAAACGATTATTATATATATAAATGCAACAACTTACCTGAACCAGCATGACAGGATAGTACGGAGGAATGGCAGGATACTCGATGCTGGTCGCCGGACTGGCAATTGCATTCATCTTCGCATAGATGTTTCGAATGTGACCAAACGGAGTCTTCTGGTAGAGCAGCAAATACAGAATGCAACCTAGCGACCAAACATCCGACTTGGTTGAGATTTTGATCTTTGGCTGATTGCCGCCGCCCCGTAACGGACTATTGCCCGTGGAGGTATCAGTTAGGGCCTCGGGACTAATGTAATTAAAGGTGCCAGCCTGTGAAAATTTGATGATGCTCGTCGAATCCACCGATATGTTGCTGGCGATCCCAAAATCGATCAACTTTAGACGTCCGTTGACCATCAAAAAGTTGGCTGGCTTTAAGTCGGAGTGAATAACGCCATGCTGGTGGATGTAGTTGACGGCCTGAAGCATCTGATAGAGAATGTTTGTCAGGCTATACAACGGCAGGTTGGTGGTGTAGTTTTGCAGGATCTTGTTGAGATCACAATCGCCCTTCTCCATCACCATATACAGCTTGGACTCTTCGCGCAGAAGTTGACTAAGGAAATTTAAGGTATTTTAGTTAAGCTCCTAATCATATAATGTAGACTTACTAATCGTAAAGGGCCACAACACACACACTTCCCTGCAGCTTTGCAAGGAGCTGTGTTTCGTTGAGATACCCCTGCACCACCAAAGGATCGGCCTGCAGATCCACTACCTTCAGCGCAAACTCGTCTCCGGAATCCGAGCGACGGGCTAAATAGACAGAACTGGAGCCACCACAACCAAGTTTCTTGACGATCGTATACTGGTGATTCTTTATATTCAGTATATTCAATGTTTTTGAAGAGGTGGTGCCACCAGGAGTAGGTTTTACGGGATCCGCTGTAACTAAGGGTACCGACGCCACCACTTCCTTGGCTTCGGCAGTCTCCACATTCGGTGGCACTTTCTCCACTTTTTCCAACGCACTGAACGCGCTCTCCAGAGACTTTTTGGATTTTCCATTCACAGACTCTTGCTTTGGCTGTGGCTCCGGAACGTCAGGACTCTCGCTGATAGTGTCGCAGAGCGAGAAACTTATGCTGTTGCTAGGAAATGGAGCCGCTCGACTCACGGTCATGGGCGTTTGGAAGAGCACCTTTTGGGAACGAAACTCATTGGCCGCCGCAGGGCCTCGGCTCTTTGCCGACTGAATTGATCCGTAAGCTCGCACTTGAGGCGTGACAAAATCAGTTTCTGGCTTTGTATGCGGCTTTGCCTCAACGGTGGACGAGGATGCGGCGGAAATTCCTTTGCGTAGCGGCGTCTCAGAGTCCACGAGACGGCGTCTCTCCGCCATGGCTCCATCTACGAGTTGGCGTCTCTCCGCAATGGCTTGGATTGTGGAGAGGGGCTTTTTGACTGGTACCGGCTCCTCCGCCTCCTCACCCGGTGATCCCTGGCCGCTGCAATTGATGCCCATTTTGTTAAATCGACCTAGAAATGAGAGATTCGATTCAGATGCCTTTAGAGGAGCGGCGGTGGCGGCCGCGGCCGTGGACGTTCGACGGGTGGGAATGCTCTGGGTACTGCCCGTCAATTCGTGATTGGGACTCATTACGAAGGAATCGTTCAGGATGGCGCAGTTTAGGTTGTGATTATTCTTGTTGTCTTCCTCCTCCTCGCTGTCTGAGTCCATCATTGTCAGCTCGGAGGCACGACGGGGTCTAATGTGGAGACAGAAAATCTTTTAGCAATAATAAAACATGAAGAGTAAACATAATAGGAATAATGGAGATCCAGCTAAGGAAATTAAAAGGAAGCCATACAAGGGTATTGTAAGGCTTTACTAATAAGAAGTTAAAAATTCCCCGGATTGTAAATAAAAATACGCCAAACTTCTGTAGAAGCAAGAAATGACAAGGAAAAGTGGGTGGATCCTCACAGCACTTCCACGGGCCGCATGTGCGGATGCGGTTCGTTCTCCTTGCCCCTCGCTGGGATTTGCAATGACGACGCCACCGCCACCGGTTTTTTGTGCTCTGTGGCGGCTCGGGATCTCTGCGGGCGAAATGGCGTATTGAAACCGTCCTCCGAGTCTGAGTCCGATGCTAGCGCCATCATATCCTTGGTGCGTCGCGGCACGGGAGTAGTCATCTCTCCCACAAAATTTTTTCCACCCGCAAATTGTTTAAAATCTTATTTGTTGTTTTTTTTTTCTTATTCAAACTAGGGATGGAAGCACCGATGATTGTATCGAAAATATCTATCAGCACGATCGATTGTCGAGCCGTTAGCCCATGTCTGGATCTCAAATGATTCTTCGCAAGGCTTTATTTAGCTGCTACCCTAATGCTGCGCAGAAAAACGTATCAAAATAATAAAAATACGCGATAAGAAGTAAACAATGACAAATAACGAAGTAATTAAAATTTTCGAATGGACTGCAGACAGTGTTATCGCAACGAGTTGGCAGCCCCACATCTGAAAATTTAAAAAATAACGACATTTCCCCTTGAAATAGTTTTCTTAATATTTTATTTATATTATCATGCAATAAATAAATAATAAATAATAAAATTTTTTATTTAAACCCACTTTCAATCAAAGAATATACAAAACAAAAATTAAAAAAATTATTTAAAATTAATATCGATATGCGATAAATATTTATTCTTTTGGGAAAATATCGTTATATTGATATTTAATCGAAATCTCTAGCCGAAAACAAACAAACAAAGCAAAGCAAAAAGGGGCAATTATTTAAAAATTACGCAGTGCAGATGGACCACCAAGCAACAGGCGGAGTCGCCGTCCATCCGGGCATCTCTCCCGCTCATGACCACGACTCGGACCAGCTGCTGGATCCCGTGCTCTTCTCAAACGACAATGGAAACTATAAGCTGAACACTGTGCCCGCATTTAGGTAAGGTTGCGGGACCGGGACTCCCGGCGGCAATGAATCATTCACGCCACTGCAAAGGCTTCGCATGCGATGATGCACCCAATTAACCCAACCCCGTTGACTGTTTTGCAGCCTTCATTTGCTTATCTCCACGGCGATTTCGTTGGTGGGCATCGTACTGGCGGCCTCGTTTCCAGCGGATCGGCGCTGCGATGCCTACTTTATCATGCTATACCTACGGGCCACCTTCTGGGTAATCACATATGTATGTAACAATTGGAATCATTCCCGACCTGCCTCAATAATACCTTGATATTTCCATAGCTCTTTGATCACTTTGTAAAGAAGCAACACGACAATCTACGCATGAATGGCTACCACGATTTCCATCGAGATACAAATATTCAAAAGGGGATTCCCCTGCAGGTGGTGTCATTGTGGAACTCCATGCTGCTGGCCGTCCAGGCCCTTATACATCACTTTTACGGCGAGAATTTCTGGGAGCATTGCGCTGCCGAATGGTTGTCGCCGGTTAGCTATGTCACCGCCTTCACGTTGGCCGAGAATGTGGTGCTGGCAGTGTCTCACAGCTTCTATATTGGTAAGCTTAATTTAATAAAAGCCTGTAATGGAAGAGATTTTAGAATCATGAGCAAAGGCTTAGATTTTTTTCAGTTCCGTATGCAGTTCTCATAAAAATTCGTTTAAAGGCAGGAACAACCTTCATTTATAGAAATTAATGAGTCAGTAGAAGTCTTTGTTTAAAATTGTTTTTTTTTTTATTAGACAGTATATGATTCCGAATCTTTAAAATTACATCACCGCCGTCTTTCCACCTCTACATTTAAAATCTTATTTGAAATACCAATTTTACATTCCAGATAAAGTGCGTAAATTCAACAAAGCAAAGCTGGTTCCAGATGTTCTCCGTGGTGCAGACCGTGCCGGTGGTTCTCTCGGACTGATGCAACCCGGCGGCGATACCGCCGAGCTGCTAGAGAAGCAGGCCGATCTTATCGCTTATTTGCGTGATCACACACACAAACTTAACCAGAAGTTGCACCAAATGCAGACGAATGTGCGACCTGTGCGGGCTCCACAAATTCCTTAAAGACAGCCGAAAAGTGACTCATATATATTATTTTTTGTATTACCATATTATTTTTGCTGACGGTTCTCTTTTTATTTCGAAAAACAAAAACATTTTTGTTCATAGCGAAGAAATATTCTTCAAGTAAATCAACTGCAATGTATACAATTGGGCATTAAGCAAAAATATCAATTTGTAAATACTGAGAACGTAATTCATAATCCTTGATCAATAATTAAGTCCTTCATGCTTTTGTATACAACAAACTGATGTGTGTGTATGTGTAAACTTGTTAAATTAAATCAGATTTATACAATGTAATGCTAAGTTTTTCACTGGTCATTAACCATGGCTGCGGGCACTTCCAGTATCCCCAGAGAGTTATCTTTTGAAGATGTAACGATCTATAAGTTAAAAAAATACTATTTATAAGGCGATCAATCATTTATAAGGCATTAAAAGGAACTCACTTTATCGCCAGCAACGGCCAGGGCTAAAACCAAGCGCCCAGCACCTTCGAAACGGCCAACTTGTTTGCTGGTAACCTTATCCAGGACATAGATGAACCCATCGTAGCAACCAGCCAGCAGATATCGCTCTTTATACGAGACAATCGATACAGCACCATTGCCACAGTTCAGCTTGGTGACCAAGTTGCCAGTCTTAAAGGATATAATCGAATTACTTAGAACTAATTAAACTCGGTAAACTTTGTTTTATTACTCACAACAAACTCGAATTGGTAGATCAGATTTTTCTGAGTGCCACAGTAGATGTGTCCATCGCTCAGCAGCAGACTGTAAACATTCAGACCCCCAGGCACACAGAGACGGCGAAGCAATAATCCGTTGATGGCATCGTTAATGTAAATGGCACTTCCCTTGCATCCGAGGATAAGGATCTTTCGAACGCCCTCTTTGGTGGCTTTGACGGCAATTATTGACTGGCCAGTGGAGACCAGCGACATGTCTTCCTGCTTGTTGGTCTAAAATTCGTAAATGTTTCGAAAGGATTGTTATTGTGAGTTTGTTAAAACATAAATATTCGTAATCTTAATTTAATGCACTAAAAAATATGAATAAATTTAATAGTTTTCTCTAAGAATCTCCAAGAATCATAACAATATTTAAATAATTGGAATTTCAAGGAAAAACTGTCAAATTAAAAAAAAAAGTGAGTGTCCTTTGGAGATGCGGGGTATCGATCCCCGTACCTCTCACATGCTAAGCGAGCGCTCTACCATCTGAGCTACATCCCCGTGGTGGTTTCGCTTCTTTTATTGCCCCTTACAAGGTACGCTGGCACGGTTAACGTCTTTGATTTTGGCCCTTCCACAGTTACGTACTCATTAAAATTCCCAAAGTGCATCGTCATGACATTCACGCGTTCGAATCCATAAACAAACCGAAATGGTCAAAAGAAAGCGTTGTCCAATGGGTACATATATTTTTTCGTTATAAATAAACACTGCGTTGGTAGAAAGCTATTTATATATAAAGCAAATATATATACAAGAGAATGTTTATACGATTTCAAGATTAGATAAGACCTCTTATCTCTTAGGTGCTTGAATTAAATTCTAATTTGCAATGCTTAGGGTGATTAAATGATGATAATTTTTTACTTGTAAAGCGTATTGTGTTAGTTGCAAATTATTGTGCTTTCGTCAACGCAGTGAAGGAGAAAGGTTGCATCCTTTGAAATTCGAAGTCGAAATACCTTGTCTGTTTAGCTTTAGAGCTACATATATTAATAAATACAACTTTGCAGACAGTCTTATATTATTTTCAGATAGTATTTCGGAGTGAGTATAATGAAACCACCTTATCAATTTGCTGTCATAGAAATATTTGGAGCATTTTTAGAACAGCATTGTTTTTGAAAATAATCTATTTTCATCTATTTTTGACGGTTAATAAAAGAGGGCGTCCATAGTTTAAAATATAAAAATATTTGGAACCCACTTTGTTTAAACTTTTTATCATTGTCTTTATATTAAATTTGATACTATGAGGCGTGAAAGTATTACTCAGTATGGCTGCTTTTGGCGGACTTCCATAAAATTTGTATTATATATAAATAGCCTAAACCGCGTAATTCCTTTTAGAAGCCAGAACCTACAGCGGAGGTATTTAACATTCTTTAATAAACATCTCGATCTCAAAGACTATAAAAATCTAAAACTAGAAAGAATTTAGAAAAACTTTTTTATAGGTTGCACCCAGATCAAATTTGGTTTAAAATTTAAGACTTTGGTTCGGGCAGCACAAGCATACAAATCATCAAAAACTAATAGGTCAAAACGTTCAATTTCGTTCAAATTGATAATCATAGCAAATTACTTTATCAATTCGAGTAACTTTTCCGGAAGTGGAGAAAATCTTGGTAGTCCTCGAATATAATGCACAAAGATGAGCTTTTAAACTTTTCTCCCGAAAAGTGTAGAAGTTTGGGGAAAATACGAGTACTGCAGGAGTAGTGTCTTTCTCATAAATACAAAAATAAAAATCTTTAAAAAACGCAAATGATGTTTGTTAGTTCTTAAATTTCTAAAATTTTAAAGAGCAAATAGCTCTAGAAATAGTAATTAAAAAACAAGAAGACTGAGAACCTAGAACAAATTTAGAAATTTTCATGAAAGGCGAAAAATAATTGCAGTCGGAACCGAAACCAAACAATATGCAATTTTCTTGGGACAAAGATAGATAACTCCCTTTCCAGTCCACAATTAATAAAGTGAGATAGAGCGATGTAGTGCATTTTTATGTACCGTTATGTCTTTAGCCATTCGGCAAGATGGCGTCCAGGATAATGTGTCTCAAAAGAAAAGCAAAAATACAAATAAATTGCTTTTGGGTGGCAATGCAATGCCCTGTGCAGTGTGGGAGTGGCAGAAGCGATGTGTTTATTTAGTGGTTGCACTTGCCACACCCACCCAACTGTATGTGCAGTTTGCCACGTCGAACAACAATAGAAAAGCTCACATAAACACGAAAAAGAGTTACAGTCACTTAGGGCCACATAACGCTACAAACAACCAACCCGATGTGGCCGAGGCAGCCAATGAGAAGGCGGTACGAGCAGAGCACACCCAACACACCAACAACAAGCCATAGACAAGGCGTCAGTTTCCAGAAACACAACACAACAAAACAGGAGCCAACCAGCAAGAAAAGCCCACGCCACAACAACAACAAAAACAGGACCTACGAGAGAGAAAGGCCGAGAGCGAAGGATATAGAGTGAGAAAGGAGCAACAGGCACGAAGACAATTCCAATTGCAGCTCCTTGGAAAGCTCTCTCCTACTTGCAGTAAGAGCGAGGGATAGAGAGAGAGGACGAAAGGAAAGGACGAACGAGCGAGCGAGCTTCAGAGAGCGCATCCTCGTTAAAAGCCTGAGAGCTGGAAAAAGGACTTCGTTTGTATTTTATTTAAAATTGTTTTGGGTAAATAGCATATAAACATTTTATTTGCTGCTGCCAAAAACCTAACGAATGGCAGTAACTATATGCAACTAATGCCAAACTGCAGGGCAAGGACATGCGCAGACAGAAAGCGAGAGAGAGAAGGAATTGCAGTGTGAGTGCCGGCGAAATATACCGTTAACTAAACAGGCACACATAAAAACTTAAATAAACAACAATAGAGAGCTCTATGGAGTGAGAGAAGAGAGTACGAGCGAGCAGGACAACCCATCCTTTTCCCCAATGAGTGAGCGAACGAGATAGCGAGACACAACTGAGACTGCAAGTTCTGCAGTTTGCTGTTGTTTGTTGCAACTAACCCCCAGCCCCGGCACTATATACCCAGCGTGGGCTATATACTTCTCCTCATCGGCCAAACAACGTGCAGCAAACACGGCACACAATAAAGCACAAAACACCAGGCGAGGCTAAATATCAAGCAATAGCAGCAAGGCAGGCAAAAAACTGCAGTACCAGCAACGCCCGCCCTCTATGTGCTCTACATAATGGCTACGTTCTACGTTCTGGGGCGTGGCATCTTCGCATATTTACCAAATAACCAAAGCTCCAGACTGCACCTTCGACTGTACTTGGTTGCCTACCAAGTCCTCGGTACAGTTGCCTCCGCCACCTACACAACAGTTGGGAGTACAGTTGCCTCCCCTTCAACTACTCGGTTGTTGCCATCATTTGCAATACAATTGCAGGTACAGTTGCCTCATGCCTACTAAATAGTTTTTTTTTAAATCCCTTCAATGTTCGACTATTTATTTAAATAATTTGTATAGAGTATTGATATTAATCCTTCTTCCTTTCTGGTAAAATGTACCTCCACCTAACTTTCTTCCTCATCCGGTCAAGTACAGTTGTGCAGAAACGAAATAAACGCAGCATAAATTCGGTGGCATGAGTTATCAGCACGTCGCAGCCATAAATCGAATTTCTGCCAGAATTAAGACTTATAGCTCTCTTCTACTTCTACTACCCTCAATGTAAAATATTCTAATGAAGTATCAGCTCAGGACTGAAACTCCCTTTCCTCGCTTTTCCTCTCCATACTATCCAATTTGTTAAATTCCGCGGGAGAAAAAAATATATGTATATGTAAAGGAAAAATAAATTCGATTTGATTTTCATTGTCTAGACGTTCGCTTTTGGCTCTACTCATTGCCAATTCGGTAACTTCTGGTGTTGTTGTTGGCCCCCGGACAAGGTGTGGACTCGTCCTCGAATGTGTGGCTGTCCTTTTTTGGCAGGAGCCGCGAGACGTAGCACAATATTTTAATTGAAATTGTTCAAGTGTTTGTTTGACAGATAAATATTTAATGAGTCAAATTAAGTGGCGTAAAGGTATTGAAAGAAGATTGATTGACCCCCACAAGGTGGGAAGTTTCACTGAGTTATTGGTTCAGATGAGAAATGTTATTGAAAGTATACGGAGGTGATACTTCAGAAGATGTCTTTTCCTTTTAAGAGGAGGATATTTTGAAATTTCAAATAGTTGGGGATACTTTTTAAAACGTATTTAATTTTGCGTTAAACATAAATCCTAACCACTCATAATTTAAATGCTTAACTTCTAGTTATTTGAATTGAACTTACCATCACATTGAAGGTAAATATGTTGCCCCAACGGCTGCCAATGAAGGCCACTCCCCAAGCAATGTCAATCGATTGAAGTGGCTCCTTGAAGTAAACAGTTTGCATAACCCGCTCCAGGTTCTGCAAAGGATGATTTCAAGATCTTAATTATTAAGGAGATCAGAGTAATTAATACTAAGTCAACTCACCTCCAGCGAAGTCTTCTTAAAAAATCCATCCAGCGATGTGGTATAGAGAACGCAGTCTTTCTCGCTCAGAAACATATTTGTTATGGCCTCACTGTGCTTGGTTATTTTTTGCTCTAATTTATGGCTAAACAGGTGGAACATGTAAATATCGCCATCCTCAGAGGCGGCAATCACATATTTCCTGAAGATTCGGAGCTGTGTAATGGGACTGACGACATCGTGGAGCATACCGCGGGGTATGAAACCCACATTGCATTGGGAGCTCAGTTCTGGATAGTCAGTCAAAGGTTGCAGTTCGTCGGACAAGTCGCATATTGGTTCGGGTGGCGGTGGCGGTGGTGGCAGCGGTGGTATAACAGCCAATGGGTGTTTGCTCCCACTGGCCTTTGGTTTGCTAAGAGGCGATGACTTAGGTTTGGCGGTGGGCACGGAGTCTGAATCATCCTGGATCTCTTCTTTGACATCCGATAGGTTCTCTAGCCCTGACTCCTCTTCTTTGGCTTTCTCTTGGTCACACTCCTCTTCAGCATCCTCCTGAGGCGCTTGATCAATTACCTCCTGCGATTTGGCAGTTTTCTTAGCGGCTCGCTTTGGAACCAGTTTCATGCGTCTGGGCATCACCTTTACCAATCTGAATCTAGTTCTGCTTCTTGTTTGCCTAATATTCTCCTCTTGTATTGGTTCCTGGGTAGAGGATACAGGAGGAGATGAGTTTCTAGTAGACACTGTCGGGGGAGGAGGTGCGGTTGTGACCGCCTGATTGCTAGAAATTAACAGCATAATTTTGCGACTCTGCAACTCTAGGCTTTGCTTGTCCAGGTGGGAAATCTCTTTCTGAAATTTTGCAATCATTTCCTCGAGAATGCTGCGCCGATTCTGGTTCTCCATCAAGTGCCGATCAATTTCAGTTATATTCTGGGATAAAAGGTCACCCATTTGTCTGAAGGGTTCAGCGTTTTCTGTGCCATTTATTAGCGGAGAATAACCAGGTGGAGGAAAGCGGTAAAAATTAGAGTCCATTGACATAAATGGCAGACCGATAGGATATGGCTGTGGGTTTTGAGTTGCCGGAAAAGCTGGAGGGCTTTGATGAACTGCTAAGGGCGATAGACTTACAACGGAAGTTGATGCTAAGGGGCTTTGATGGGCAGGTAATTTCTGAGGTCTCTGATCGGTGGATAATATAGGAGAACTATGATTGCATGAAGTTGAGGAAGACGCTATTGGTGTTTCTTTTACTACTTCTTCCGCTTTCTTAGAGTTATTTACATTGACTGCCATCTGTTCCTCCTGCTCACGTCGACGCTGCTTTTGTAGACTTACCACGCTGACAATCTCCTTCAGAAGAAACTCGATACCTTGTCTGTTGTCAGGGGCTTTAAGATTTCTCTGTATATTGGCTACATCGATTTTACTAAATTTCTTCGAGTTGTGCTCCGAGCTTGTAACAACGCAGGATATAAAGTGCAGGCGGCTCTGCAGGCTAGCAGAGTGCTGGAAGTGATAGCGATCCGACAGCGTCTCTCGAAGATGCGGGAGTATCAGCTTTTCGAAACTGTCCACCACGTTTTCTGCATCGTTCTGAAGCTTTAGTTTGAAGCGCCTCTTCTCAGATTCGGTGCTACAAATTGAGCTAGAAGAATGATCACTGGCTGCGTCATTGATGGTCGCGGGTTCAGGGTCTGGTACAAGTTCTATAGGCATCTCTTCCGTGTCTATTACACTCTCCCCTTCCGGCTCATCTATCTCCATATCTATGGCGATATTCTCCTCACCAACGTCTTCTTCAGAGGAGCTTAGGAGCTCTATTACATCCTTTGGGAGATGACTTTTACGAATTGGAGATGTGTTATATTCACTTTTGATTTTTGTACGGAGGGGTATATCTGCTGAGGCTGCAGTGGATTCGATCTTTGTGCTCTTCGGTTTTTGTTTTGGAGATTGGAGTTTTTCAGAAGCCTTCTTTTTCGTTTTTGACAAGATAGGAGTTCTCTCACGAATTGGAGATCGACTATGTTCCATGTCTCCATCAGTATTTAGAGGTGCAATAATCTCTGACGTGGATATCATAGGAGTGGTGTACTTCGTTTCCTTTAATTTTTTCTTTGGCGATTGATCTCTTCCTTTAACTTGATCCGTAGCCAAATCAAACTTGTTTGAAATCCTCCCACAAGCTGGGGTGGGCAGTAAAGGACCACGATTCCTAGCTAAACGTTTTTCTGCCATCATCTTAACCTCGTCAGCTGCCTTAAGTCTAGCCATCAGATCCTTGCTACGCTTCATTTTAAATTCTAATTTGTTCTGCTTTCGTATCTCTTTTCGTTTCTTTCGGAGCTCCTGAATTTCTAGCTTTCTTTTTATCTGATCGTCGTCTCTGACCTTCTTATTCTGAATAATATCACCAACCCTGTCAGTGAACTCCTCAGCTATTTTATTTTGAACGCTGTTTGTTTCACTTTCAATTGTGACAACCTGCTCATTACTTTGATGCTTGCTCTTCTTACTGGACTGCTCGCTATCTTTGATAGACTCGCAATCCTTACTAATAGCTGCAGTTTCTTTGTTGCATCCTTCACTGGCTTGTAAATCTTTTTTACTTTTTTCCTCTTCGCACAAATCCCTTTCGGAGGCTTTGATTGTTTTCAGCGGGTTGAGGTTCTCTTCAGGTTCCTGTACTTTTTGGCCTTCTATGAAGTCTTTGCCAAAACACTTTTCTATTTCCTGCAACAAAAGTTCGGGCAATTTGATGGCATCTACGATCTCGTCCTCGACCAGCTCCGTCACTGGATTATCCTTGGGCTGCTCCAATTCAATTGCCTTTAGCTGTCGGCGAATCTCTTCGCGCAATCGTTTTCGGGCTTGGACTTTCAAGTGCTCGTCGTAGATCGTATCACTGTTGTTGATTATGTATTTAAGACTCTCCTTGTCCATGCCGGCGATGCGATTATTGATAATGGTTTCGCTTTCTGCAAACTGGCTTCTGCTGGGACTGGCGCCATTTTGGTTGCTGCTGCTCACGGTCCGACGACGACTATTGAGGAGGGGTTTGAATGTTTGACGACTTTGACTCGAGATGGGTGTGGGTGGCGTAAGGATATCAACCAGTCCCTGGCTAAGACGATTCTCCTGGGTAACCGCTAGAATCTCCTGCTTGAGCAGCTGGGTGAGGGGACGAACTTGAATACGCGGAGGATTTTGAGATGCGGGACTAGTCTCTGCGGTTGAGATATCCTCACTGGGTTTGTTTTGATTGGTTTCGTTTAGAGTATTACTGGGGCTTTTATCCGTTCGCTGTTCAACTTTAGAAGCTTCAGTTTTTGTTTCACAATTCGGTTTGTTTTCCGCCAGTTCAACTGAGTCGTTGATCTTTCTGTTGATGTCGTTGATGGGTTCGCTTGGTTGCGAACTGCTCTCATTATCTATTGAGTCATTGTGAATGGTGGCCTTGGCAGTATTTTCTTCACTCCTCCTGCGCTGATATCTGTGGTGTTGGTCCCTGTAGTGATGATCTCGATATCTACCGGACGTGCGATAGCTATCCTCAGGATGTCGCGACCTTCTGGGACTCCTCTCCAGCTCTCTGTCTCCACTCCTCTCCTTACGTTCGCGGTAGCTATGATAATCAGTTCTCTGTGTATAGTCTCTCTCTTGGCGTTCCCTACTCCCGTAGCTTGAATTATTGTGTCGACGGTAGGGCGAATCCCTGTGATTATAGTTATTCCGCTAAAACATTTTGATTAGTTAAAATAAGTACAAATTGATCGGCGACTCCGATTACTTACCGCTCTATTTTTGTACGAACCGCTGTAAAAAATAAGAAAACATTAGTTAACTCTGTTCCAATTAACTACAATTAAATGCATTAACAAGGCATAGCTACGGACACACAGAGCCATTGCAAAAGGTGAAAACTTTTGAAAACAATAAAGGAATAATTAATGTAATCAGGCAACGTGACCAAAGTTCTCTTGAAACTTTCGTGCACGTAAGAAAATGAATGGAGAAATGAAAGAAAGCTTTTGCATTAATTTAACAGATTTAAAATTTATAACCACGAAACCCCCTTACTCCCATTCCACAAAAATAAAATCCCTCTGGCTATTTGTGTATGCAAAGGTGCGAATTCCGTTGGCTCTTTGCTTTTTTTTCTTCCTCTCGAAAAATCTCGTTAAGAAATGCTAAAATATACGACCACAAATCTTTGCCTTTTCCTTCTATTGTTAATGTCATTTGTAACATGAACTAATTAAAAATGTAAAAGTGAGAAAGTTTAAGTCTTGTGAATAAGATGGAATCTGAAAGGCAATTTTGTTTGGAGGCTGTCGTAATTAATACTATTAAAGGTGATTTTCATAGGAATCTATACGATTTTTTTATATCATATCAAGCATTGCCTAGTCCTTGTATTGAGAGATTTAACAGATTAATGGAGACTTATAATATATGCCCTTATTTAGCCCATAAATCCGAAGAAAAGGATTATACAGATTAAAAAATGGAATTAATAGCAAACCTTTTCTGTTCCTAGTTGTTAATACAAATATTCGTTCCTAACAATATTTTCTACAAATAGTTTGTCTTAAACAAAACCTCATTGCCACAAATACGAGTGGATATTCCTCTAAGAACCCCTTTACATCTGACTTGATATGTTTTGGGCTTTAATTAAAACCAAACAAAGCAACACGCTTCTTGTCAACGCCAAAACAAAGAGTGAAAGTTGAAAATTACCTCAAGCTGTTGCACAAGGAGGCGAACGCTTCAAGTCACCCCACTAATTGTTACAGCTCCTGCCCCCAAAAATCTCGAGTTTCCCCCTTGTTTATCGGGAGGAAACATTGTGAAAACATGTGGGAAGCGTGGCTGTGCTTAAAAACACATTACAAGTACAAGACAATTAGTTTGTCTCATATAAAACGCAACTGGGAAGGTTGAGGGGGGTTGAGGATTTCCCGAAAGCTGAATTTTGTTTTCCAACGGCAAGAGTTAAACGTTTTCATATTTATGAGGCTCGTAAAACTCAATGATATACAAAATTAATGACAAAAACGTAGCAAGTGGCACTTCTTCTTAGTTTCCTCCACGCTCTCTGGCGAATCGTAAAAGAAACGCTACCTCAAAAAAACTTTTGTCAGCATTTACCTGCCAGCGGAACGGCAATTGGGAGATTGTGTGCTGGAAAGGGAATGCAGGCAAACTTATTCAAGCGTCTTGTAATTTTAATTTCAAGACAGTCTGTGACTTTTTTAGCTGAAGTATTTCAGCTTGAGGAACCACTCGTTCCTATCTCATCTCCTTTCCGCGTTTCTTTTCGACCTGCGTCTATCTCAGGGTGTCACGTACAATTTGGTTCCTTTTTTAATTGACTTTGGACCCGGGAGAAGTTTATTAGTTGAAGGCGACTTTTTGGCTTGATTTGAGAAGTAGGTGCTGTCTTGTATACGTGTATTCTTCCTGCTCATTAGAAAAGACTTGTCACATACGCCTTCGTCTTCTCCTTCCGTCCCGAGGACCGTTTCCGGTTCCGATAAGGGAACGTGTTATTGTTGACACAAGTGGGCTTGAGTCGGGACAGAACAGAACTGGGCTGAGTGGCATCCTTTTTCACTCATCACTGCATAAATTTTCCAAAGTTTATTTTTTCTTTCCGCAACGCGTTATGCATATTAATTTTTGCAGCCAACAAGAAAAATTCAAGTTTTTATTTTTCCTGTTCTCTGAAGTATAGGAAAAGCAATTTTTGATTTCCGTTTTCTTATGACTATTTGTTGTTGGAAAAATATTATAACAAGACAAAGAATTTTTGTCTTAAAGAATACGCCTTTGTTGCGAATTTGTGAAATAGTGTAGTAAATAAGATAAACTAATAAATAACAAATGTATAAAAAATTTTAATCTTAAATTTGGAGATATGAATGGAAAAACTTAACTTTAATATGGGGAAACGCCTAGGTATTTGAATGTATTGGTGTAAAGTATAAAGTCTTAAAGATTTATGTTGCCTTATTTTAGTATTCTCTGCCAGGCAGCTGGAGAAGACTGTCTTAAGAAGCCTGCATTTGATGATGAAAAATATTTACTGGGTTTAGTATATAATAATAAATAGACACATATCAGTAATGCATAGCATAGGAGGTATCTTAAGAAACTTATAAGGGAACTTCACTATATTATTATAAATATGGCCCAGTCTTTATTGATCAAACCCCTTTTGACCACCGCCAATGTCTTAAATTAAAGCTTGGTCATGTCTTTAAAGTGTCGCCGCCACACCCCGATCAAAGCTAAGCTGCAAACCAGTTCCGAGTTGGCCCACGAAAAACTGTAACCAGGTCACCAAGCGACTTGCATGGAAATTGTCATAAACTACAGGTAATTGTCCAACTTCAGGTGAGTAAAGCAATGGATATTTTACCGTTGTTTGGAATACCACACCAAGGGGGTGTAGCTCAGATGGTAGAGCGCTCGCTTAGCATGTGAGAGGTACGGGGATCGATACCCCGCACCTCCAAGGATATGTAGTTTTTTTTGTCGGGAAAAAACAACTACAAGCTCTGCCGAACAAAACACTTAAAACAATTAAAATCATAGAAATAAATACATAAATTTTCCAACGACAAGAGAGCAGAAATGGCTTAACTAGCTTAGGCGGCAAACTTTGTCCTGGCACAAAACCAGGGAAAAACAAGAAAGGAAAGCTAACTTCGGGCGGAGCCGAAGTTTATATACCCTTGCAGAATATTCTGTAAATTATATTTTCCAAATTGAATCATATGCAATCTAATTTAAATGACTTAACGTGAAGGCTGAAATGGCCGGGTAATTTCCGATCGTTCAGTTATATGGCAGCTATAAGATATAGTCGGCCGATCGTTATGAAATTTGGTAGGTCGGATCAACTGACCAAATATATAATATGTAGGAAGTTTTTCTTTTCTATCTTCAAAAACACAAAAGATGGGCAATTTTCGATTTTTCAGTTATATTATTATATCTATAGCTATATCTTATAGTCGGCCGATCCTGATAAAATTTGGTTTGTCGTAGTATTTTGCCAAAAATAGCATTCTTACTAAATTTGAACTCTATAACTTTAAAATCGCCGAAGTTATAGCATTTCCGATCAATCAGTTATATGGCAGCTATAGGATATAGTCGGCCGATCCTTATGAAATTTGGTATGTCGTATTATGTTGCCAACAATAGCATTCGTACAAAATCTGAATTCCCTAACTCTAAAAACACCGAAGTTATACCATTTCCGATCAATCAGTTATATGGCAGCTATAGGATATAGTCGGCCGATCCCGGCCGTTCCGACTTATATACTGCGTGCAAAGGAAAGAAGGGTTTGTGCAAAGTTTCAAGTCGATAGCTTTAA